>CARXXK010000003.1:18210789-18545403 GCA_949089665.1 Macrosiphum euphorbiae | reverse complement strand
CCGGTAACCCACTACGACCATAGTTCGTTCGTCGGCAGCAGCTGCAGGCGGCGGCAAGTGGCGACGGACGCGACCCTGGCTCGCGTGCGCCAGTCGCCAGTGTGTGCGTGCGTATCGATGCGGCCCGTGTACCGCACCACGATTAGTTCTCCCCACCGGGAACGACAATAACAACTGCGGCGGCAGCGGAGGTCGTGGTAGCACGTTTACGCGACCGACCGGTAAACACGGACGTGGTACCCACAGCGGTGTGTTGTCGGGACGACCGCGGTTCTGTTCGTTATCATTTTTTTCTCAACGCCATGCCGTCTCGCGTCAAACGTTCTCGGTAGTCTGTGCGCATAGCGAGAACGACCGTCCGACGCGTGCGGCGCCCCGCGTTCATGATCTCGCACACACGCACAAACGCATACGATTATAGTGATAAATAACAATAATAATAATGATAAAAATATATTAATAATAATATTGATGTAAATAATAATATTGTGTGTGTCGTCGTCGTCGTCGTCGTGAAGTGTATCCGGTTTTCTGTATCGTTTAGCTATAAGACACACAGTGCGCCGTGTTGTTGGCCTTTAAATTTCATTTTTGCGTTTTATTCTCGTACGACTGTGAATAATATTATGGTATAACACTTGCTTACATTTATAGTTTTTTTTGTTTTTTATCGCTATCCGGTGTTATCTGTGCGTGCGCCGATTGTTTACCACCCGATAGCGTCGGCCAGTCGGCCACCACCTCCCCTTATCAATTTAACCGTGTGATACGCGAAAAAGTGGGCCGCCGCCGGTGCGACCACTGCACTACTACAATGGCCGAATTTAACGTGGACGTTACGCGGTTACCCGACGACGTTCGCGAAAAGCTCGCGGAACTGGAACTCGAGCTGTCCGAAGGCAAGTACTCTAAGTTTTTTTGCTTGTGTTGTCACCTCTTGCGGTCTTCTCGACCTGGGGTAGCACTGCTGGGGTGGTCGCCACCCCCGCACCAGGTCTTCGCCAACCCCTATACTGACCGGAGTGATTCATTCCAGTCACCGGCTCGGTTTTCTGTGAAGAGATTCTTCTATTTCCCCCATAATGAATGTCTCTTTTGAGGTTATATAGGTGTCGTACACTACTGTTTACTGTGACATTTGGGCTCTCTTGGGTACCTAACCTTACCTACCTATCACTATGGCTGCAGATTGGGATAAGTGCCTTCCAGATGGGTATTGAATGTGTGCATAACTTTTATCCATGAAAAAAACATTTTGGACCAGGTACTATTCATATTTAATGAATGGTTTAGTTTATTATTTATTACGGTGGCTATCTAAATTTTAGTCTTGTTAGTGTCACTTTTATCTTTATTGACAAACAATATCATTTGGTAGTACTTGAATGCATTTAAATATCTAAAAGTAGTTTTTTTTTATTTAACTAGGTAGGTAGGTACTTTATAAAGTGCAGAAACTGTTTGAAATATTATCAACTGAATTCCTACCTGTTTTTATCAAGTAAGCAGATCAGCCGCTAGCATATTATTATTATCTTATAAACATTTGATTAAATTTATTGTTGATCTAATTAACTTAAATCCGAGCTTAAATCATAAATACCTATTATAGGTAGGTAGTTGGCTAATTTGGCATAAATACAACAGTTTTATTTTAAATGCCTAGAATGTTATCTAGTAATATTTTATTTCTTTTATTTGATATAAAATTGGTAATTATCAAAGCCAATTTTAACATAGATATGATATGGTGACCTTAAAACGGTTTTATATTTTTCGAAGCACAATCTTTACTTTTTGGAGAGGTTTTTATCATATTATGTGAAATAAATTTGTATACCTATGTATTATTTTGTTTGTTATATGATGATGATAGAACTATCTATATAACTGATAGGTAGTTTTAGCTATTTTATTTACCAGTAAAAATACAGTTATCCGTACATCTTTTTTTATTTTAACATCCTAATATACAATGCAATATGGCATATGCTATAAGTATAGAATTAGTATTTATTATAGTATTTATAGTATTTAAGATACAGGTGAAATACCGTGAAGTACACAATTTACAAGGAAAAAAATGCATGTTTAAAAAGTAGAGAAAAGCCACTATGACACTTGCAATCTGTAAACTTAAACTGTTTTAACGTCATCATATGAAAACATAGTAAATAAATGCCTAGGTAGCTTAGAAATTATACATTGTATTCGTATTTTATTAGAACTTGAAAAGTTTTTTAAACTTCAATTGTTTTTTGAATGAAATACCAAAAGAACATTTTGTTACAATTAGTCTTTAATTTTTGTTTCATGAAACAACACACTAAAGGGAAAGAATATAGAATTAATATTTATGCATTATGCATACAAAGAATACCACGAAGAATACTTAATAAATACAATTGCTAAAATTAGTAAAATAGTTAACATAGTGTGTTATGGGCCAGTAGATACCATCTCTGATTAAAGTTAACCGGAGTTTAATCGGCCGAATATGTCCGGTTACATATCTGTTATCAGCTGATTAAGCTTAATCAAAGTTTAACCTTGGACGGTACAACTGGTCCTTAGTATTATAGAATTGGTTTTAGTTGATACCTACTACCTAGGTACATAATATGATAAAAATTAGTCAAAAACTTGGGTATAAATACTTGGACGTAAAAAGCGAGAAACTAGATTATTAAAATAGAAGTTCTTACTAAAGAAATGTGGTATAACAAAGTGGGGTTTAACTTTTTAATGTTATATTGTATTAATTTGATTTTGACTAAAATCCCTCGACAATCTTAAACTATAAACTATTTAGTAGTTTGAATAAAAATATGAAGTCAAAAACTAGATGTTTTGATTTCAATAGTTTAAGATCAATTAAGGAAGTAACATCATCACTTCTATCAATAAATTGGCATATTAGCTCTGGAAGTACAAACGTGAAGACAATTCCTTTAAATTATAGGTAGATAATTATTACTTTGCTTATTAATGTACAATTTACCGTTATTCATATGAATATTAGTCCGAATATATGTTAAAAATATTAACAAAACAATCCCTAGTTTATAAATACTATGTCTTATTTTTGGTATTATTTTGAAAATATTATTAGTTCTACACTTCCATTTGCATTGACAATCTTTATTTGTTGTATAATATTTATGTAGTTAAATTTCACAACATGGCATTATTCATTCCTATGCGTTCCTATGTTCGGTATACAGTTTTTTTTTTATTTAGGTTGAGATAGCAATAATGGTTAAGCATAATTCAATTTTTCTATATTAATCTTATATGATCATTGATCACATAGAATGAGTGATATTAGTCATGATTTAAAAATATTAAAATTGGCAATTTAATAATTTTGAACTTAAATATTTTTACTGACCTATTTTTTTTAAATTTATTAAATAATGTTATTCATGTACCTAGCATTTTATATGTATATATAAAAAAAGATATAGTACCTAGCTTATTTAACTCAAAAACTAACAACCCAAGTAAAATATGTGTACTTAAATAGGTAGGTATTTAATTTATGAATTTATTTATTTAATACTATGATCTTTTGTAATATGAATATCTAACAAAATAACCTGAGAAAAATCTATCGGGGCCGATAAAGTTCAATTTTGCCCTTTAATTGGTCTAATTTAGTGTAAAAAATATGAGCTACCTACCTACAGATTTAAACAATTAAATGTGATGGTTTGTTGCTAAATTGTCTATATAAATCCTCATTTTCGTTCTTATGAGCAATCCTGGCATTGTCAATGTCCTTGATGCTTTGATAATAATCAAACATCAAAAATAACATTAAGATCTTAAATAAAACAATGCCTATCGCATATACCTTATTGATATACTTAATTCATGTAAAGCAAGTAATGATCGAGTAATCATAATAATTATATATGACAAGCATTGCTACAAATAAACAAATCTTTATTAAACATAATATTTATAAACAAATTGTTTTTATACCATTAATTATGTATTAATACCATATAATTGCTAAGTTAATATTTATACTTAGTCAATTATATTACATTAAACATTGACATGTTGCTTCTCTAGAAAATGTAATGATAATAAATCTGTCTTATCAATGAATAATCTACCGTGAGAGTAATAGTTCATTTTGTTTTTAGTAAAGGGGACTTTACAGTGACATATTTTGTTGTCTCTGTCTTACAAGTGCTTAAAATAGCATACTGTACCATCAGCAGATCGCGTGTATCTTTGTTGGTTTAAAAACTAGAGTGAATTGACCTCTTATAAAATTTAAAGGTATGATTATTATCTAGGCAATGACATAGGCTATTTTTACTATATAAAATATAAATTTAAAGCGAGTTATGAGTTTTTTTTAATTGTAAACTTTTAAAATTTTTAAACTAACGGAGATAAACGTGATCTTCTGAACATAAAATCAGGTTTACTACTAGCTACATGGACTGAATCTAATTCCCTAGGTCTCCACCATTTACTCTGTATTTCTCCCGTTTTGGCCGTATTTTTAAATATTTATAAAATTGGAAATCTGTTTCCAACCATCATGACAAAATATAATACCTGCAACAACAGATTGTCAGCAATATTTTATAACTACAGAATAAATATTAAATTTCACGTAATTTATTTGTATTATATTTTTTTTTATTTTAGTTAGAAGTAGGGACTAAGGACGTAGGACTAGGGTTGACGGTTTCGGTGTTGGTGAGTTGCGGCCCGATCCCTAAATAACGTACGAATTGCGGCCTGTGTTTATGAAAAGGACGTGCGAGTTGCGGCCCGTGTTTATAAAACAGACGTACGAATTGCGGCCACATTTTACATTTTATTTATCACTTCATATCAGCCTATTAGTGTTACCCAGAAGACACCACGAGGAGGTTGGCTGAGTCGTCTCCCAAAAATTTGTATTTTTTTTTATTTATGTAAAAATGGCAAAATTTATGGTAAAATTAATTTTAATATTTATGTAAAATATGTAAAAATGGCAAATATTCATATGAAATATTTATTGGTTGGGCAAAAACTTAAAACTTAATGATTTGACGAAATCAAACTGCTCTATTTCTTTTTGTGCTAGCTTTGTCATCTGTTGTCTTATAAATGCTTCTTTTTCACATATTTTCTTCGTTTTTATTCCATTGCTTCTACATTTGATATACGTTTCTGATTGAATTTCTACTAACACATCAATACAATTATAGATGTTAGGATGACTAGAGTAGAACGATGAATTTAGGTGTGAATGAAAACTTTCACAGCCGTTAGTGGCACGGTTACAGCTAGCAGAGAACTGTGCCCAAATATTTGGGGGAAACATAGCATCCGGGGATATATAGTTTTCGAAAACATAGTCGGTAAATTTTACAACCCGATCATCTTTTGCGGGCAGTATTGCTAAAAAGTCATCCGTGAAACAATCAATGACGTTGTCAGAATCCAAAAATGGCAAACCAAAAAAAAATTTGAAAAAATAACTTTCATCTGTATTTGTGTTATACATTTTCGTGAGTCCTAAACTTTGAATTTTCCTCCACCAACTTTGCCCTAGGTGAAATCGACATCCTCTTATTTTAGCATTAGGGTAGACTTCCGCTACAGCACTGTGGATAGCTTGTTCAAAATCTATAACAACTTCAGTAGGAGAGCACGTTAGACCAATGGACATGGAATGGCGAATTAAATGTTTAAATGCACACTTGTAGGTGGTATTACACTTGTCGGGTAGTAAAAAAAACACTAGTGGTAAATATACATCATTTTTTAGGCCATGGATGGTAAAAAGTTGATAAAAGTGTTTAGGGCAGCTTTTGAAAGTTCCATCTACGTAAAATTTATTTACATCGCACAGCACTTTTATGTTTTGTGTAGTAGAAAAACCAATTATAAAATTTTCTTTGTCGTTGATAAACAAAAATGGCTCACCTATATTAGTTTTGATATTCATAGACTCCAAAGCAGTATGTAATTCTTTAATGCATTTTGGCAGAGGGGGGTGTACAAATGAACGGGCACGATGAACATTGTGTCGAATTAATGATAAATCATTCGTTGTCAAAGTCGATATATCGCCTTTCTTCAATTCTGAACGAATTAATTTTGAAGGTTTGCAAGAAATGTCTTCTATGGCTTTTCTTTTCAGAGAATTACTTAATATTTGCCTATTCAGGACTTTTTCGTCGTTTTTATTGTGGTTATGATTAGTATTACTGTCAACTATTTTATTTAAAGGAGATAATTTTAAAAAGCACTTACAACTTTTGACACTGCAAGGCCACCGCTGTACATCGTTTTTTAGTGTTTTGTGGAAACGAAATTTGTAGCCGTCGTAGAGAATAATTGGTTTTGATTTTTCACTATTTACAAACTCCATAACGCACTTATAATATAATAATAAATAATAATATAATAAACTGTATAACACACTCAAACAGAATTTTTAGTTTTCGTATATATAGATACTAAGTGGTGAACAGACTAACACTGTAATATTTTTCGTTTGAACTATTGATGTTATGGTATCTACTATCTACTTTAGATAAAATACTGCCGATACTGCCGGCACAAAATTGAAAATAAATAAATTTCCCGGGCCGCAATTAACTTAGTGATAAAATATGACCGGGCCGCAATTCACCGGTCTTCAACACGTAAATTACATGTCGGGCCGCAACTCACCTATAGCCGACGGTTTTTGCTAAATTTCCGCTAAAATGGTATACATAAACAGGTACATACCATAATACCGTATTACCGTATATATAATAGTGGGGTGACGAGTTTTCCCGTTTACCGGTTATTGTTTTCCGGTATGTGCCGGTATTGCGGTATACGGGTTCATACCGGTACCGAATCTAATACCACAATATCGGTATCCGATTTTAATACCTTCAATCCTAGGTTGGACTAGTTAATTCAAACTTAAGGCTCCAGCAATCGCCCTATAGGCCTTTAAAATTAGACGGGGCAAATGCCGGTTTTATCATTCCTAAATGACGCCTGTTTTGCTACACATTTTTCCTGTTTCGATATTTCATGTAGCTGCACGAAGTACCTTAGCTACGTAATCACAGATCAGTTCAACTTCTAAGTTCTCTCCGTAATTTTATTTATCTAAATTTTAAGTGAATAAGTCGTGTCGGAGTTTACTCGTATTAAATATAATAATTAATAAATAAATAAAACACCTTTAAAGTATCAAAAAAAAAAAAAATGTTCAATCTAAAAGCATTCGCTGTTGAATCGCTTGTCTACCTTTTTTTATAATAATATATAATGATTTAGCTTCATTCTCTCACTAGGTACCTAATACACGTATGAAAACTTGGCGTCTACTCTTTCGTTTTAGTAAACATAGCTTTATAGAGAGATGTTATTATTGACCTCTTAACCTGGAATGGTTGTATTCTGATATAATTAGAATTGTCTTGTATTTTGAATTTAGTTTATTATTCATTATTCTATTAATCTTTAGTAAAAACTGCCATAAACTATTTTGTTTTGTCATAATAAATAGACTACCTCTAGTCTATAGGTAGATCTAGAGTCATATCATAGTTAAGTTGTTCATAGGCTGCTTTTCTTACAACCGTTTATTGTTGTAAGCTACTCAACAATTATTACAATGCCCAGTAATATTATATGCTTTGAGAGGTTAGGCAGTACAATAGAATATGCAGAGGTTCATGTATATTGTAGTATTTACTGGGACGCAGACTGACACGTTATTGTAAACTTTTGACGGAATTAAAAAATTATGATCATAATATTATAATATATTTATAGGCATGTTTTCAATGTTTGTTGAAATATTAGCAATTCACTATAGTTTAATGCTTATAAATTATAACATGTAAAAAGTTGGTATTACATAGTAGACTATAGCCTTATTCAAATAATATGCTATTATTATTTACTACAGACAACAGAGTATATCATTACTGTGTGTGTGTGTCCTTTCTGAATTCCCAAATGGCTGGACCGATTGCGATGACATTTGGTACAGAGATAGATTATACCTCTGGGAAGAAGATAGGCTAATTTAAAAAGGGTAAATTCCAACCTGGGGTGGTGCTCAGACAGGAAACGGCCTCTGCAAAAATGTCCATAAACAGTTCAGAACTAATCGAAAATATTTTGGAAATTTTTATCTTCTATAGAAAAAGTAAATATAAACAAGCAGTGAAAATGTCCTGTGTATACATCGACGTCATTTGTTTTAGAGTTACACCAAAAACCAAAAATCTATTTTGTCAAAAACAGATTTTGCGTAACATTCCCGTTATTCCTTAAGTTTTATGTGTTTTTCCCCGGTGCTTTTGAAAACTATTGGAAATTTTAAATTTTGACCTCCTGAATGCACCAACTAGACTTTCCCATCGGACAAGATACTGTTGAAGAAAATCGAAGCAGTTTTACTTACCCAAACGGTTATGAGTAATAACAGATACAAAAAAAAAACAGCTGTGACATTCCGGTGAAATTAATACATAATACATTTATCGCTCCGCTCAGAATCTAATATTATCAAATATCAAACCAAACTAAATATACAAAAGGCTAAAATTTATGTTCGTAAATCGTAAGTAGACTGGGCTCTGGGCACATTAAGTAGAAATAATAATAAAAAACTAATTCATTACCATGGTCCATGAATGTGGGTATTTCCTATTTACACTAAGTAGTAAGTACCCTTAATAGTAATAATACCTATAAAAAAAAATGTTGCTTTCATACAAATCAGTAATAATAATTATAAATGTAATGAATTAGTATTAAAGGTAGTCAAATAAAAGTTTATAATACTTTTAATCGCAAGTTATGCTTATAATATGGGAGTTGCATATCTTTTCATTATTATTACCTATATATTTTATTTTTAACTGTGTAACAATGAATATGATTATTTATTTATTTATTTATTAAACAAATGATAATTATATTATATTATGTACAAAAAATTAAAAGTAAATATTTAATATAATATTACTATTACAGAAATTCCATGAATTAAATTACATATAGAATTTCACATTATCCGACCTAGATGTTATCATGTTGGTACGCTTATTATCCAGTTATCAATTTTGTTGTGTGACGAAGAAATATTAACAATATATCACGATAAATCAATAAATATACGGGAATATAATTTTTAAAAGTTTCATTTTACATTGAAATATTATTTATTTTATTTCAATAATAAAAAAAAAACGTTTAACAAACCACTCAGCTCAAAATGATAGAATATAAAATAACTTAGGAATTCTGTCTGCTAAATTATAGTAGGTTTCGATAAATGATATGATAGCTGTAATGTAATTATTGTTGAATTATTTGAATAATCATTGCATACGAAATACGATTTTAAGCTGAGATGGTGAGTAAGACTCTACTTTATAATTTATTTATATTCCCTACCATTTATAACTTATTTTTATATTAGTATTACCTACTGTATTATAGTATACGGTATCGGGTATATTGAACTATTTTTTTCCAAAAACATATCATATAGCTTATAAAATATAATATAATTTATATTATTATTACTTTTTTACTTAAGTTTAACTAAGTCAATATCAACGTATAATGTATATCATCGTCGTTCCTTAGAATGGTGTAAATTTAATATCGTACCTATTATTGTGTTATTATTGTATTTGTATAAATCAGCTTAAAATTACTCTAAATGACTAAATACCTAAACTGGTGAACCAAAATTTGTTGTGTCGTACGTGTGAAGACGGAGACAACAATTAATGGGGTCGCATCCTCTCAATAATAATCCATTTAATTCTGTTATTTATAAATTATAATAAAAATTTTAACTGATCTATGTTGAAAATTTAAATGTAAAGCTTATAACGAATAAGTAATAGATAATAATATATTATACTGAGAAATTTTAATTTTTGACTCCCCAAAATAAAAACTAGATCTAATTTGCTACCAAACTACTCACAAATATGCAGGTTATTTGACTTTTGAACATTTTCTATTCCTCAACATTTGATGACGAACACCAAAAAAAATAAATGCCTACATTTAAACCAATTTGTTCAGCATCTAAATTTTGGGGTCCAAACCGGAAATCAAATTTCTTGTACATTTTTAATCATTATATTAAGTATATTTATATCACGGTGATTTAATCTTTCACAAATCCAAAAGTTTAAACTACCTACCACATTATATCCATTTGTACATTTTTTCTTCGCATGTACCTAGTTTTTTCTTTTTATAACTTTTTATTCCTATTTTAAAATATTCATTAATAAACAAAACTAATTAAGTAAGTAACTAGTTCGTTGGTAAATAACATTTTTATTACATAATATATTTTTTGTTTTTTGTAAATATATCAATTATCAAAGTTCTCAATCGTTAATGTCATATAGATTTATTGTTTTTTTTTAAAATAAAATGTTTAGTAAAATAAAGTGCTTAAGAGGACGTCGCACCTTCATGTGTTGTCTTCATATTACTAACGGACAACATACCAAATGTCCGTTCGCCAGTTTCAATGGTGTGCTGTTAGTTTTAATATTAGAGTAAATTGACCTATTATCAAACTTTTAGGTAACAACATTATCTGTGTTCTCCCTTTGGTTTTTTACGATATTTTAATTTTTAAGTGAATCATGGACATTTTAAAATACTAATGCTTTAACTATTCATAACTCACTTAAAAATTAAAATATCGTAAAAAACCAACGAGAGAACACTGATAAAGTTGTTACTTAAAAGTTTTATAATAGGTCAATTCACTCTAATACAAAAACTGACCACACCCTAATACCCTATTGAAATTAGGGAACGAAAATTTGGTATGCCTTACGTGTGTAAGACTGAGACAACACGTTTGCGGGTGTGACGTCTTCTGTCGAGTTTTTAGATTTGAGAAGTCAAATATTGGTCGATATACATTTAACATTCATCAATCGATAGATTTTTTAAATTTTGGATTAAGAATATTAACTGTACCTTACACAATTTTTATTATTTCAAATTGTTGCAATGTAGCAATAATCGAGGAATAAAATAAAGTGAAACTGTTCTAATAGGTATTTTATAAAAAAAAATTTCGACAAATAGTTATAAGTTATAACATTATAATCTAATTGAGTTAGTATGTTAGTATATAGTAAAATAAAAATGTTTAACTTATAATTGTATTCATATCTATAAAATGTATTTGATATTTGCATATTGTATCCTCTAGTTTTTGCAACAACAAATACTGCAGCAGATATATAAATGCGTTAAATATTATTTTGTTTTGAAGAATTGTTCTTAAGTGTCATATTGCATAATGGCGCTTGTAATAAAACCTTAAAGGTGCATCTACAGTTTGGATAATCCGAGTATTGGCTTCTAACTGTAATGTTTCGTATTCATGTAGTTTGTATTCGTGACTATATTGATCATTATTTTACTACACAGACTGGTTAGGTCTGCGTGTACAATACAAATATCAATAATAATCGTTTCCTTTATCGCACGTGTTTTGAATCGGAAATAATATTATATAATATTATTGTATAAATTGGGGGAGGGCATAATTTTATAAAGTTCTATGTAGGCAACTGATCATTATCATACAAATTATTCATATAGTTTAGTGTTAGGTATACTTAGTTTTACCTACGTAAACGTGAATAACTTATGATACCCAAGTAAAACTGAATTGGGATAGGTACCTAATCTTTCTTTATATTCTACTTTGTATTTTAAAATTTTGCATTTATTTTAAATTAATTAACCGTTAATATTTTAGATTCTGAGTGGATCAATGTATTGATTTTACAATGATGTGTGTTTTTGTTTTTGTATTTTGGGTCTGGGTAACTAGTGATAAGTAGTGCGATAAGTAGTTGAAATAATGCTTTGATTTTGAACTTCGGTAGCTTTTCTGTCGGGAAAGTGAATTAGTTACTGCATTAAACAGGTCAAAATCGGTCATTTCCAGTAGTTTCAATCGTTTAAAAAGCGTCGGGAGAAAATACAAATTTAGGAATAACGGGATTTTAATGCAAACTCAGTTTTTGACAAAATTGATTTTCGTTTTTAGTGTAACACTAAAAAATAACGTAGTTTTCACTGAATGTTTATATTAGCATTTTCTATACTCCATATAAATTTTCAAAATATTTTGACTTGTTTTGAGCTATTCATAGCATTTTAAGTTTTTATTTTTTCTATGAATTTCAATAAATAATAGACCGCAGACGTCGTCGACTCCCCCAGGACATTCTCCAAACGGATAGCGAAGATTCATCATCAGAAGACCTATAAAAGAACACACCTATACTTACACTACATATATATATATATATATATATATATATTTAACCATAATCCACTCATTCACTCATTTGTATCAATATAAAGAATCATGTACTTAGTATAATCTAACTCATTATTAAAAATAACTACTTGTAATAGCACTCTGTGTGCTGAAACATTTTATAATTAATTAAAAAATAAGACATTTTTTACTCAGTAAAAAGCTCGAAAATTGTATGCAACGTTCCGTACAAGTTGTTTTAATATAAATTTAAAAATATTAAAACACTTAAAGCCACCGTCTTCAATCAGAATGGTTTTTCTTATTCAATTATTTTATATCTTGGAATTCCACACATCCATTAGAGTGACCTACACGAGACCTATGTAATGTACTGCAGAGCGGTACTTGCCCATATTTTTAAATTTAATTTTTATGATTTCTCATTACAAATGTAATAAATAATTGAATTTGAGCATTAACTATTTTTCTTGTTCGATACTAATTAATACCGTGTAGTTCGAGATTATATTTTATGAAGTATAATATAAATATAGAATTGTATAGAATATAGATAAATTATGTAATTTCTGCATTGTGATTCTGCTTCAGAACTGTTTTAGATTGTAGGATTATTAGTTATTACTAATGCGTTTAAATAATAATAATATTATATTAATAATTTAACAGTGGTTAATAATACAGTACATCCATCACAAACAAATGATTGTATTTGACCATCATAGTCATAATATTATGTAAGTTATATTTCTTTATCCTAAAATTGAATTTTGTTATACGTTACATTTAAGTTTTGAAGTGAAGTATTTATTTATAAGTAAGCAATAATATTATTGTATAGGACAAAATATAATGGTGACTCATCTGATGTTGATGTGTCTATAATACAACCGGTTTGCTGCTGACCAATATAATATAATATAGTGATATTTCATTTACCGTCATCTCCCAAGTGTTTGCGTTATTTCATAGATCCAAACATTCCCCCCTCCCCCGTATGACAGAAATACGCTTCCATCCGGTCGTAAAATACATAGTATGGGTTTCATGATGATAGAAATAATTTTACACTTTTGAGTTTAGGTTGAAACGAATAATATACAATCATAATTACTTTTCGGCGTTTTTATTATTATAATCATCGTTTCTTTTAGTCGTATTTTATTTACGTAGGTACTGGTTTGTATTATATAATACAACCTAAATGGCTTAATACATTTATCATGAAAATTATATTACCATATGCATTATTAAGAAAAATAATTTCAAGGGATGGTAGTTGTGGTTTACCTACCTGCTTGGCTGCTTGTGTTATCATTTACGTCACGTCTCAGGTATGCAGTCACATGATCGTCCTTGCATCAGCGTGGCGAGGGGAGGAAACAAAGACAATATTACAAGTAGTTGCAATTGAGCGTGTAACTCTAAATACGTTTAGACATTCATAACCATTTATAACATGTAAAACAGCTGTAAGACTTATTATGTCGTCATGTCGGAACACTTGTTTTTAAATATCAGTTCTTTTACTATTTTTATTGTTTATGCAGGTATCTGCGATCTACCTATAGTTACATTATATTATATAAATTTGAAAACGATTTCGGGTTTTTACTTCTTGAAGTTTCAATAATAAATATTTTTATCAAACGTATTTTTGGTATTAAATAATGGATAGATATATAAAAGATAATGTCGTTAGGTAGTGAGACATATATACTCGACTTTTTAATCTATTGTGTCAGTTACATTCGTCGTTTTAAAATATAAACTTTGTTCTACTATTGTTACGTAATTATTTCCAGTCTGGTGAACAAATTTTCAAGTACCTATACCATTTATTAAAGAATAGACAAAAGTATAATGCCTATACTATTTTACACGATTAAAATCTTCTTGGTTTTGATATGTTTATCATTTTATTTATAGCTAAGCTTTATTTATTTATTTTTTGAAAGCTTCGAAATTATTTTTTGTTTGCCTGTAGAGCATGAATTTGCTTACGTTTTTTGTACTTATTTCAATTAGTGCATATTGTTTTATAACCTTTTTCATAATATTATACATTAAGTAGTATAATTAAATTATTTTTGATGTAGGTAAGTACTAACTCGTAATTAAATACTCTGATCGTGACGTTACAATAATGGTAGATGTACCTATAGATAAACTATTGTAAAATATAAATTATTAATTAATATAAATACAAATTATAAAGACAAGTATTCCTTGTTCCTACCAGGTTTGAGTGTATGTGTAGAACAAAACAACTTATACTTTTGCCTTTTGACTTATTGTGAGTATTTGTTTTGCGAATTGAAATAAGAATGATTTGTCTGACCTTTCTTATTGCTAATTGATTACATTTTGGTTTTAAGCTCTTTGTTTTAGTATGACAATTTGAAAAACAACAACTGTAAGTAATGAGTGATACACGTTATAATCAGGCTACCTTTCAGCCGTGTTGAATAACTATAATTGAGGAATTAATATAATAAAACACGTGAGACAATAGACAACTAGATGAGTATTATGTCTATCATAAAGTACCTACTTTTTTTTTGATAGTGTTTATAATATATTATCTGCATTTTTAAATATAGTGTTTTATTATTTTGCAATTCTTTTTATCACCTTAGTTAACAAGCACATTTTATTTGTATTCTTGAATATTTGCATAATAAACTTATTTTAAAGATACCGCTATTGTGTATAAGCTATTTTCTTTCAGTATTAAAATAAGTGTTAGGAAAAAAGTTTATGGTAGTGTGTTATTATTTGTTTATATTTTAATTTTATATTTTGTTGTTTGAAGTTAAAGTTGTTCTAGTGTCTTAGATTTTCAGATCTGTTTATTTAATAGTGAATAGTTGTTTTTTTTTATTAATAAAATTACCCTTGGCGACATAGGCAATTGGGATACAGTTATTACATTTCATTAAGAACTTATTTCTAATGATATACAGATAAGTTTGTCAACAATTTATATAGGTTTTATAGTTTGTTTTGAAGTTTTACTTTTATGATGAATTTGATGGTGGCTGCTAGTGAAGATCTGTTGTATCCGAGAGATTCTGAAGATGTTCCGGAAGTTTGATTTGGTGTATGTTCGACATTCCGTCATTATGTTTTTAATTGTAAGACAGGTGCCGCATATTGGGGGATCATATTGAAAAGTATTATACTTAGTAATTCCAGTATATTAGATTTATATTACATGTGTACTTACTCCCGTTTCTTTGGGCTTACCATGTGTCCTTTTCAGGTTAGAAGTCCAGTAAGATAACCACAAGTCACAGCTAGTGAAGTGATACATCTCCCGATCTCCGGTTGAATGATTCTATTTTAAGCGTTTAACATTATTTATGCATAATATTACGTCGTTGCTATAAAATCAATTTTGAGTGTTCACTTTTCAGGTTAACAAATTTCAATTACCTATCTACATACTCAGTTAATAACTAATTGTCGCCAGGAGGTCTAAAATCTTCCGGTGAAATATTCAAATATAAGACTATATTGCTTTGTCATAAGACCGTATATACCTACGCTAGAGGAGAGCGACGTCCATCTCACCGCATAATGAACCGTATTAAGCTAACGACAATAGGTAACGGACTTCTATTCATACTTTAACTTATTATGAAATACTGTATCATTGAATAATGGGTTTCAAGCTGGCGACTTGTCGTCGACCGTATAATATGAGTTCCTATATAATAAACAATGTTTAGAATAAAATTGGCAAAATATTATGTTAGAAACTAAAATAGACACATGTCTTCACAAAGACTTACTATTTTCCTAAGAATTTTTTACTGTTATTACTTTTTAGTATAACCTAATACAGTCTTGATTCAAACTTTGATTTTTAACATGTTTAAACTACAATAACTATACAGTGTAGTACTTTTATTACCTTAAATAACTCTAGTAATTGCTATTTAGGTTTTAATAAGATTTTTAAATATTGAATAAGAAACTACCTATACTAGCATTGTAGATTATTATTAAAATATGTATTATATTTGAGAACAATAAATTAAAGAATTATACCCCTGAAATTGGTTTAATTACTTTTTGTGAGGTGTAAAGTAAATTACATTTCAAAAATAAATGTTCCTATCAAAATTATAGTACATTTAATAGGATATATGGTTGTAGACTTCTTGCATTAAAGTTTAGGTGAAAGCCAATATTGAGAAGGCTTAGAGATGCAGGTCATCAAGCCAGTATTTCAATGTGTCTGGCTTTAAGTCAAAGAATTAAATTCAAGTACCAAACAGAAAACGTTTAATAATTAAATGAGAATATGTTCCGAACATTTAATGTTAGTTTTATAAGTATTGTAATATTATAATATTATAATATAGGTATTATATTATTAGAAATTAAAATATTTATTCTTCAGAAATTAGTAATTATAAATAGATAATAATATGGACTTATGGTTTTATTATTACATCATGTGTAAGCCATTTGAATATGATTTTAATACCTAATATTTTGAGCTCTTGAAAGTGACAATTTTAATTATACCGTGTGCGAGTTTATAGCAAAAATACACATTGCTTGATAGTGGTTCTGCCAATTGTCACCAATTACTTATATAGTCATATACCCACGCCCGTATAATAGCTTCTACTGGTGAAATTTATTATGTATCGTACATAATTTTATAGTGCCAACGACCTTAAGTTCTTCGGGTCAACTGAATATTATCACTCATAAAAATGTTTTGTATGCCTAATTTGGTTTTAAAATTATTTTTTTATATTAAAATATTCCAAAAGAACGAAATATTTGAAGTTTTTTTCCCACAAATATGACGTGAATTGTTGATTTTCATGGTTAAATTAGTTACAGGAAACCCAACTTACAAATTATAATACCAATATGTTATGATATGTCTAAAATATTAGTAAACCGGTTGATTATTGATTTTTTTTCTAAGTGAACTTATTGATGCAAGATATATATTGCAAAAAAGGATGTTGTATACCTACTTAGAGTGTACCTGCTGACTTTCTTCTTCCCTTCTTCATAGTTCATAATAATTATAAACAATTTCTTGGCTAGTTTTTCATACTATTATAGGTATTGTATTTCGTATTCGTTTTTCGCAATTCCCTACGACCATACCGGTTTATTAATTTGTGTGAAAATATTTACATCAAATTATAATAGGTATATTAACGTTATTTCATAAAAATGATTTAATATTTCTAAATATTAATATTAAATAAACTAAATTCAAGTAAAATGTAATTATGAATAAATTTAACTTAAAATATGGCTACTAATTATGTTACATATGAGCATGTTATTATTATATTATTATTTGTATGGTAAAAATAACACAGTAACATTTTAAAAATGTATGCTATAGCCTATGGTATCTGCATTTTATTATAAATTACATATAAGCACGTAATTTTGATTTTATTACTATATATTATATTTTTATAGTTATGAATCATTCTTTGACGCTTGTCGCTTACTTTTGCGTGTAACTGACTTTACTGTATTATATTTTGTTCTTATGACTAAACTAGTTGTAACAGATTTCAGGGTACGCTGAAATTAACTTTGTGGAAGGAGAATAATGTTTATTCATATAATATGGATTCAACTTCATTTATTTATATCTGCGTTTTAGTTGTCAAAGTTTTTTTTCGTGCTCATACTATATTATATGTGTAAAGTTTCTTGGTTAATTTGTTAAAATTAACTAAGACAAATAATTATTATAATAGTGTATTCGCAATCTTTAATCATCTACAATTGGATTGATGTTATCCATTCAAGAAAAACACTCTTGTTTTTTCTATTTCCTTTGCATATGTAGAAAACCGGTTAACAATCTGATTCTCAGTAATGACGAGTGTGTTGACCCGAACGTGTGATAATAAGTTAAGGTTTGCTACACATTGAAATATTATATATGGATTATCATTTTATTTTAACGATTTTTGTTTGTATATGTTTGTTAAGCTTTTGTAATGTTATTCAAGATAAAATACATATAGGTTATAAGTAAAATGAAGTACTTCTTTGAATTTTTATGTAGTTTAAACATACCTACTTTAATTTAATTTAATCAGAATTTTAACAAAATCCAAAAGGAAAAAAGCGAACATTTTGAAAACATAAAATTAAGTCTTAAATAGTGTTAATTATTTGTATTTTGACTAAATTAAAATATAAGTAGGTACCTACCAAAATATATATAACAATTTTAATTAAATAATATTATATATTATATTTATAATATATACGTGTATACTGTATACTGTATCTACCTAGGTACCTATGTTCAATTTAAAATACATTGTTTTCTTTGATATTAAACTAAATATTTAATGTATAATATAATGTATAATGTATAATATATACATTATATTTTAATACTCATAGGACAAATTCAAGTATTTAATAATCAATAACAAATTCCTATTGCTAAAATAGTTGAAATAATATGTTTTGTTTACGATAAATATTTGCATGATTGTTATAGTTTATAAATTATAATAATTAAGTTTTTAATTTAGAATCTGTTGCTTAAACTTAAAATTGTAATTCTATAGTATTATATCTATATTTGTCAGTATGTTCTACTGTCGTAACAAACCCAATTATTTAGTTGACAAATAATAAAACCTATTGTTAATGTTGACTATTTTTTTTAAATAAGTTAACTATGTACTATGTAGAGTGGTTTATGATTTCTATTGGGCTACTTGTGCCAATGTGCGATGCAAAACGGCCGTTGGCACACCCAAAATAGACAATCCAGCAACGGCATACACATAATTAGAAACGGATATTATGACCTAGGGTTTAACGTTACTATTACATTCATTTTTTATAACATAATATAAAAATAATAATCTAGACATTGAATTATATTTTTTAGATAGGTTCTACCTAATATGAATAACAAAACATATTTTTGTAAGTAAATTAATTATATATTTTGCATGCTTATGATTTTGAATTTGAATTAATTGTTATTTACAGTTAGGTATGACCATATTGTACATAATATCCATCTTTTTTACTTCTTTATAATGTAGTGCAGTATTGGATTTGCTGTTCTGGTTAAAACAATATACAGTTTAACTTAATTTTAACAGATTTTAACCAACGAAAAAATGTTAAAACCACCTATTAAAATGTTTTCTTATTTTAGGCTTTTATACTGGATATAGAATACTTACATTATACGTCTATGTTGGTCTAATCCCCTATAAAATTAGTTAAATTATTTTCCACATATAGTTGAGTACATCCACTATTTTCAAAAAGCATCCAAGTAGTATTAACTGTAGCGACTTGTTTTTAACTCAGAAATTTGATACGTAAGTTGAAGGTATATAACTTTGTGTAAGATCTTATAATACTCTAATTAGATCAAGTTTGTAAGTTAATTTATTATTGAACTTTAAAGCATACGGGGAATGCATGGGTCCAATAATAGGTTCTTACTTCTTACACACTCAATACGAGGATCAGAGTATGTTTAATATCCAAATGAATATTTAATGCTTATACTTAAGTATAATATTTAGCATTATATTTTAAATTGTTTTTCTTTTTAATAAAAACTGGAACCCCAGCACAAGTTCTGCTTATTGGGGGTGCTGAAATATTGTAAATTGTATATGTTAATAATTGTATGATTAGTATTGTTACAAAATAAATTATTATTAATATAAATACGGTGCCTCGTCGGCTTGTTCGCAAACAGCTATTTACTGCCCTCCTAAGTCAAAAGGCAGTAAGCAACAATGTAGTAGTTTTTAGAAAAATAACTTTTTGTGTGCTATATGACTGAGGTTTAGTGGTTATATAACGAATACGAGAACACGAAGGTGCAGATGACGTCTCCGCGTTTTCGTATTAGAACTTCGGTGTAAATCGACCGGATTCTCATTTTCAGATAATTATATGATCAGACAATATGGACATTTAACGACCATATAGCCTACTTGTAGGTCGACATTAAACCAAAAAAGGGCAATTAGTTGTATTTGGTGTTATTCGTAGTGTATTTTCGGCACTCACTGTTTGGACTAACGCCAGATTCGATTAGGTTTATACCCATTACCCACCCAATACGATGTATTGTAAAGTTGTATTGGTATTCGTTTTAATGACTCACAAATTGATGATAATAATATGTCCGACGCCTGCCTACCGGTGGTTAGATTACCATCCGTCATTTTTATACATAGATATCGGCGGCGCCACTGGTTAGGTAGGATATAACGGCGAAGCAATCGTCGGATAAGCTGGAGACGATAATAAGGTATATAAATTATGTTCACTATTGTCTATTTTTATTTGTTCCAAGGGTGTATAGGTGTATAGTGTACTTCAAAGTGAATTTCTGTTTACAACGATTTCGCCGATTTGAATAAGTGAAACCATTTTAGTGGGACCTGTGAGTAGACCCAATAGACGAATTGCATATTTTTGGTTTCAAACTAGGTGCTCACGATTACTATATAATAAATGGTACTTTAGTATTACGTGCATTTGTGTGCTGTCTTCCATCAACAATTCAAAAATTAAATTTTATAAAAAATGTTATCTTGTTGAGAACGTTGTACCCGCATGTGTGGTCTCCGTCTTTCAAATATAAAACTTTGCAAAAACTGTTGTACGCGGGTAAGAACCACTCAGGCTGTAGTCCAAGCTAAGCAACCACATTTTTCACACTATAGTCCGTGACACAAAAATTGTCCCCTGAGTACCGCGACCAGCACTGCTTAACCTAACCTTACCTAACCTAACCCATTAGCCATGCGTTCTCAACCTGTATCGTTTATCACACAGTGCGTGGCTGCCGTTTATTATTATTTTTTTTTTTTATAATTTAATTGGTTTATAAAATATTTTTAAGTGTTTTCAGTTTAAAATTTTTTGAGTAATTTTCGGTGTTTTTAAATTGACGCGGCAGTTAATTTAATTGCACTGTGAACCACTGATGCGAAACGGCTGCTAGGTTCGTGACGGTCAGGGGACATTATTCGTGGCTATATAAAGAGGAGAACATTTACTGTGCAACTATGTTTTTATATTTTCGATATCAGAAGTAAAAAAAAAAAATAAAAACGAAATTGCACAGACAATTTTCTCCTCTTTATAGTGTGAAGCTTTGGTTGCTTAGCTTAGAGTACATCCTGAGTGGTTCTTACCTGCACTAAACAGTTTTTGCAATGTTTTAAATTTGTAAGACGGAGACAATACATGCGGGTGTAACGTCCTTTTAAGTTAATACCCATATTTATGAATTAATTGGAATTTTCTTTAAGATAACTTTTGAAAACCCCACATTTAAATATTATGTTAATTTGTCTTGAAGATTTCATGGCTAATGGGGATACTAGATACAATTGGATATGGGACTTTTGGGACACATTCATATATATATATAGCCGAATAACATTAACTATATCTATTAGTTACCTTTACCTGATCGGTGATATGCCGGGCTGTAACTATTCTGAGACCAGTCAAGAGAAAATCGTAATCATACACACGCTCATTGATCATCAACTCAATTTTCTATATTATGTATTCTGTGAAAAAAAATTTTTTGGTTGGAAATATTTCAAAATCCACATTCTTATATAGACTTATATACAGACCTAAATAGTTAGACTTTATTCAGAAATATATTATAAATGAAAAATGAGTGTTGCACTTTAAAACGGATCACGACCTCCATACATAGAAGAAAAGTTTTGTAGACTTATCATATACCTATCCTGTACACTGTATTACTATATAGTGTATATAATATGAGACATTAGTAGGTAGGTAGTAGGTACCTATTGAATTTTAAAACAACTCTTTTAACTTTTTAAGTGTACATCTTGTATACATTCCAGAATGCGACGTATTCTTTATTTTGTTTTGCATGACCCGTAACGATGAAGTGCTCCTTAATAGACATGCACAGAAAATTGTATGAGACAAAAGTGAAGGGGTGAGTGGTTTTAAAAACTTGGGTTTTATAAAGAAAAGAAAATTGCACCGTGATACTTTTCACAAAAAGCATTTATTGTCTATTTCAACGTATTTCTCAGTTGAATAAATATTAAATAAAGACAGAACATGTATTATATTATATATAAATATATATATTTTAATTCTGGGATGCAGATTGATGAATGTTATGATTTTAAAATAGTGTGCTTTAATTTTAAGTTGTAGATTCTGAGCGGAGTGACGAATGCGTTGGTTTTACAATGATGTTTATTTTTTTTTATACTGTAAACAAAATTTATATTAGAAAGAGTGCTTGGATTTCAACATATAGTATCTTATCTTTTAGCAAATTGGATCAAGATGGTACTTTAGAGAGGTCATTTTTCAATTTTTTCAATAGTTTTTTAACGCCACGGGAAAAACCACTAACATTTATTTTTCTAACGCTTTCTTTATTATACCATAGAAATGGATAAAATTTAAAAATTACCTAATCTCCCGCTATCAGGTAAAATACAATTAATGGTTACTTATTATTATATATTTAAGGTTTATACATTTTCTTTCGTCAGCTCAGAATCATTTCTTATTGAATGCAATCATTGCGTTTAAATCGAATACTGTAATAATAAACTATCCTATTGGAGGACCGAAGGGACGATGGACAAACTACCACCACCATTGACCTACTCCACCCCGCTTCACTTACCATCTTTTTAATTTTTAAACATTTGCGACGCGCACCACGACGCCGGTTCGAACCCGGCCACGTGTAGCATTTTTCTTCGGGCAAGTCACAGTGTCCGGAGAGAGATGCCGCCATCCCCACCCGGGAATGGCAGAAACCTACGGGTGCAAAACTTGAAATGCTGCCAAACCTAAAAAATTTGTTTCAACCAACCGTTCCAACCTTTCCCCCACTGTAAAAAAACAAAAACAGATGATGGCCATAGTTGCCGGGCTCCATTTTTATGATTGTTATTGGCATTTAAGATATATTTATTTAAATATAGTGTATTTTGCACATTTACAATATGTAGGATTCGAAAAAAATACAAGGTGATTTGACATTTATAACAAAATGACAAGTTCAGTTCTCTGGATTTTGAATGAAATATCTAATGATAAGACATAATATTACATCAACAACATTAATTAAATACCTAAGAACCTACTACCTACTACTTACTATAAGTATTAATTAATATAAATCGTAAAACTGAAAATACAAAAGCAATTTCTTTTTATTTATCAATAAATTGAATGATTTGTCTACAAATATTGAGTCCATTTAAAATTAATTTTATATAATTATATAATAAGGTCAAATTATTTATCAGATCAGTACACATATCCTATGATTTATTATGTTTGATTATAAATGTATTTTAATTACTTTTTCGAATTCTCACATATTTATCTATTATTCTATTCTATATTAGTCTTCCTATATTAGTTAAAACATAAAAATTAATTACGTTTATGGTTTATCATTATACGATGCACACACTCAAATGCATGTAAATACATTTTTTATACATCGCCTACCTTGACATATACTACACACACTGACCCCCACTTATATTATGATTATTTCTTCGTAGCACACGACTTTCTCGTACCTAAAAGTTCTAATTCTTACACAGAAACCTAACGTATAGTATAAATCAATTGCCTACCTACCAATATACTACGCACACACTTAAAAAAAATCCACTGAACGTCTGGACACACTGTAGTTGCACTTGTGAGTTCCAAATAGGAAAAGTGTGATAATAAAATCAAACTTAATGTTATACATTGATATCAATTCGAATTTTTATTTTTTTTGTAGGATTAAATTGACATAAAAATGTATAAATATAAATCATTCCTTCTCATATTATGTATGCCATAGTTAATTAATACGATGTTTAGAACGAACATATACAAATACCTAGTTTAATATCGAATAATAATCCGTTAAAATATGATTAGTATTTCGATAAATTGCAAAAATATATTATATAGAAATATTCAATTTATACTTTGTGATAACTGATAAAACATATAAAGGCGTGGAATGATTTTTGTATTTTCAAACATATTTTATAAATTATAATATTTTTAATAATTTAAGGCGTAGTTGATATAAGAGTGGATTTAAAAATAAATAAATTTGATTCCACCTTCTATCAATTCAATTTCCAACATGAAATGAAAAAATAAACTTATACATAACCATCAATCCTTAGGCTACTGGTAGATACAAGTTACTGGAATCCTAACTTTCCACATATCATTTGTAAAATTGGAACGTATGAAATATTCGAAATTAATGTAGTTTTGCTATTAGAAAAAGTTCGGTCATGTCACGTTCAATTAACTACCTATATTGCGAATTTTATACTTGTTAAATCGTTGAAATAAGATAAATTGTTAACGATTGCTAAAATCACAATATTTACGCTTGTACGGTTATCCATCACATTTACATATGATTTAAATTACGTTTTGAAAAATAAATAATTGTATAACAGCCGCAAAATACGGTGATGTGATCAAACTGATCAAAGGTAAATTTAAAGGGCGATATCATATGTAAAAGGACATCAGTGAAGAAAAATGTGAAAAACAAAAAAAAATTTGTTTTGTGTATCTGTCATTAAGTTTTGCATCAGAAAATTGTCTTCAATCTTGAAAATACACTGAGGTGATTTTTGTCTTCTGGTAGAACATTTGATTTAGTTGATATACTAGTACCTAACCTATCTACTATTAATAATTGAGATAAACTAACGTGAAAAAAACGAGAGTAAATATTAACTCAGCACTGTAAAATCAGAATTGTTTTTTATTGTAATAGATTTATTAATTTGAATTTAATGATAATTAATTTTATACGAAAAACAATTCTTAACGAAAGAGACCCTGGATTAGTAGTATCTATTTCTTAGGGTAGTTAATGTTAGATATTATTTATATTTATTTTATTACTTACTAGGCTCTTTTAATTCGATATGTTTGTCAAACAAATGTTTGCCTTTAACATAATTGCATATAACTTTTAAGTCAAATCCGCCGTAGGTACCATTGGATAATAAGAATAAGTTTGAGGTATTAATTGTAGCTTAAAACTAATTAATCAGTCCCTAGTCTATAAATATTTAAGAATGTCATTGCGCATAGTAAATTTACTATGATAGTAGAATGATGTATATACTAGGATACTATAATAATATCGACTGGTAAAATATGAGAAGGGTATGTGAAATGGTTGTTTTGGTGAACATTTCAAAGTCTCAACGTTTATTATTTTTGAATAATTAAAATCGTTAAAGGAAACACCGTTATATATTTTGTTTTAGTAGGTATCTAATTTCGTCAAAATTTTAACTCCAAATATTTTATGTTTTTACTGTACTTAGTAAGATAAACTTATGAACCTTAAATTTAATTTTTGACTAAGAATCAAAAATATTTTCAACAAAACTAAAAAAAAAAATTTTTAAAAGTAAACAATTGCAAATGTCTTTTATGTATAGCTCAAAAACAGCCAACACAATAAAACAACTATTTCATATCTAGAAACATTCATTTAAATATTTTGTACACATTTTTAGTCTATACCTACGATTATTCCTTTCCAAATTAAGTACAACAAAATAATAAAATTGATTTTGTCGAAAACTAGTGTTGCGTTGATAATTGCAGATATTAGCCACTAAGTATGGGTAGGTATAAAACGTTGATTATATTTAATGGTGATTACTGATCATAACCAACCATAGTGTATATTTGCGGCCAGCTAATCGAGATTTATTCGTAAAGATTTTTTTTTGAGATATAGTTATGATAGAATACTTAAATAGCTATAAAGATGCAAGCGTGACCAATGATATAATAATTGGGTATCGATTTGGTTTCGTGTATAAAAATGTATTTGGTTAAAGAGGATGTCAGTGCACCATTTGTTTTCTCTCTCTGGCCCACGTCAATAAAGACAAAACGCATTTGCGCAGAATCATTTATTTTTATGTTTTTCAGTAATCTTAGAGTAAAATCCCCCATTACAAAAACGATGGACAATAATATTTTTGATGGTATGACTTATTGATTTGTCTAAATATTGTCTCAAACAATTAAAACATGATTTAAATTTACAAATTGTTTTTGTTTATTTTGAAAGTCTAATACAATGTAAAATAACAATAAAATATAAAATCCATATGTCATACCCACACAAATATTATCCTCTATATTTTTTGTAATATAGTTGATTTTACTCTAAAATAAAAAACGAATTTAGGTAAAAAAATTTTATCTATGTTGCGGGTGTGTTTGAAAGAGAAAACAAATATTTCGCGACATCCTCTTAAAATACTAACTTATTCGTATAGAAAATATGCGTTATTCAATAAGATATCATTTTTTTTTGTTTAAAAAACGTAGTAAACGTAATAACATACCTTCAATATTTCACTAATAACTTTTCTTTAGTCCAATTTAACAATTTGAAAATGATAAAAAAGAATAATACAATTAATCCTAATATTTTTAGGATAAATAATATTTTATAATATTTTTATTATAGGTATAATTAGCAAATTTCGATTTAAAATTAAAATTATATCGATAATGGAATTATTACAAACAGTAAAAATATCCAATGTAACCTAACCTGAATAAGTTTATAAATACGAAAATTAAAAATAATGTTAGTGATGTACATAGTGTATGTACATAGAGTTTAAGATGTTTAAGGCGGTCGTGTGATATATATACGCTTTATATAATATAATATTATATATCGGGTGATTTAGTTAATAGTAAACATTTGTTATTTTGAAAAGTACTATATTGTTCAATAATTTGTCAATGAGGACTTTTTATTATAAATATATTATATATATAAATCTAAATTGTTCTATTTTTATCGTTATACTTATTTAAATGTTAACGAACATTTTTAACATCGTATTCCTATAAGCAGTCAATTTTATTAAAGATTTCGGAGTTTAAAAATGGGATATCTAATGGTAGCTTAATATTAAATTAGTTATTAAGTTTTGATGAGTAGAGCTCTAGGTCCTACTCCACAATTTTTCCGGGTATACACTTAAACTTTAGAGGTATATGTTCAATGGTTTCGAAATAACAAGACTTGTTCACAGTGAAATTAATCGCCCTGTATCGTATGATATATTGTGCTCGTCTTCCGAAGTTCCAAGCGACCCACCACAATGGTCTCCCCGGCGCGGCGCGCACCTATACAATTATACAAATTATTTTTTAATGTGATTCCGTCGTCTCGTTCCGAATGATAACAACAGTAAAACGCTAATGGTAATGACGGGAAACGGACGATAATAGTACAATACCCATACACCCCGCGGAATGATGACAGCAATAATAATTATTGTAGTCTCGAGACGAATCCGATAATGATCGGACCGATAATCGAGTTCGTCACGTTCCGTCCGAATGCTCATTGCTCGCCGCGTTGGCACTTGGCGCGGTGCAGTCTCCTCATCGCGGATGCAGCACACGCGTCGCCCTGTCTGGCGAAAGAAACACGTAGTCTCTGGTGTTTAGGGGGTGGGGGGATTCCGCGTTTTCCGTCGTAGGTAGGTATTTTTTTTTGAACTTGAAAAGCTACTTACGGAGTTTACCAGACTTGTCATAGACTTTTGTGTGTATGGTATGAATGGGGACCGTGTATGCAGCTGCTGATAAATGATAATGACTATATAGTTGTCCAAGCGTAGATTAGTCAACTATAACAGAAATTCGCAATGTTGCAGGAAAGAGGGATCGTTCTCAATACCTAATACAAAAAATTAAACTTATATTTTGATGTCACTTGTTTTCAATTATAATAGTATTTTATAATTTTAAATTAAATCGATATAAAAATAATATTATATTTTAATAGATCAAAGTAAATCATTCCGAAAAAAATACTAGTCAATAAATCAAATAAATTCATATTATTCAATATCATATAATTTAACTACCTATTATTATTTTCACTTGAGTGTTTAAGTAGATATAGAAGAAATTCTGTAATCTGTATTGTGTATTGGGTCTCACGTATACATTTTTACGATAGTAGCTACAACAGCGTATGTGTAACCACTAAATTACTAATATTTTGAGGTATATTCGTGGTGATAAGCTACTTTTATAATTTAGCAGTTATCAATTTACTTCAAAATTATTGTCATGTTGTATTTTAATTTTTTCTATTTACATCTATTCTAATAGTTACATATACGTTACATTTTCCATTATTTTATAATATATTATTATTTATTATATTATATAATGGTGATTAATATCATCACATTTTATTACCAAACTGTGAATTTTATATACCCAAAAATACTATCAAAATAACCAAATATTGAACAACGTTATATTTTTGTAAATTACCACCACTAACAAGGATTTTGATTTTAAAAGGTCTTAAGGTATTGTCAGTATTTTACCTACATAATAAATAATTAAATTCCTTCTTTTTTGTGTGTGCTTTGTAATTTTATTGTAGTTTGTACATTTTTACATCTAGTATATCATAGTTTATTTAACATGATTACATTTTTTAACATTTAACAATTTAAGTTAGGTATTCTATCATAAACAATTGTAGATTAAACATTCCAATAAAAATTCGCCGTCCACAAACGCACAATGCACGTCATATAATATATTATATACATTTTCAAATGTTTATTTTATTTTTATTATTCATTTTTTATCGATTAAAAGATAATTAAAATTAAAATTGCTTACAAGCTTAACTATGTGTTATAATATTGGATAAAAAAAAAATAAAGATCTAATTGGAATATGCCATTAGTTAATAGATTGATTCTCGTGTATTTTTCTATATTCTCGGCCATTCTTTAGCATTATTGCCTATTAGGAATTGCCGCCAAGTTACGTTACCGAAAATTGTCTAACCCTGTCCAACTATTCAAGTGTGACGTTGGATGGTTTTTTTTAATTGAGTTTGTTCTTCAAATTAATCAATTAATCTGCACTTTTGAGTTTTATATGCCAAAAAAGTTATTTAGTAGGTATTATAATAATTATTATAGTACTAGTTTGATCGCAGTTATGAAATGTATTAAAAAAAACTTCAAAGAAATGACACTTTATAGATGAGACTTATTTATTGTATTGTCAGCTGGGTCGTAAAATATATTCTAATATAATACTTGGATACCTTTAATTCTCGTCTAGTTGGCCTACATTGCTATTTGTGATACGCCTATAATAGTCTATACTTACCGCATGTAATATAATATTTTGTATGTTATGTTATTCGAGGGGTGCGGACCGTGCAGGATATTGTTATGTAGCGGTTCTAGAGCACCGAGAATTGGATTAATGTCTCTATGGAATTGTTAAATTTTTCGATGAATTGTTAACTATATTTTCCCAGAGGTCTGGGAGTTGGGACCATAGTAAAAAAGTTTTAAACCGACATAGGTTTTCGGCTTATCATTTTGATATATCTAATTAGGTTCTTTGTCTAACTATTTTTAATTAATGTTTCAAATGTTATAACTTATAGGTATGTCATAAAGTGCTTGTTTTTGCACGTAGAAAAAATGTCAACATGAGTGCTTTTACTTTTTAATACATCATATATTCGCTTATTTCTATGTCCTATATCTCTAGAGTGTAGAGTCTACACTGTAGACTGTTGTGTGTCATGCGTACACGTTGCTACAGTAATTATTGTTATTGCCACGCACTGATGCAAAACGTAAATTTCTAATAAGTATTTTACACTCGATGAGTCACTTAGTCACAAGACTAGTTTTCTATTAAATACATACAAGCAATTGATTGAAATTGTTTTTAATTCGGGTTTTAAGGAGTAAATTAATTATTTAGTTATAATAGACTATTTGACATCGATGAATGCGATCAAGTGAACCATTAAAACTATAAACGCGGGATTGTGATATTTTCTCAGTTTGTTTATTTACTTTATCAAAGCCGTTATTGTTGGTGGAAAAACTGTATTTTTATTGATTGGTTTGGCTGTGGGAATGTATTTTATTTTTTAAAGTATTTTGGCCGATTTTATTCTAATTGTCGAGTATTATAATATTATGTTTTTTACTTTTAAGTTTCATTACACGAAAAGTAATTATAATACCTTATTAGACTTTCTTTACAATTATTATTATTAATTTACCTATAAAGTTATATTTTCAATTTGTACTTCAATTAAAAATTCCAATTTAAATAATTAAAATAACTTTAAAATGTTTCAAATTATGATTGTGTTTTATTTTAATAGTCAGTTAAACACGATTTATCATTATATTAATTTGTTATTAATAACTAATGAATACTTGTCTCAGTTGTTTGTATATAGTAATAACTGCTTATAATTCTATTATGACTGAATTTGTGTCTTCGCTTACCCATTTGATAGTTAGTGTTCAAAAAATCTACGTACATTTAAATCATTTAATAATATTTTAATTATTATGAATTATCACATCCAAGTTAAAATTAAATAATATGAATGATAATTTGTTTTTGTACAAATCATAAGGTTTAAATATTTAAAAATTTAACTACCTATTTTAAGGTATGAATAAAAAAAATTTAATATAAAAAATATATTCATGAATGAACTAAATTGTAATACTTGACAAAATTTAAATTACGTATACCGTTTATTAACTCCGTTAAATTTGTATCCCTTCAATCTTCTGTTCATAAAAATTATTTATTGGTTTGACCTGTTTCTACTTCTCATAATTTGTTCCCCTAAGTGGTTCTCCGTGTAACCATGTAATTTAAAAATGTCTAAATCATCGTACCTTTAAAACTAAAAAAAAATAAACAAAATTTACATTAAGTAAATAGGTACATTAGTAAATTCTTACTTATTGTAAAATAAGAAAATTTGTGAGATTAAACTGTATTCCTTAAAGTAATATATTGATAATTCAGAGTTAGATAACCATATTATACTATTATAGACATTATGCCAACTACCAAGATAAAATATTTGCATCTACACAGTTTTTTTTTTAAATGGCAAACAATGCTGCTATTCTTTTATTATTTTACCATAATTGCTATTTTAGATAAACATATTAAGTTCTTCTAATGTGTTAGTTCTGCCTTAAATTATTTTATCTTTTTATTTGGTAGGTAAGTACCTAGTTTGTACATGTTTATATTTCATTACATTGCATTTTTTAAACTATTAATTGTGAATATATTTGTTTTAAATTATTAACCTACAGTTTACTTAATTAAATCGTAAATTCATATCCTAAAGGTAATTAATTTTGTTCCTAATATTTAAGATATTCCAATCTATACGTCTTGAGGTTCGAGTGTTTGATAATATGTCGCAACTATCAGTTTTCTGAGCGAAATGACAATAAATTACTGTCCTCATAGTTTACCTAAGTATTTCCCCTGCTACCCATTTATTCTGAATGAAAATCCAATGAATGTGGCGAAGCTTAAATTGTATCCATGTACTCAGAGATACCTATACTTTAACGCTTCAATCTTTGGTTCACAGTATATTCACCAGATAGAGTAGTTGTTTCAGTTTATAGTTATATCAGTTGCCAAGAGATAGCGTTGTAGTATACAAAACTTAATAATATTACAAGACTATGTTTTCGTTGAACTGAAAGCTTAATATTATGTTAAATTATAAACGAAACATTTTGAGTGTGCTTCTAATGCCTCTAATAGTTTTTATTAAATCATAATTCAAATTAAATTTATGAAATATGTAGTAATAGTTAGACTTTGAAAAAAAATTCGTATAAAAAATTGTATAGATCGAAATATAATTTATTTTGTATGTATTAGGGATAAATTATAAGGGTGTCACCGGTTTCCGCCAAAAATTGCCTTTCCGTTTTCCGCCAATACCTTTTTCCGCCAATTATAAATTATTGAATTTTAAAGTTTAGGAACCCTTACGTAAAGATTTAATAATTGCACACTATAAAGTTAAAAAATAATAATATTTTTTCCAGTTATTACTTATAAACTATTATTACTTTTAAACTGAAACATAGTTGAAATAAAATAAAATATATATAATATAAGTATATAATATTTTAAATATTTTATTCGAACCTAAATATAAAACTAACCTAACCTTAAATATAAATATCATTTTTTTAATACTTATATCTATTATACCTACCTAATAAGTATTATGATAAAATTATATTTTTTGACTTATTTTGTCGGTACACTAATATCATTACTAATATAAAATAAGTAATAACTGGAAAAAATATTATTATTTTTTAACTCTATAGTGTGCAATTATTAAATCTTTACGTAAGGGTTCATAAACTTTAAAATTCAATAATTTATAATTGGCGGAAAAAGGAATGACGTTTTTTCTGATTTGGCGGAAAAAGGTATTGGCGGAAAACGGAAAGGTAATTTTTGGCGGAAACTGGTGACACCCATATAAAATATAATACCTATATAAATTTCATAATATTTTTTTGGTTTTGATTCAAATTTATATTTCAGAGCTGTTTTTATATTTATAACAAAACAATTAAAAATAATTAAATACTTTGTTAAACTAAATGTTTAACTGGTTAACTAAATAGTAAATACTTGGCACGGGATTAAGGTCAATATATATGTATATTCGTTGACCTGGTCTTGTAGTAAATATGAATTATACATTGAATTATGCGTAGAACAATTATGTTACATGTTTTATAAATTACACTCCGGTAACCCCTAAAATTATTCGTTATATTTTTTAATATAACCAAACAATATACATTTTAAATTAACTTTAATATTAAACGAAGTCGTTTTAATTTTAAATAAGAAACTATAGTACTATAGTGCCATTTGTAGATTCCTTAATAATATGTAAATAAGGTCTATATTAATAGCATAATAACTTTATTTTAAGAAACGAACGTTTAATTAGAATTAACACTAGATTTCTCAGTTAGCATCAAAAGCCATTTTATTTCGTTAAAATGCAAATGCGTTTTGGCTAACTTATACGTAATACTATTATAATAAAATAATTTATAATATTAATTTGAAAACATTTTCGTTTGGAGTTCGAAGAAAAGTTTATTAAATTATATTATTATCAAACATCTAAACGAAATTTAATTTTTGTATAAAAGCACTTATATCGCTGCAGAAATATCGTTGATATATCTTGACGGAATACGGAGTATCAATTATCAAACAATGGAGTTTGAAAAATATTTTAAAAGTTTAAAAATGTTATTCTAGTTTAGTCTATAAAATGTATTTATTCGGGTACCTACTTAATTCAGAATATATTTTTAAATTTGAAATAAATGTTTACTTACACTAAGAATATACATTCACTTTTAGAAGTTTAGGAACTTTTTGAAGTGTTATATAGTTTACTCGGCACCTAATTGTAAAAAGTGTATTATGTATTTACAACGAAATATGGTTTGTGAGATTTAAAGACAATATTGTGATTAAGAAATGTAGTTTTCGTTTGCTTGGTAATGAATACTGTTTTACAGTGTTTTAAAAATGGTTCTTATAAGCAGGAATTTTTTGATCATTATAATATTATGTTGGTCAGTGGCGTAATTACGGGGGGGGATTTGGGTGTCGTATCCCCCCCCTTGACCATTTTTTTTTTTTTTTTTTTTTAATCGTCAAACACATTTATGTACTAATTTTATTAATGTATATTTCATAGATAATACAAAAATCACCCGAATCTCCATAATATTATATAAATATATAATCATCCATCAATATTATCATATACAGTGTGATCACGATTTTAGGTACCACTGAATATCACAGATGGATGACTTTGTATTGAAATGGGGTTTTCGGGAGGTGATAGGGAGCACTTAAATACATATTTTCAGACCAGTTTCAAATTTTTAGCTCACTCGGTACGCGCATGCCGCATGCGCAATATTACTTTTTTTTAAATGGCAACCCCAGTTTTTTCTGCAGATTCAGGTAGAGTATTTATTTTTGAACATTTATTGAACATTTATGCATAATTCGTGTTTAATAATATTTTCATTTATAACCAGTTGAAATAATAAAATAAGAGCCAAATAAATGTTTAATGGCGGACGGAAATCGGCCACAACCGACGCCTTAGTCCACTCAGCCACCCCCCCCCCCCCCTAATCAAACATTTATTTGGCACTTATTTTATTATTTCAACTGGTTATAAATGCAAATTGCATTAAACACGTATTATGAATAAATCCAAAATTTGACTTTCTCTAACTTGGTCAGTTTTATAAATAGAAAAACTTTTAATACAAAAAATGTTTAAAAAAAAAATACTCTACCCGAATCTGTAGAAAAAAAGTGGGGTTGCCATTTAACAAAAAGTAAGTCAAATTGCGCATGCGCATACCGAGTGAGCTAAAAATTTTAAACTGGTCTGAAAATATGTATTTAAGTGCTTCCTATCGGCTATCACCTCCCGAAAACCCCATTTCAATACAAAGTCAGCCATCTGAGATATTCAATGGTACCTAAAATCGTGATCACACTGTATATACAATATTAGTTATTACTAGGGGCCGGAATTATATTCTTTTAAAATAGCCAAAATAAGATGCTAATATTCTCTTAAAAAGTTGAAAATATTCTTCCAATATTCTTTAAAAATAATAATAAAATATGCAAAAAAAAATGCTTTTTTACTAAAATATTCTCTTGAACTAAAAATATGCATTTATATGCAAAATAATTAAGCAAATAATACGAACTCATATAAATAAATAGGTACATAATATGCAAAATAATATAAAAACCTGATATAAATAGGTACCTACATAATAAAAAATACTACTTGTTAAAAAAAGTTTGATTTAATATTTAATTATTTTAAATTTTTAACTAAGAAAATGTTTGAAAACAGTTGACAACTATATTTTGTTCCATGTTCCCTGATGTCATATTTGTACAACGGTCGGTTAAAATGTTTTTATATGTGCTATTTATATTATTTAGGCCACTGCAACAAAAAATATCGAACATCTACAAAAATTAATCGATATATTCTCTAATATTTTTTATTATACGAAATATTCTTTTATCTTGAAATATTCCCAAATATGCAAAATAAACTTTTGCCATTAACTCACCTGTTTCATGATTTGTAAAGATTTCGAACCCCCGTCTGACTGCATAGACTCAAAAAAAATATGCAAAAGAATATAATTCCGGCTACTAGTTATTACATACAGATCATAATGGTTGTATTCTTGTATTGAGGGGTGCTTATTACTTATAGCTTATGCCTTATACGATTAAAAAAAAAAATTTTGAGGGGGGTGGGGGGGTAATTGGTGAAATGTACATACATTTCATCCCCCCCCACAACCATGACCAAATTACGCCACTGATGTTGGTGGAATGGTCTGTGGTTTACACTTGGTATCTATTATGTAGGATACGACTATGCGAGAATACCGTGTGTGATGGGTCGTTGTAGTATTTTGAGGACAGTGAAAAATGACGCATTTATGTGAAAAATAAATGAGAGACTTGACTGACAGTCGGCACACTGTAGTTCAATTAGTCGTCATGTTAGTTACGAAGTTATGAATGATAAGTTTGCCCCAGAAAAAGGGTAGGTATACCTAAATAACGTCATTGAAATTTTGTACTGTTTTACGGTAACTTGTAGCTTAATTTTGTGTCGTACTTTTCCAGTGAGGAAAACTATTATTTACTAATTACTACTTACCTATAGTTGAAAGTTGAAACCAACATCAAATTTTTTACTATCCGGTAAGTTCGTAACTTATGTGTAGAAAATGCATAACGTGACCTTAGTAAATTTATTACATACCTACTGACATGCTACGAAGTACCTTTAGGATTAACTTTGACTGACGCCATTAGGCCATCAATATAAACATATTATAGTAATTACTTATTGACATTCAACAATCAAATTACGAACCAAACTCTAATCCCACAAGTATTTGAAAGTTTTAAAACTATAGGTACATATATTCATTTTGAGCTTTAATCCTGGCTCATAAGGGTTTCCGTTTCGAATGTTATATTTTTTTTTACCAAAATATTAATGTTTCTTTATGATCATATTATCTAATGACTAATGGTGACATAATATGTTACAGTAATCTATTAATAAAATAATATTTGTTTTGTGTTTTATTGTTTTATTTGCGTATTAGTATAGCTTATGCTTGTACATTTATGATACGTTTAATATATTATAATATAAAAACATATTATAGAAACCAGGTTTGTGATACTGCAATTTTTGCAATGATTTTATTCTTAAGTTGGATCTCAAGGTTTCGATTAAAATCATATTGGCATTTAAATGTTACATTATTCGAGAGTGTAAACAGTTTTTTTCATGGGAAAGGATATTTGTTTCCATTTGATCTGAACATTGTGTTAAAAATGTATATTTCTGAAATGGTAAATATAAGTTTTATACGTGTGTCACATAGAGTTAGAGGTACCTTGCAACTTCTGGTTGTAAAATATACGTAGGTACCTGAATACGTAGGTGGACATGGGCTTACAAAATATATACAATATATAAAAACATGCACGTGCACATCACTTCCACAACAAAAACTATTTCAAAGATCGTTGTTAATATTCAGTTTTGATGGTTTTTTTCTTGTTTAGCCGACATTATAATATATTACATCTTAATAGTTTTACTTTTACTTCGTGATAGTAGTCTTATATGATTTATGTTTTAAAAAAATTATTTATTCACTTATCTCATTTGGAGATTATGCAAGGGATTGTCGTTATCATGTTTTTGTAATTTTTTCGTACATCGAGTGGTCCTTACATAGTGAATCTCTTTTGTAGGTACATAATGATTTTATTATAAATTAGAGCGTTTTCATTAAAAAAATTTGTTTTTTCGTATTAAATGTAAAGAGTTTGAAATATTTTGTAAACGTAATGTTTCATACTATTAACATTTAATAAAATATTATAGACTTATCCATGAATATGTAATAGAAAATACATTCAATTTTAGTGAACATTAAAAGAGATGTTTTACGTTTTAAATTACAATGTAATTTTAAGTTTATTTTAAGGAAATCTGATTCTCTTAAAAATAGCTTGAATACACATATGTGAAAAAATATTTATTTAAAAACGTTGACCCTTTGATTTGAATTATAAAGCGTTTTATAATTCACAGAATCTGTACGAAATTCTATATAATTTATTATTTGTTATTAGGTACCTATTATAATGTTTTTGCTATGTTTACCAACGTATTAAAGTTTTGTACTGTACAAATATTTAACCATAATTTGTTTGTGTGTTTTAGGTAAGTCAAAACTCTGGATTCCTCATTAACTACGATTTTCAATACAGTAGGTACTTATTTAGCTTTCAGTAAGGAATTGACATGGAACATTGTGGAACATCACGCTTAAAGTATAATACAAAAAACCGGCCAAGTGCGAGTCCGACTCGCGCACGAAGGGTTCCGTACCATCATCAGCTATATTGGCAACACTGTTTATGTTATATTTTATTCTAGGATTTTTAGGATTGAGGAGAAGTAATGCTAACGCGGTTCCTCTTCCGTCCATAAATTAACTCGAAAAAAAAAGAATAAAAAATAAATAAAAAAAAAAAGAATTTTTAGTATTTGTTAGGTTTGGTTAAAGGTTAAAGGTTAATAATATAATATAATATTAATAAAAAAGTTATTTTATAACTAACTAAATTAGGTAAAACTGTACTATTAATCATGGACAATGACAACATTTTTATTTGCAGAGTGCCAGAGTATGGTTAATATCACAAATTATAGTTTTTTTTTTACAGTTACATTGAAGTTGTTTGAACACCCATAATAATCCATTAAGTATTGCCAAATTTAAAAACTTGACGAATGCATATTAATTTAAATGGATCTGTTTTAAACTATAGATGATGTTATCTTTATAATTTTATATCGTATAGATATTTTTTGCCTCACACTTGGACTTGGTGATTACAGTCACCTATACACTCGCTTAATTTATGCTCTGATCGGATAAGTTTAGTCGTAGTCTCGCCCTCCACCAGATATGACTGATAAATGAACGATCAAACAAATTAAAATGGACGTTTACAAGCACAGAACGTTGTGTCGCGACAGTGTACCTACGTTTTAAATAATGAGATTTTCTTTCTTTCTTTTTGCATTGTGTTATAATAGTTCTTCTTCTCTTCTTGTCAACCATATATTATTATTATAATTTGCTGCGTGCATGCCTGCGCGGTGTGACCATTGGTCTTGTACTCTCGCGTACCGTCGGTTGCCGGGCTCTATTGTATGGATACTTTATTTTCGTCTATTGTACACCGATTATATACAGAGTGAAATTTCGCCAAATTTCATGTCATTTCCTCTTCCAGTACGACACACACACATACACACTTTCACTGTGGGGTTAGGTCGAACCAACAGCGGCGATAATATTGTATAACCCATCCTAAAGTACTAAGACAAAATTAATAGGTCGCGTGTACATGTGATGTTATAAATATAATATTATATGCTCAAGAGAAAAAAAAACGATATAGGTACCTATATAGACTATAATACGTTTATAACAAATAACAATATATAATATACATTAATAATTAATATCATAGACATTGGCCGCCGTTGAAGTCTGCCCTGGCATCTGGGTCGCTGCGGTAGTATTATGTAGCCGTCCGGTTGGCCTGCAGCGGTCGTGCAACGGTCTCTCTCTAATGAATTGGCTTCCAAGACGAACCGGGAAGTCACGTCGTATCTGAGTTCTTCACCCCTGCAAGGAGTTAATTAAAACTAGACAATCCGTTACGGTTTATGTTCCATTACCCTTCTCAACTTGAACGTGAAAAAAAAATAAATAATAAAAAAAAACCTATAACAATGTGTAGGTGGTGCGTGTACCTACGTGTGCGCTCGTCGTTTTTCTCTTGTCGGTTAAATAAGAATAATGATAATAAAAATAGTAATAATCTGTTGACATTGCTATGAACTATAAAACTATATGATTGACGTGGATCGTCGAACGTGCAGTGTCAGGAAGTAACAAAGAACGGACATATTATTATTTTATTATGTAGAACCTAAGTACAATAATTATTGTTCTATACCATATTTATTATATATACACTATAGAGACGTCCAAACCATAGAATATAGAGTACAGACTGTCTTCCAGAATGCGTTATTTATTTATATATTGTTCTTTTTTAGCCCCTAATAGGTTTTAAGTTCTACTTTCAAACTTTTATTCAAAAAGTACGTGATTAGGTTTTCAAATATTCTAATAATACATGTATTTTAAATTTCAAGGAAATTAAACATTTGAGTTAATTGTAGTTACAATTTGAGTTACAATTCTGCACGTGCATCTTCTTTGTTTATTTTGTTTGCTTTTTTATTGATATCGATCACAAAATAATCTTTAATATATTAAGTTAACGTTTATTTTACGATTATTTATACTTACTACTCAGTTTTTGTGAAAAGATGAAACGAAATATTTTTATTTATTTACAATTACTTATTATTTATTAGTAAATAATATAAAATATAAATTATTATAAACCAAGTCGAGTAATATTGTTAGTTGTTACGGAAACTTAATTTCATGTTTATCAACTGTTTTACAAGCGAGTTATTGAAAAAAACAACTTTGGCATTTTATAATATATACCTATTAGATCCATTAGTTTCTGTGATCGGTGTGGTGTATTATTTATGCAATCCTCGGGATAATATGTTTAATATTTGAATACTTTTAATGTCTATATGTCGTGGTCTTGCTAAATCGGGGACACCTCAATTGAAATTAAATACTAGTCACGATTTTATATTAGTTGTTTATTTGAATAGATTTAGGTATGTAATTAAGCTGATACTTAACGCTCGAATTACTACATTATTTTCGTGATATTTTAGATGACCTTTGTTGATACCTATATTATTTTTTTTAGATTTTGATCGAGATGACATAATGTTGTGTTTATTTTTATGTATGTAATTATTGATGTATAACAGTGTTCAAAAGTTTTAAATAGGTTTTCATTAAATTTAAAACTTGACTCGAATGTTATTTTAGAATTTTCAATTAGTTTTCAAGAAAAATCTACCAAAAAACTAAAAGTTATGTCACGCAGAAGTCAGTGAGAGTAAATTTTGTATACAATTATAAAACTTTTTTTAATTTTACGTCGATATTATTTTTAGATATATTTGTATAAATTTTTAGTTTTGTCTTCAACAACTTTGAAGCTTATACATTTTATTTAGTACTTTAATCAAACCATATTATTCACTATAATATAGGTATTCCCAAAATGTTTAATTATAAATTGTTTCTTATAGTTGTTGTAATATCACATATTATGTACGTTATTACTTATTATAACTTATAAACAGAAATATAATTATTGTAATCCTAGCTTTGCGAAAAATCATTAATGATTTATCGTTGCTTTTAAATTTCAAATAATTATACAATATGCTGCGTGGTTTGGCTGAAGTCAGCGGAGCGAGACAGTGCTTAACCCCCCTGTATCTGCATCAGTATCCCGTACCTTACGGGTTTTAAATGGTAATTAATTTTCCTATTAGTTACCAATTTGTACGATGTAATTGCAATCAAAAAATAATTTTAAACCGATGGTTAATTTATTTACCCGACTTGTCCAATAAGTATATGGCCATAATATGGGTATTGGGTACCTATACATTATTATACAACTAAAAAATACATTATTGATGTAAGTACATATGTATTATTAAACCGCTGATAATGATTTTAACATTGCATACATGTATTAACACACTCATCTGTACATGTGCAGTAAGTACACATATCAGTTTTACTACATTTTATTATACTGTGGTTATTCATTATATCGCTGTTGGGGCGTTACCCGTGTAATCTTGTGGGACATTAACTTCTCGAATGGATTTTCTGGGAAGTTTTGGGTCGGGTTGACTTAAAACTACGATGGATTACTGCTGTGTTTGTGTACACGGGTATTTTAATATGTACATAGGTTGTAGACTATAATGTTGTATAATTATGGAATCGCCGCCCGTTGCAGTGTTTGTATGCTATACCTTAGTGGCCAAGTATATAGTTATCTCAAGTACAACATGACTACTGTTTGAGAATGCCGATGTGATTTTATTGAAATTGCTACATGTAGGTAGGTATTATATCCATACACGAGGGAATCAGGGAAACCAATTTCGTTGTCGTAAATCATAGTTATTATAAATCCATGTACAGTGTACACCGCCAACTGAACTAGCTCTTTTTGACAAGTTTCAATAATTATTACCGAAGGTAGTTAAGAAGTTTATCATCGAACCAACTATCATAACAACGGGATGTGTGTACAATACATAATACTTTACACAACAATTTAAAATGCTATATTTTAATGCATAATTTGTTGCTGGTATAAAAACTAATAATAGGTATTAAAACAAAAATAAAAAAAAAGATTTATTTTTATAATGAAACATAATTTGCACAAAAACTCTTGAAAAATGACGAAATTCAAATTAAATTGACCGATGCCTGTATTGTGAATTGTAGTGGTGTAGCTGCCTAATATGGTTAAAAGTAACCAGTTCAATCAATCAGTGAGCTTTTCATACTAAGAACATAATGCATACAATTTTTTTTTGTATCATGACGAATATTGAAATAACTGGTCTTTTGCAGTATTTATTCAATTGAATTTCAATTTCAATAAAAAAAATCTTGCATTTCTCATTGAAGTATTGAACATTTCAGTGTTACGAAATAGTATTTTAATTTTTTTTTTTTTTACAATTTACGTCCTTTAGTCATGTTATGCAGCTATGGATTTTATTATTGTATTAGCCAGTTTTTTAATTTTAATTTAACAGAGATGTATTATACAACAATAATACTATATTAGTTATGCTTAAATATATATACAGGTATATAATATAATATATATGTGTATAGACATATATTAGACATCCTTCCTCATCTTCCGTAAAGTTATAGGTACCTCATGAGAATTATCATATGAACAGAAGAAAAATTCAAGTCCATCGGTGTTTAAAGAGGTCCTTGGCCCTTGCTGTTTCCCTATATGGCCAAACGTGCTCGAAACCGGTATTTATCATTCCAATCCTATTCAGATCTGAATTTTTTTTTCAATAACACCGGGTATACGGGATCCCAGTCATTGATATCGCGTTAAAATCCGTCCTTGGTAGGACAGTTTAAAAAATAAAAATAAAATACCAAAAACAATCCGGATTTTTTTCTCCAAAACTCTCGTTAGGAAGATAAATCGCGCGTACATGTTCAAAGAACTGGGAACCATTAATTTCTATTGCAACACCCGTGCATACGTATGACGTAACTCTTGTAGCTTTTTTCTCTGCATATAACCTTGAAAAACTGTTGATTTATGTGGTCGGCAGTCTTCGCATATGGTCGGACTTAACCGCTCTAAGCCGTCAATCGAATACTTGAAATTTCGGGAGATTGTTTATGTACAATATTATAAATAGAAAAACCATCGGCGCATAGTAATATTACGATATATTTTGTTCATTTTCACTTTCATAGATTATTCTACTCAATTCAAATAATATAATAATGTGTTCATATTTGATTAGATTGAAAGTTTCGAGCCAGGTATTTAAATTATTATGACCTAATAATGCGCGTTCAATATTGTTTTAGATAAAAATCGTGTTATTATTGTAGGAGTAAAGTGTCTGGCCCGAACGATAAGTACAATTAAGTAGGTAGGTACTTGATTAGTGCTACAAGAATAAATTAGTTTAATCTTTGGATATAATGATTCTATATTAATCCCCTTTTTGATTTATAACTATTATTATTATTTATTATATTATATCAGAACGTTTTAACGTAGTAACTAGTAACTAATTCGTTGTAAAAATATTCGTGTTTCATCGAAGATACTGGTCGAGTTTACTTTCTTAAGGCATCTTGTAAGTACCCAAAATGAATTAGTACACGTTCAACTAAAATTCCAATCAGATTCGTGATTTTCATAAAAATGTTTAACTACGATCTTAATCAATTTTTAAGTTCATGTGCAGTTCAGTTTTGATCTGAAACAATTATGTTTATTCGACTTGATATAATATAGTCACGTCAGCGTCGTCTTGACTGTCTATCTCTGGCCGTCGTCCAGTCAACATTTCTCTCTCTCTGTTTTTCTCCCTTATAGGCTACATCGCATTTCATTATGCAATTGTTTTTACTGATAAATCTGAATCGTGAATACGATTTCACCAGTACAAAAGGTCACCCAAAGATGACCCCCAAGTAAGAGGGCGGACCACATAACCTACCGTGGTCAATCTGGTGCACGCGGTCACTTTCGCCCAGTCTAAAGACTGGTTCTGCTTATCCAGTACAGCGCATAATATGATTTAACTATTTTTATTATTATTATATCATGTGTGTTCCGTACGCCTAGCTGGTCCTATTAATTTTGTTTCCTGCCTGAAATTGATCGGTTACCAGCCATTTGTAACATCTGTGGAATTAAATGCATCGTACTAAAAAATAAAAATAATAATAAAAAAAAATAATTAAATACGCATACGCCGTACATGACTGTAAAAAGTCTGCCTAATGTGAAAATGTAACATTTGGCATACAGCCAAAGTAGTAATGCACAATAGGATCATTTCACCTACGCCCCACATTTTATAATACCGAGCTATTACGATAATCCCTCCAGGCTTTGGAGATATAATGCAGTGTTAATTTATGACCTCTGGCTACTTAAAACGTTTGTTGTCAACGTTTATGTATATTGACCTTTAACGCAACTGAAGTATTTATTAATCGAAAAATCAATTTTATAGTTACACAAATGTGTTTCGTTTTGTGTAGGTTCTGTTATATAGGTACTAGTCAAACTAATATGTTGATATTTTTTTTATTAAAATTATAATTTAATATTTTTTTATTCTTTGAAGTTTTTTGTTTTGTGTATTAAGAAAAACAAGTAGTTCTTGTATTTGTATTTAATTGATAAATAAAACAACATAAATCTAAAGTACATAAATTAACTAAGAAACTGTTTTTTAATTTGTTGTCAAATACAATATAATAAAATGTTTTCATCAATATTTCTTAAGAATTGTAAATTCAGAAAACCGTATACATATATAATTCCATTGAAAGTACCTAGATCAGGTTAATAGTTATCGAAAACAATTTAAAATTACTGATTAAGTAACTACTTATATCCTTATTTTAAATTTGTATGTGAGGCATATTTTACTATTATAGTACAAGTATGTACATTGTGCATATATACATATCAATTTATGTATATTCTATTCTATTTTATACTTGTTAGTTAATTTTCACAATGAAGAATTTTTCTTTTTGTATATTTTTAAATATTGGAAAATCTATTACATAATTTTCTGCATTTTATAAGTTGTATTAGTTTTGTAATACTATGCAAGTTGTAACCTTTTACAACCAACTCGTATTAAATGCATTTAGGTGAAGTACATTCACTTTTATTGAAACTACCTATTATTCGTTTATGTATTGGTATTCAGTACCTAACAAGTAACAGCAGTGTTCTGCAAAGTTTTGAATAAGGTGTGATGGGACTTTTATTTATAGAATTTGTATTAGTATAATTATTGAGTCCTAGAACTTCATAGGGTTTGAGCCTAATAAGTTTTAGTGTTACAGAAATAAGGCAGATATTTATAGGGAAAACATAATCACAGTATAAAAAAATGTATAAAATTATATCCAGTAATTTCAACATTTTTATTCTATATCATTTATTCGGAACCAGCTGGTTTGATTGAGTTCAGTTACACCAAGTGTCTAGGTATGATGTTAATTGAAGTCGTTAATAAAGAGTTTTAGACATCTAACGTACCTACCCAAATTTAAAATATTTGTTTAAAATTTATATTCTTTCTTATTTGAATTTATTTTGACGAAAAGTTATACGTATTATTAACTAAATGTTCAGAAGACATGACGTATAATTATGTACAACATGTACAACATGTACAACATGTACAACATGTACTTACTTACCTATAGATAATGCAAACATTTTTGATAACAACTTGGGCTATTGCAAGTCCACACAAAATTATAGGTTATTATACACTAATATTGTATATGGTCACTGGTAGAAATTTTATTTTTCGATACTGGTCTTAACAAATACGGACAACATATATAATACGTGTTATAAGTTATAACAACGATTTTTTTTTATGGTTCCTAATGTTCCTATATTATAAATCAACCAGTTTTCTATTTAAGCGAGCAATAATTATGTCCTGTATACTATATACTAGTAGGTAATGACATTTTTTATTTGTTTTTAATTATGTCATCGTTGACTCAGTAGGTTACTACTATTAATTTTAGAACGAACAATAACCATATAATGGACGCCGTACTGCAATAGTATTACTGCAGTCTGCAGGTGCCAAATTATGATAATTGGGTAAATATTGTATTTTTGTAAATTGTTGTAAATATTCCATTCGATATTAACGCGTAGATGTTATGGCTTCAATAACAATTAACAACTAACAACTAATAAATAATAATGATATAATGCAGGCATGCAGCATAATATAGAGACTTTTTACAATGTCAATATATATCATATCAGTGCATGAACAATTTTTCGAATATTAAATTTTAAATATATTATATCGATTTTCATGCGATTGTATGTTTTGCTCGCTTCAGAAAATGTTGCTTGAATCTAAGCATTATTTAGAAATTATAAACTATCACTATCACGATGACTGTAGTCTACACTTAAGACTTGACCCACACGTTTCAAGATCAAAGGCTGTGTGGGTTCTTTTTCAACAACATATGTGCGTCACATTCGGTATGTAAATCACGCAGCAGTGCTGTATTATTATGTTCCCATTTTTTAAATACAAAACAAGCATACTATATATTATAATACTATACACTCTGTTGAGGATGCGGTCGAGTTGGCAGCATGCGCGTGCTGGTCGGGCGGGAAGGTCGACGTAGTCCTGGCGGAAAAAAAAATAAAAACAAAACAAAACCAAACCAAACATTATAATAATGAAATAACAATAATAATAATAAAAAAAAAATACAAAACAACGAAAATCATAACGATGATAACGTGCACGTATATACATATATTAGAATATAATATGCTTATAAACTGTTATAATGCGAAACCGAGGAATATAACTGAACTGAAATTATAACCATAACCCGTTACGCGCACAGTTCACATGTCGAAATGTATGTTTCGTCCGCATAATAATAAATCGTTCATAATTATTGTTGCTTATCGATGTTCCGACCTAAGTATAATACTATTTTAATAATATTATTATTGCGCCGTCCAATTGAAAAGTTCTCTAGACCCTTTGTCGTGTTTACGAAAATTAATAAACGACTCCTCTTTCAAGATAATCACGAGTACCTGACCCGTCTAGCCAAAAATGACTACAACAGTATAAAGTAAAAAAATTATAATATTACGTCGTCGCGCCGCGTTCTTGTTTTTCCCGCTTCTATTTACGATGATCGAGTTTTTGGTTGGTTTTTTGTCAGTGCCAAACGTATGATGCGATACGATGATAAATGATAATAATATTAGATGGTATACAATTGTATAATACTCATGGTATAAACACCAGGAATGTGAAATCAGACACAAACACATATCCGACCAGTGTTGTTGATTCTATATTTCCATTGCCATGAACCTCAAACTATATTTATAATTATGCATATAATAATAATAATAATTGCTACTATTACTATTAATTGTATCTAATGACCTAAAAAAATTATTTGTTGACGAATTTGAGTAGTTAATGTTCTAATAAAGAGAACGCAAATAACACGTACTATACTGTTAGTGTATACGAAATCGTGAACACGCGCTGTTATTTTATGTGCAATGTGCATATTATTATATTTATAATATAATATCATAATAAAGTTGCGTATAATAATATGTATTCGATTGAGCGATAGTAATCTGCTTGTATGGACGGGGTAAAAGTGTGAGCTAAAAATTTGTCCTGATTTTAATTAATATTACGACTGGTACACTGCAGTGCAAAGCAATACGCATTATATATTATTTTATATATATGTGCAATTCGTGACGTATTATTATAATGCCAAACGTATCCGTTTTCCAACGCTGCAGCTGTATGCATTTTTTTAGATGATTTAGGTTCTATATGATAAATTCTTTAACACTACACACGGGTCGTATTTCGGTTTGGTTTGATGTTACTTAATGTTTAGCGGAAGTTTCTTTTTTGCGCTTACAAATTCAAAAATCATACGATTTATCCGTATCGACTGACAACAATCAATGTACGCGTGTATATTTCCAAAGCTAGAAATATGCGTATTTAGTTATTTGCATTACTTCAAAATGATTGTTAAATACGTACCTATGTACAAATTATTGGTTTTTGTAGTAGGTATCTTTAATTTCACTAGCCTGCATATTGCCATTTGAACGCTATAGTTATAATACTTTAGGCCTACTTTTGGTCTCCACACGAGTCTTTCTCAGTGAGGCCCAGTAATCTTTTCGATATTAATTTAAACAATAATAAAAAAATAAATACTTACAGTATAATATGCTGCACCTAAAAGTGAAGTTGTAGGTGAATTATATTATACAATTAATACGTTTATTCCATAATAGTACAGATTGTTTAATGTTAATGATAAACCATAAACCACTCAATTTGTTAACGTAATCTTTACAATTTGCATATAAGCAAATCGAGTGCTGCGAGAGGCTGAAACATTGTTCTACACTTGTATATTTAATACCGTTGTGCCATTACTCATTAGATAGATTAGTTTTAAACGAAACCGTCGTTGCAACTTTGAACTTTATCATTTGGATGCTCTGTACACTAATTCAGTAATTTGAACAATGTGACTATTATAACTAAAATAAGACAAACAACATTCTGTAATAATTCGAGAATATATGAATGCGCAGTGGTCTGACTCGGTTCGCTCGAGATAGCTCGACAATTAAAAATCAAGAAAGTAATAATAATAATAATTAATTTGCTTTAGAAATTACAATTTCTTCTTTGTTTATCTTGAATGAACCTACTGTAGTTTATTAGCAGTTAAAACAAAACTTCCGAATGGGACGAAAGTCGTTAGTTATATAAATACTATTATAAAGCATTGAATAAAATCTTCACCGAAAAAAAGACTTGGACCTGTATACGACTGTTTCGGAGAAACTAAAAAAGACCTCATCTGACCTGTTGTGAATATTTGTATTGCATATTGTCCGCTTTGCCACTGTAAATTAGAACAGTTATTCTGCAGAAGAGTTGTTTGAATGGTTATAAATATGTTTTTTTAATGGTTTTAAAAATTGTATGTGTGTGTTTTCCCGTTGTTTATTGTGCTATAATTTTTTTATTTTTGTCGGACGAACTAAACTCGTTTTATTTTATGGTTTTTTTTTCATTACATGAAATAGGCTTGTAATGAAGAGGTATAAGCAATAAGGGGGTAATTCTCTTAACATTCCACAATGGTTTTGAATAAAATATAACGGAGTCTAGTAGTAAATAAATAATGTACATATTATGACATTTATACTTTATAGAACCTAAATATTATTATTATGATAATTTTTGTTTATTAATTAAATTCTCCTTTGAATTCCCAAATAATGTGCCTGTAAATATATATTGTATTATATTCTACTTTTTAGAAATAATATTATATATAATTATAACACACGATTTGCTTATGGAAGGTAGAAAAATTGTTTTTATTATTTTGCATGTATTTTATATAATGTTTAATGAATGATTATTATTTGAAAAAAAAATATTTTGTATACTATAATTTGTATACAAATATATATTATTGTATATTATTGTATATTTGATTCACCAAGCACGTTCACCCCTTTTTTTCTTTAATAATGAAGTTATTCAAAATCTGATTTTTATTTGAAAATATGGTCTTTGAGTAGGTACATTTAGGGTGGTCCTCCGTTATAGATGAAGTAAAAAAAAATTGCAAAATGTTCAAGTTACCACCCTCAAATAGGTTCAGTTACTTAAAAAAAGCATGAGAAAATTTTTTTAGACGAAATGGTTAACTTTAACCCGTGCCGCAAAAGCTCTAAAGTTTTAATAACGAAAAAATGTTAGAAATCATTAGTTTTTGAATATAATTAATCATAACTCTTAAAAGAATGATTTTACAAAAATTATTTTAAAGACATTAATTGTACGTTATTATTGTTACAACAGTTTTATACTTATACATTTTTTTTAAATATATTATTTTCAAAGATATTTGAGTTTAAATTTTAAAAATAAAAATGTTTAACTATTTTTTGCGTGGCAATAAATAAAATGTTTTTTATATCGTATAATGCGATTTAAATTAACTTAAAATTAATATATATTGTATAATATGGTTTGCATGTGATCCTACAAGTTTTAATCTATGATACAAGAGATAATTATAGAATCGTTAGGTGGGTAGTGTACTTAAACCTATACACGTATTTTGCGATTATTTCCATGGTAATATTTAGGTAATAATGTTAATGAACTTATTGTAAACCGATCATTGATACGACGCTCTCGCATAAAATACCAAGCAACGTGCTGAACAAATACGTCATAACTATAACTTAGGTAAGGAAGACGCAGTTGTTATACACTGGGACGAAAAACTTCTTCCAAATTTAACCGGGAAAGGCTTAGTCGATAGGCTGCCTATAATCGCGTCTGTATATGGTCGTGAACAACTGCTAGGGGTCCCGGCGTTAAATAGTGGAACTGGACTTGAAAAAGTCAATGCAATATACCAAACGCTTGTAGATTGGTGTTTAGATGAAAATGTGCAAGCACTTTGTTCCGATACTACAGCATCAAATACAGGTCGCTTAAATGGAGCTTGTGTTTTGCTTGAGCAACTATTAGAACGCGAAATAGTATATTTACCATGCAGCCATCATATATATGAAATTATATTGAAAAGTGTGTTCGATTTGAAATTTGGTGCAACATCGGTTTCTAAAGATCGACTATTAGAAAAACAGCCAAGAGATGATTATCGAGAGTTACTAGAATTAACAGTAATTTTTTGGGTGGGAAACTTTCAAATGATATTAGCTTTAAAATACCAGGTGCCATCCATCATGCTCGGTGGATGGCAAAAGCTATTTATAGCTTGAAAATATATTTATTTCGTGAACAGTTACGATTAACGCCCAAAGAAGAAAGTGCCTTAAGAAGTATTTGCATTTTTATTGTACGGTTATATATAAAAGTATGGTTTAATTCACCATCTTCAATCAAAGCTCCTTTACAAGACTTGACTTTTATGAAAAATCTTTTACAATATGCCTCTATAGATAAAGATCTATCTCAGATAGCAGTTAAAAAGTTTTGTGGTCACTTATGGTATTTATCGGCGGAATTATGCGCATTTGATTTTTTCGATGAGGCTGTGCCACTGGAGACTAAAAGAAAAATGATTCATGCTCTAAACAACGACGAATGTTTATCAGAATTAAATTCAAATGCACAACGTTTAATTATATTTGCAAAAAATGCAAACGAGTTATTAGAAAAGGAAATTGATGATTTTATATGTGTCAAGACTAAAAATCTTTTTAAACGATTTGCTATCAATACCACTTTTTTGAATGAAAACCCTTTAATGTGGGCAAATAATGCAGATTATAATACAGCTCTGTCAATTTTAAAAAATATTGCAGTTATAAATGATGTTGCAGAAAGAGGAGTAAAAATTATAGAAGATTATAACAACAAAATAACCAAAGATGAATCTCAAAAACAATATCTACTACAAGTTGTTAGAGATTATAACAAAAAATATCCTGACCATAGAAAAGAAACACTTACCCAAGTTACACAGTCATAAATTTAGTTATATCATTTATATTTAAAATATGTTAAAAATATAAGTGTTATTATTTATTGTAAATTGATTTCACTATTATTTGTATGTTATGCTGATGGAAATATCTCAATTTTCAAGATTTTTTTTTTTTTAATTTTTTGATTAAAATATTTGAAAAAATAAAATATTTGGAAACTAATCTATATGAAACAAATTTTAGTAAATTTAGTTTTCTATCATTGTATCTCAACAAATTTTTTGTAACATTTTTATTTCCAGAGTTATTTTTAAGAATATCAAAAAAAAATTAAAATATTGAAAATGTTCTATTTTTGTAACTTTGGAGCTTTTGCGGCACGGGTTAAAATTAAAGGATTTGCATGAAACTTTATTAGTATGGTTTTTTCAGGTAACTTAACCTTTTTAGGGGGGGGTAATCTCAAAAAAATGAAAAATGAAAAATAAGGACCACATTTTTAATTTATATAAATTCATTATATATAGGGGTGAGCACCCTTGTTAATCACCCTGCATATATATATATATAAATAGATAATGTATGTTTAGAGGTATGGTTACGCAGTAATCCGGTATACATTTTTATCAAACTTTGCGGCTAGTTGAATTTACATGCACCGTATCAAATGTAGTTAAAGAAGAATCTACCTGTATTTTTTACCATCAGCTGATTAATCCGTATCTACTTTTCACGGATGGAATAACATATTTGTCAATACGTATATACAATGAGGTTTTTAAATTACCGGTATTTTTGATCATTAGTAAGCTGTACATTCCTCGACTCTGCATACACGTCCTACTATTTATTTTAATTGATTATTGTCGAATAACTATTTTAATTTTGCTTTCATACCTACCCTATATGTATATATTATTTTGCTCTTGCGCTTTAAGTTTTGCGAGGCCCCAGGCACCCACAGTCTGCATCAGTGCTTGCGGATTCTTAATAAAAGGTATCAATAAATATTATTTTGAATAATTAATTTTCCTATCCTCATTAGGCCAACCGTTTTTTTTTAAATTTCATAAAAACTTAATTAAAAATATTTATAAAAATAATACAACCATTGCATATCAATTACCATATTCATCACCCATCGGCTATCATCACTTTTATCATACATGGTTAGGTCACGGCCACTCTTTTTAGAGATTTTCTATTATTATGTAGATGAATAAGAAAAATTATTATTATACATTATTCGTAATCACTGCAGATTATGTAGGTACCTTATAAAACCAGATGGTGCAGTGTGTACTTCGGGGTGGAACAAAGGATTAATGACAAGCTCTGATTGGCCGACCTCGGAACAGTGTCATTGCATATTGTGGGTGTATACAAATAATTATTCTATGTACATAATATACATTTTACAATAAATAGTAATCGGATGCAATATAAATATAGATTGCGGACTATACAGCTGGCATTCTCGGTGCCTTATATAGTGATTCTTCTCGGATACGAATGACATTTTTTTCTCTCCCTTAGCGTAACTCCGCTTTCGTCGTTTTACGAGGAGTTACCGGTTTAGACGTTTACCGAACGAAAAACACAATACAAAACAAGCGTAGGCGTGCCTTGGGAGTTTATTTCTGGTCCTTGGGCTGCAGTTACACCGCTATAATATAATATTTTGTTATATAATATAATGTTATGCACATTATACTAGGTAGGTATATTAGTTATTATTAAATATACTGAATAGGTAATATATTTTTCATGCCTATCATAATATTATATTGCCTATATACCGCATTTTGGAGTCGTATATTTTGTGAACACATATCAAAGCATCATCTCTTCCGACTCACGGGGCGGGCTTCAGCGGCGGTGACCAGCAACACAATATAAAAAAACGGACGGTCCACCTATCACCCCCTCCCCTCTCCCTCTCACACACACAAGCACATCCATCCACTCGGCCACCACAGCCCGCCCGACATTGAGCGTTTTCGTCATCATCGCATCACACGCCGCATGTATATAATATGAATCTACACTATATTCTATGCGATGTCGATTCCGTTAATCACGTTTCAGACGCCTTTTGAAGTTTAATATATAATAATGGTAATCAAATGCCCCGAGGCCGGCCGGGCCGTCGCCGTCTGTGTATATACACCACACTAACATAATTGAACGGTAATATAATGCGCGTAACAATGACGACTGACGAGAGGAAAAAAAAATAAGAAACTTCGACAAGCATTGTAATAAATATTATACGTGCGGTGTGGTATAGAGGGTTACCTCCACGGGCGCGCACACACACACATAGCCCAGACCGCCGATAACACCTTCCAGATAAAATGTGTTGCGCGTATAGATTGAACACTAAATAAATACTAATGCCTGCTCGTATACACCTCCCATTGAAAGAATTCGCATTGTTATAATGTTACGCTGATAATGACAACGGTATATTTATTATTATTATTATTATTATTGCTAAATCTCGCTAGTGTTCGGTGGATATAATATAATTACTGCTCGAGGTGTTGATTAACCGCCGCCGTCGCCATCGCTGCTGGCACATACGCTCTAACTATGCGGTTGTCTCGAATAGTGGTTTTATTTTACAATATTATTTTTATTATTGGCGAAGACGCCCTAAACCAGACAAATATTGTGCAACTATACTAGCAACCTTATATTGTATACTACCTATAAATACACGACTCGGTCACTGTTGCGAGGGTCAATAATACCGGTAGTGGCTTTCTCCGACAGAGTGAAAATCAACGCTGCACATACCCGGGATGAACATAGGGTATTTAAAAACATATAACGACATAATATACGGCCTTTGTTCTCCTTTGTCGACCGGATAGTCTTCCTAAACAGAATCTTTGAAACATGTATAATTGAGTTTGAAAAAAAATCTGTTTTCGGCCTCGTCGGTAGTCTCAATGGTCATTGGTCACCATAATGCTCTTTTTTATTTTTCCATATGCCTCGCGACCGATCGAATCCTTTAACGACGACGACGACGACAATCCTCTGCCACCGCTTCAGGAGAGCCATCGCGCATGTACCAGCAGCTATAATCTGGCTGTTGAACCAATATTATATTCTCGACTATAATAATATCATTGTAGTTCGCAGCCCCCCTGCCGGTCGTTGCAATCGCCACTTTTTTGTTACAATAAATTTGTTTTTCAGTTTTGACGAACTTCCGCGTGCCCGTCCCGGTATATACCGAACAATGCGAAATCGCTGTACACTGAACAAGGACGAAGCGCACGAAAACAATCGCACACTAGGTATATACGTCTCCTCTCTGTGCTTCTATACAATCACATTATATATATATACGCGTATGTTTATAACATGTAAAAATATCATAGAGACGTTCGCCGCAAACGGGCAGACACGAGGCCGGGGTTTTACAAAACGCGAAATTGATTATACCGGCGGCGTCGTCGTGCAGGTATATATTATTATATACACGTGACAACCGAACCAGCGGTGTTCAGGTGGATTGATGTACAAATCATCAGTGTTTCGGATGTAACAAAACAGCCGCGATCAAAACGTATATAGAAGAAGAAAAAGGAAAATCTCACTGCAGCGGCGCGACGTAACCGGCGACTTGGAGCTCGCATAATATTGATCTCGGCGTGCGCATGACCTTAGAATAATATGCAGCGGCGTATATTACAAACACGCCCTCCGGGGAAACCGGTAGCTATCGTCTGTTGATTTTTAAATAATGTTTCGATTACTTTATACCGTCATATAATATGTATTAGGTACCTACATATATATATGAAATGTACAAACGACGTGCAATAAATATTCGTATATGTATAAGAATAAACGGAATATCCGCGGTTGATGCGCTCGAAACGTAATGCACGCATGCCATATTATTATTATTATTGCAAGCGTGTAAGTACATACGCAATACTCACACATGTGTGGTGGTTCAGTGGTTGGAGGTGTCGCAACTAACTTTTGGAAGATTGCTTTTCAACAATTTTAGTTTGAAAAATGACCTGTCGGGTGGCAGCAGTGACTACTGAAAGACTTAAATATATACAATACATAATGTGCAGCTGGAATTTCATTATAAAATTAAGAATGGTCATTTTTAATAGGTAACAAAAATGTCAATTCTTGAATTGTTTTATTTTTTGTCTGTCGAATAAACTCTTTTAAGGAAATTACTTGTCTGGTTTTACGTCGCATAATTATTGTAAAATAATATAAAATCATAACAAGACTTAAAACAATTTCTGACTCATCCATGGTCATCCGTCGCGCTCATTTAAGTATTGAATAACGATAACTAACTAATGTATTACTTAATAGTTTGTGCGTTGTGTGTGTGTGTGTGTACAGTGTTGGAAATTATAAGTAAATCAATTTTTATTATACCTCAATTTTTTTAGGTTTGACGTTGGTCCCTTATACACAAATAAAGTACTTGCCGGGAATGAGATGCATACCTTGCATCCTCGTTGTGGCGCTGGTGATTTAGCGGGATGGATAACGTAGATAAGTGCAGACCTCCCTGAGGAATATTTGTTTAGGACATCTCGGTGAAAATAATTTTTACGTGTTTGGTCATGATTGATGAATGGTTTTGCCTTACAGATGCATATGTGTCTGTATATATTTAGTACTGGCTAAACCAGAAAACGTTGTATTGCCCGTAAATAATTCGGTGCGCGAATAAAAGGGAATAATAGTTAAAAATCACTACTTTGCAGAAAACGAAAAAAAAACGTCTCATTATTTCTGTATTGACTATATAATACTATAATGGATTTTTCATTCTTCATAGCTAAGTATAATTTATAAATGATAACAAATAATAAAATAATCTTTAGTAATTCAGTTATATAAAACTACGTACAACAATGTTTTCTATACGAGATTATAATCTAGCGTTATCATATGATAACCAAAAAATAGCTGCAGAAATTGACTTGTTCACTTGCAGTTTGTTTTATCCCCTCAACGCCCAATTGGTCTGTTTCTAGAACGCTCGTCAAACGTTGAACGACATCCACCTTTTCGTGGTTTGGTTAGGTATACGTTGCATAATATAAAACATTCAGGCAACGTGATGACGGCTACCTACCTATCTGCAGTGATCAGATCGATAATACGCCTCGCGGTCGGCCGCCGTAATCCGATCGCAGAAGCGCCTAGTTTGCATATTTAATACGGTATGATAATAATAATAATAACATTATATTATAGGCACGATCCGTTCCTTTATATTATTATCATGTATATTATAATAATATATTAGGTATACATATTCTGCATGGGCGGACGGCGTGCTGTGCAGCGTAATATTATTATATCAGCGTAATCGAATTTCGTCGTCGTCCATCTGACGGTGTCGATGTTGGCGCTGTGATTTGCTTTCATTACGAGCTCAATTACTTAATTACCGCCTCGGAGCCGTACTCTTTTGGGTCGAGGGATGTTTTGTATATTGTTGACGGCGTTGTCCTTCAAAAGTTTCACAGTGTAATGGGACAGTTCTACCATGAATATTATATAAATGTATACCCTTTATACAAATACTGCGCAACTAAACTATATATAACACAATACGCGGCAGCGAGTTAATAGTTTTATTTATCTTGATACCTACTGCAATGGTCTCAAGACGGTGTTAATGATTCCACAAGCTCGAGTTTTATCCAATTAGTGCGTTGAACTTTTGTTATTCAAGTTTATGTTGTAGCGCTCTGTTATAGCTCCATGTGACCGATACGTTATTTTTCTATTTTCAGTTTTTGAAATGCTTTTGATATTGTGGTGATATTTTGCTCCTCGTTAAATTCAATAAAATCCAATGCGCTAAAGTTACTTTTATTCGTTTGACACGCGATTCCGACGAATCGGGACCGGGTGCATCGCAATTCACTAATGTGCAAGGTGTAAATAAATAATATATTATATGATGTGCGAAAGTATATAAAAAAAAAAACACTTGTATTTTACTGTTACGCTTGCAATACTGCGGTGCAGACAATTTTGGCGAGAGAATAACATACTATAATATCATCGCGTACATTTATAGGTATAAACCTAACTTAACCTATAGTGGGGTTGGCCAAACACGATACACGGTCGATCGCGAACGATATCAAAACCTAATTTCTTTAAACGTTCCTTTTATCATATTTTGTTCTACTATAACTACGCTGGCTTATAACTTGGATAATCACTGTATTATCTGCAATCATAATTTATACATGCAAGCTCTGTCGTTTTATGTATCTATTATACCATGCATAATGCATATAGATACGAATATATTACTTTTTTTACTACCGATTTTCCACTATAACTTTATTTTTAATACGATTATTATAGTAATAAACAAACAATATTATATCTTTATTCTCAAACTTTCTGATAGGTTGTTGTTTGTTAGAGATAATATTATTAAATCGTGCATAGGTAATTATATTATATTTTGTGTGAAAATAAAAATCGAGTTTTTTTTAAATTGTATTTTAACCTGATGATGTAGTACCTACTTTGTACTCATAGGTATATGATTATTGATTATAGAATATAGACTTGTTTGTCAAAAATAATTGGTGTAGACAACACCGGTAAATAGCGCACAACTGTATATAGACATTCAATCTGGGGAAATAGTCAAAAATATTATGATACAGAGCCACTGCCGTTGATCGGATTCTTTTCACCTTCGTCGGAACTCGACTGGTCGCTCGACGGGACTTAATACGCATCAGACCACGTCTCTTATGCACTCCTCCGCTTGTATGCGGTTGTACACTATCCGTGTACATGCATACGTAATATGTGTACATATTAATATATTATTATATCGTTTGCGTCTTGTAATTTTGACGATGACAATAAAATCGATTGAGTTATTGCTAGTCTGTCGCGGGGGCGTACATGCGAGCAAACCGACATATGGTAATGCGTTTCCAATTTGTTGTTGTGTGCGATGTGTGCTCGCGTGTAAATAGAAAAAAGAACCTCCGCCTCCTCCGATGACGCGAAACAAGTGCGCACGCCGTGGTTTTGCTATATCGTCTCATCTGCATGCGGTAAGCAGGTTTCGGTGTGTACACATATTATTATATAATAGAAGCTCAGTCTCATTCTGCAGGACGTAAAATGAACTTGCTGCTATTATATAGCACCCGACGTTCTCCTTATCCAGTGAATTCGACGGACGCGATTTCAAACATCTGTTTATTGTTCACTGTTATTACCGGATAATATTATTATGAAGACTGCAAAAACCACATGGATTCGCTTACTTAAAAAAACAGTTACGAAAACGAAAAACGATAATTAAGATATCTGCAAAAGACGAAAATAATATTTTAAAACGATTTTGAATCCTAATCCAGAATCCTAAACAAATAAGAAATTTCTAATTTTAAATAACCGAAAACAAAATTACAAAATAAAATGTTAACGAAATTAAAAAAAATAATATGACATTTAAAATAACCAACAGTTTAATCACAAGACGAAAGTAATTCTTAAAAATCGATTTCAAAATCAAAAAACGAAAACGATTTAGTTATTAAAAAATTAAATGTATACACGATTAAAATGAACTGAAACGTGTACTGAAAATGATTACATTTTGTTTTACATATAGGTACCTTATTTATATATAACATGCATCTATAACTTCCACCGACGTGGCATTAAACCGGAAATCGTTTTTTAAAAACGTAAATGAATTATCTACGGTGGAGTTGTTTGTATTTTTTAATACGCGTTTTAGGATCAACTGTTTGAGCATCGGTGCTTTTTTATATTTGATCTTTTAATATTAAGTGAGCGTGGAATAATGTTTTAATTTTAATATTTTAAACGCGGGAACCAAGTATATGGTCGTTTGAAAACCGTGTCGAAGACGATAATTTTAAACGAAAAAAAAACTTATTAAAGTAATAACGAAGGTAGTAATTACTATTTAATCGTATTACGAGCAGACAAAAATCGATACGACCAAAATATTTTCAAGACCCGAATTACGCGTGTATTGATATTTGTGTATATATATTATATTATTTGCAACATGGACATTATATCTTATCTGATGTAGACATGGTTTTTTAATGTTGGCGGATCAATTCCGGATAAAAATCTATGCAATTACAGTTCATTTGAGGTGTAAATATCCAAGAAACTATATAAGCGTATAGAGAAACTAATTTTTGACATTCGATATTTGTTGGAGCTTTTACAGTGAAGGTTACAATATCAAAATACCAACTGTACAATATAGTACCTACGACCTATTTTTAAAACACATTTGACATTTGTATAGAAAACTGAGTTATCAAACATTCATCCAAGTTCCAAGGCTTTTATAATAGTTAAAGGCAGACTTAGGATACGCTGCAGACTCCCACGTCCTCCCACGTCCACTCCCTTGTGTACGCCCGCGAAGTCATTGCGGTCATCGCTGGCGTTTATCCTCAGCGGTTCGGTTACAGCGACCTCGGTGGCTGTTTATCCGAATTCGCATCACTCTCATCACATACCGCGATTATTATATTATTATAATATATTATAATGGTACACGCGGCCGTGGTGATGGATCGGTAGGTACCCGCGTCATAATCTCGCAACCTAAATAATAACGCGAAACGCCGAACATCCCGCGGGACGTTGCCAATTATTCATAGTAAACATGACACGATATACTGTTACTCGTAAACCGCCAAAAATATTATGTTTTAGGTAAAACAAAAAAATATATTCTCGGTGGGGGGAGGGGGACATACGTATCCGTATTGTTGTTAATATTATTATTACGAATTCTCCGTGGATCGGTCGGCTCGAGCTTTGTGTACGGATATAAATTATATTATTATATGATTATTATTACTATTGTTATTATGTATTATTGTTATTATTATTATTATTATATTGTAGGCGACAATAAGAGCGGGTCGTCGATATAATAATAAAAATGTTATTATCGCGGAGTCGGTGGTGGGCGCTCACCAAAGCCGTCGACAATCGTTATATTTATTTTACGTTCGCGTTGTGTAACCGTTTGTTTTTTTTATAATATTGTGGTCGGCGTGTGCGAGACGCGATTCGTGTTTGCCCGGTTGAAATAATCACCTCACGTCATCCCGCGCGTGGGATACGGTTGCCTTTATATTACATACGGTCGATCCGATTTTTACTGTTGTTAATAATTTCAACGTCTGACAGGGTATAATATATATATATATATATATATATATAACATAATAAAGGTACGTGTATAAGGTGTAAAGGCGGCAATTGCACAGCGTAACAACGGGCGGGGGCGATCGCATTGTCGAGCTTATATTAATATAAGTACCTATACTTGATACCTATGTACAAGTCCCGCACTCATCGGACTTATAACAGTATGAGCCCGCGTCTATATAAGCAGATAACCATTTCGATGTCGATATATTATTATATACATGACGAGGATAATATATACGCATAGCGTAGGTATAATAAATGAGGTGTATAATATTATAAACTGTCGCGTTCGGAAAAACCGTCCAGACATCTCTTGACCGATATAGTTTTTTCTCCTGGGAGGATGACCAGCACAACTCTGCGCCAGCACAAAACTCCCTCGACAATGGACTTCGCGTAAAACCAATGTTGCATATTATTATTTACACATAACTCCTGTACGGGTACCGATAAAACGGTTTGGCGTCGCCCGAGGGCTGTTTGTTGTGGGCTAGGTATTTTTTAAAATTAATTTTTCCGTTTTTTTAATCGCGCAAAACGGTGACTGAACGGATTTCTAGCTGCGACACTCGTCGATAGTTGTGCACCACATAATATTATGTGCAGCCCCGGGGGTGGATGGTTCAAAGAACCCGCAGCATTGTTAGTCGCTCAGGACGACCCGAATATTATTCTGATGGAAGAAGAAGGCACGCTTCTTCACAATGGGGCGGGCCGACATAGTGTTCGATCTGTGTTTTTTCATCTTCTCTCTCTCTCTTGTTTTCTTTCTTCTTCTTTCTATTTCGTATAATATATAATATTCTCTTTTATGTGTCTATATATATATAATATACGTTGATTAGAGATGCAAGTGTACTCGTATATATAATAATAATATGTACACGTATATGTATGTACACGTTCCTTGACCTCTGGAGACACCATTGTCGTCTGGGACGGCGGTTAATCTGGATGGAATCTCCGTGTTACGAACAACAAGCTCGGTAGGGGTGCCCAACAGACATGCAAACGGCCTCTGTGTGCTCATAGATATTGTAGTAATATTTTTGAAAAAAAAAAAAAATTTATAACAGTGTTCTATTTGACTTTAATACGAACAGAATGACATAGATAGTATATAATATATTAATATATAATACACTGATTTCTATTTAGAAATAATGTTGTTCGTATATTATTATAAATTATAAATATACAGTAACGTACATTATACGGGCTTATAATGAGTGTACATCATATTTTAATAGTATGTGCATTGATGAGTTTGTCCATATGATAAACATATTATTTATAATACCGATCAAATATTTAGCATACGGATTTTGATTGAATATGCCTATTAGTTTGTTTTGACTCTGTCTGCAATTATATTATGTCTATTATCATACTACGTTTTATATTTCAATGAATTCTTAATTAATCCAATTACTGTTTTTTCAATATAACGATTATTACACATGCGATAACTATAATCAATCGTCGAGGTGGATTTATATACGTATACGGTCATACGGATGTATTACAAATGTTCAATATTCTTTCAACTCTCTTTTGGTAAATAAAAAAAATGCAAACTGCAGATAGTACACAAATAATATTTAAATTATCAAATTATGATATATCTCTCACTTATAATGAGATGTTAACCTATTTTATCCTTTCAAATATACCGGAGTTAGAGGATTGATCAGTGAATTGTTTTTTTATCTAAATTAAAAAAAATTATGACCTAACCTTATTTAAATATATTACAGTCAGTTTAAGCCTTATGTCCCCGAGTGTTCGCGTACGTGCGCTCATATGTGTAGTGACTGTGCTGCTGTAATTAGATATAATTTTACTTTTTGACATCTATAGCAAAGTCTTGAATAACTCTTACATTCTTTTAAGTTTCTCTTCATTTTAAGTCCCGGAGGTCACGCCTTGGTCTATAAAGAACATTAATTTTATATCAAATTGGACATATTTAGTCATATTGGAACGTTACTGGTAATTATGTATATTTTTTCATATTATACTCATTACTTATAAGTTATAAGTTATGAATTTATGATGTTAAGTGGAAAATAAAAATCATGCTATAATAGATTGCCACGCATCAGTTTATTATATCCGTATGTGGTTTTTATAAGTATAGTCGATTTAAAATTGGCCCAATGGATATTCTATATGACTATATATATTATAATATATAATATATTGTTAATAATGTTACATCATAGTATAATTACAATCGGAACATTTTTTTAATATAGGTACAACTAAGGGTACTTAAATATAATACTTTATTAGGTTTGTTACATTTCCTGTAAAAGTATAGGTACCTATTACCAAATATCGATTGTTATAATATCGTTTTTAAAATGAAAAACAATTTTAAATTAAAACTTTTCTAAACAATTTATATTTAAGGTCGTTTAACTTTTTGTTATCTTATTGCTCTGTTGTATTGGTATCTATAAAATTAAACATTTATTAGTCATAAACGTATATTCTCTTATTACTTGTTTGTTATTAGGTTTGTATAATAAAGTTTTTAAAGTGGTTTTATTTGATCAACAATTTCAAAGTTTAAAACTTTAAATAAGTCAAAAATTATTCAAAACGGTTTCTATACTTTTATCGTCAAAAATATCTGTGAAACTTTTATTTTTTAATCATAAATGTTTGTGATTGTGCTATAAGCTATTAAAATTATTATTATCTAATCCGTATAAATTAGTAGTAATAATGTGTTTAATTATTTCAGGAGAATACGTTTTAGTGACTATATTATTAACCATTAGCTTAATTTAATGAGGTAGAAGAAATTAACCTTGATAGAAATTCACAACTGATTTAATTTTAGTATGATCTTACCTATAGTGAGTCATTTGTTTGGAAATTCTATTTCATACAAATGTACACATCATTTTTAATTATATAGAATTTTAAATATTTATAGAATTATTCTAGTATAAATGTAGCTAAAATGTATGTATAAATTACTGTGCATACATTATAGAGTATACGTACACCTATACCTATATATGTATACTTATATAATGATGAATGATATAGTGTGAGCTACTATAAACGCTAATATTTTTGGTTAGTATAGTATATTTTTTATAGGCATTTTAAACGGAAGTCTATACACATTTAATTTTTTTATATCATAACTATTTCCTTGGAATTTTTTACTGTTTTTCGTATTTGTTATTATAGTTAATAAATTGTTTTAATAGGTTTAGTATATAATATAGTTATTATAAATAAACATCTGTTTTATATTATTATACATGAATGAAACGTATAGAGATCGATATGTCTGATAATTTTCTGAATAGCCAAAAATCATTTTTAAAAAATATAAAAAATGATGTGAAAGTAAATTAAGCTCCAAATTTGAGAAACAAATCGTAAAAAATGTTCTGACATTCATTAATAGTAGGTACCTAATATGTAAAGAAAAAAATGTCTATATGTATTATGTATACAGGAAATATTCAGTGTTCCTCAAACGTTCGATAATAAATTCTTTTTTATCAAGACCATCCTTTGATTAATATAATGATTAAAGTTTAAAGCCGCATGTACGTTATAATATATAGGATGTTATAATATTAAACAATATTATAATATAATATTATGATATTATGATATTATCATATTATGATATATACGATGTTAAAAAATGTGCCTATTATACTTATTAGTTTAATCTGGTTAACTGTACATATAGTGCCTATGCATAATTTACATAATATATAATCTATGAATATTTCACGAATCTAACCAGAAAGGTATTTCAGTTTTTTTTTCCTCTTTATGAAGACGACGATTTTCTTAATCTATGTAGTTATTAGGGAACACCACGCGGATGGTGCGTATAACTTAAAAGGAACTTTATTTAAACAGACAGTTTAAGCCACGCTGCAGCAGTATATATAGGTACATACCGCCTCGGTGTGTGCTGTACCTAAATAATAATATAATAATAAGTAATAATATTATGTACACTATACATTATATTATTATATACCACATAATAACTACGCGTTATCATAGGATAATATTATGTATATTATTATTCATACATTGTGTGTACATAAATCGATTAAATAACGGTTGTATATACGCTGCAGCAGCAGCAGCGAGCATTAAGTATAAGGCGTTTCATTAGTAAAGGCGAACAAAAAAAAATACACACGCATACAATAAATAATATTATATAATACTATACGTCTCGGATTAGGGTTCGAAGTATACTGAATTAATATAATATTATGCTCTCGCGCAGGTATCTCTACAGCACCGGCTATAATATAGAGTGTCTTTAAAATCCAAATACTGCTGCATGTTTATGGGGTTCATTATTGTGTTTTAGTCGCGCCTGGCGGACTTACGGGTGTTTGCCGTGTAACAGTCTATATATTATCATTATAATGCGCAGACCCGAAGATAAATAATATATCATTTAATATCGTGTGCGCGCATACCCTGCTGCGTTGTTTGCCGCCTATCTTCAATCTGGCGAATATAGAAATACCTGAAAACCGACCTACACGCAGGGTTGCAAAAAAAACAGTTTTTTTTAAAAAAAACGTTTTAAACGTTAAAAACGTTTTAAACAATGTTTTTTTTGTTTAATACATTTGTTTTAAATGTTGTTTATTAATGTGTTTAAAACGTTTTAAACAATGTTTTTTTTTGTTTAATACATTTGTTTTAAATGTTGTTTATTAATGTGTTTAAAACGTTTTAAACAATGCCTTTTAACGCCATTTTTTGTTAAAACTAAACTATAAACAACTTTTTTCAATAATCATTTTTTTACTGCAGCACTGCAGGGCAGTAACAAAAAATTTCTAAAATATTTGTTGGATTTAATTTAACTGTAAATAATTGTAGTACAGACGTACAGTACACTAACACTAAAAAAAATAACAAAGTTTAAAATATGACCAAAAACTGTATGTATTTTAAATTTACATTTTGTATAAACAATATTAATTACTAATTAACCATATACTCTATAGTCAATAGTCAATACTCATAAGTTTAAAATTTTAAATAAAAAATTGTTTTAACTTTAAACAACATTCAACATCAACACTAAGAAAAAAAGAAAAATAAAGAATCATAGTTACCATTGTTACCAGTTACTTACATGGTTACATCTACATGAAAATTAACGAAGTTACTTTACTTCTTTACCATGTGTAAACAGTAAACACTAAAGATTAAAGACTAAACACTGTATAGTGTATACTAATTACTAATTATATAGCCATATAGGTAATATATTTCACTTTTACTTATAAGTTATTAGTTTGATTTTTGGTATTTAAGTGTTTAAATATTGTTACCAGTTTTGAGGCCTTTGCGACTCCTAGTCTATTTCGAGTTTTAGAATGTATATATCCAAAGGTGGAGAATACGCGTTCAATCCCAGCAGAGCTACAGATAGCAGTAAACAATTGTTCAACCAAATATTCCATATCTTTTGATAATTTAGACTGTTTTTTTAATGATGTCCACCATGTCAATGCTGATATATTATTTATTGCATTATCATTAAACAAATACTCTTTAAATGGTAATGACTGTGCTTGAAATGATATAATTTCATTCACAACATTAGGATGATATAGATTAGCATAATTAAATGCTGCATCATGCTGTTCTTCGCTTAATTGTAAGCCTCTATACTGTGGATGAAGAAGATTTGCTAAAAAATGAGCTGGAGTCATTGCCATGTTAAATCTGTTTTTGAATTTTTGTATATCATTATCATCACATTCACTTTCAAAGAATGTTTTAAGTCTTAACCAAACTTCAACTGATTCTCCAATAGTACAAGAATTTTTTTGAGTAATGTCCAAAGCAGTTGATATATTTTTTAATTTGATCAAGTATGTTTCTGTGTTATTTTTGAGTTCAACATCATGAACTAATTTTAGAATTTTGTTTTCAATTGCTGACCTATTTTCAGAACAAACTTGATAAATTATATGCCAGTTATCAATATATGATTTTAAGCAGTCATATAATGTATTCCATCTAACATCAATAGGTAAGATTAGTGCTTTTCCACCAAGTGCTTTATACTTTGCGGCTGGTAAATGATGATACTTAAAATACTTCACAATTTCTTTCACATTATCCTTAATACTTTTTTCATTAACATCATGAGCAAGCAAATTAAGAATATGTGCTGAACACCCATAAGTTAGTATGTCAAAATATCCAGAACTTGTACTCCCATCGTTTAGTTCAGAGTTTGATAATTCTTGTCTCATTTTACTCATGTTGGCGGCATTATCCGTTACAACACTTCTAACATCACAACCAATTTCTTTACACTTCTTCACTGATTCAATTATTATTTTTAACAAATACTGAGAAGTGTGACTATTTTCTTGTGTTTCAATAGTGTCAATGAGACAAACAACATCATCAGTTGGGCTGTAACATGAAATACAGATGATAGGTTCGTTGTGAATATTACTCCAACCATCCATGGCCAAACATACAGACTTTCCTTTTAATATATTTCTTATTTCCTGATCTATTGTTACAAATGTTTCATTTAACAATTTATTACCAATATTATCCCTGTTAGGAGGTATGTAACCAGGACGCAACATTTCAATCATACGTTTAAATTCTGGGTGTTCAACGTATGAGAAAGAAGAATTAGTAGCGTAAATGTACTTGGCAATCTGATGATCCAATTTAATTTTTTCTGATGGGCTTGTCCTGTAAATAAATGTATTCATAGATGATGACTTTTTGCACGAAGATGATCCTTCTAGGTTTAAACTCCCTCCAGTGTCAAGTAATGAACTTGAACAAGGACGTTTAGTTGTAGGTCCTCCTAAGCCATCTCCAGGATCTCCTACGAATATAAACAATTTAAAAATCACAAATATTTTTATAAAACTAATATTAATTAATAAAATTAAAAACAAATATTAATTGGTATTTGTCCAGTAAGTTAATACCTACTTTAATAAAGTTGTAAACTAAATTTAGAAACAAAAATAGAAAATTATAGGTAAATTCTAATAATGAATTTGTATTAGTCATTGACATAAAATTCTAGAAATTTAAACAAAAATCTTATAAATGAAAAACAAAAACTGTATAAATTGACTCTTAATTATTGAGTAAATTAATATTTATCAATAGGTAATGAAAAACAAGTAGTACCTAATACCTATAATACATGGATCATGTTGGTTAAAATGACATAATAATTTTATGAAACTCATAATAAACAATGATATTGCTGGTTCAATTTTTAGTATTTTTACAGATAAAAACTAAATAAATATTAAACGAATTGTACCTACGCTTTATTTGTGATTATTGCTCATTTTATATTTGCTACTGCACACAGCTTTATGCCCTGTATGTATTATTTATTTATTTTAATAATTAATATTAATGTTATATAATTATATTGTTATCATTGTTAAACAATACCTTCAGGATGGAATATTATTAAAAGTAAATAGTTATATATAGTACCTAGTTACCTAATGGTTATACTGGTTATAGTATATCTATTACAATAAGTTTTTTTATATTGTTGTTTTTTAAATACTGTTAATATATAGCTATGTAGCATATAGGTAAAACAATATTATACTGGCTCACATGACTAACATGTTTTATATTTATATGCTCTATTATAATTTATAGTCAATTAAAATATATCATAATGATTAATTTGCTATTACACTATTACACTAACAATTTTTCAAATGAAACATTATTAGAGTAAGTTACTATGAATCAAGGCTGGGCAAGTTAATGATATTTTTAACTCTGTTAAGATATATTAAAATCTAAATTAAGTAAATAGTTAAAAGTTAATTATTATTATGTTTTATACTTTATTGGTACCTACTACCTAGTAAAACAATTTTTTTTTAATTATCATAAAAAAAAGGTAAATAAGTGTTTAAATTTAGAGGGCAACAAATTATATGAACCCAGGCCCCAGGGCATACAATTTCTAAATACGCCACTGCATACACCAATAGTCAATACACATACACCATACATAAATGTTTATATAATTATATTACATCTAACATTTAAATAATGTTCTTGATTACCTGTTAATTGATCGTTTTCTGGTTCATCAACAATTGAATCTTCTAAAATACTAATGCATTTGTTTTTATGCAATTTCATACGCATCACTAGACCAGCCATTTCCATCGAGCATTTTAGGCATTTAGCACGTGTTGTTTTATTTTTGTCTTTGATTTCGATGAAGTAGTTCCAAATTGGATCTTTCCTTCGCCCAGTCATCATATTAAGTCAACGGACAACGAGACAACGATTAACGAATAGTGATTGATTACTAATTAATACGTTAATATAACAGTTAAAACGACTTAGAGACTAGAGTCTATAAAAAAAATCAAAACATAATCAATATAGGTAGGTAACATAATACATAAGACTGTCAGAGACTCATAGAGACATAGACCGTTGACCGTTGTAAGTTGTACTGTTGTCTATTTTAGACTGTAGTTCATGATCTATTATTTGTGTGTTATAAATTTATAACGCGATCATCGAATCATGCGATAATATTAATAGTCAATAATGACAATAATACAATATATTCAATAACGACAATGACGACAATAATACAATATGCAGTCGTACCAATGTACGATACGTCCATGCCATAGCTATGTTATCTTATTTCAATTATTTTATTATTTGTTATGAATTATGAATTATGATAGTTAAAAATAAAACACTGTTTTCGTGTGCACGCCTTTCGTATTGCTGTTGTTACTTTGTTAGGTATAACTGTATAAGTGTATAACGCAGCTGGTTCATATAATCATATCTATTATTATAACTATGTAAGGAAAAGGTATTAAGGTCTATTGTTATTACTTAAGTTATTTCCCATTCTTAAACAAAATGCTATTGCATTTATAAAGAAACATTTAATATTCTTATCAATTCTGCATAGTTCATACGAATAATCTCTGTCGAAACTCGAAACACAAGTTATAACTTTATAAGTTCCATAAAATAAAATATTTTGTTATTTTTTTTTTGTCTTAAATAAAATGTTTTAAACGTTTATGTATAAAACGTTTAAAACGTTTAAAACGTTTATGTATAAAACGTTTAAAACAAATCCACTTGTTTAAAACGTTTTAAACACATGTTTAAGACATTTTGTTTAAAACACTTTGCAACCCTGCCTACACGTATAATAGTATACGCAGTGGCGCCGAACTCAATTTAAAATGGGGTGGCAAACTAGTAAAAATTTACCAAACACCCACCCACCCAGAACCGTTAAATTAAGCAGGCATTCTTAGGCTATACCTCAACGTTAACTTCAGACATTATAGTCATGTAAAATAATTTAGTTTTTGTCAGTTATTCATAAATACTAGTCTACGGTAGTGAACATTAAGCACAAAATAAATTTTAAAAAAAAATATAAATACCAATGAAAATGTTTGTATTTGTTCTCAATTACTTTTTCTAAAAAGTGTTACAACAACTCTTGTATGGATGTATTAGGTTCTCTGTTAACTTTTAATGTAATTTTGGCTGGACTAGTTTTGTTACCACATGTATTTTATTTTAATTTAAAATATTTTTTTTAGATTCTGAGTGAAACGATGAATGTATTGATTTTACATGTAATGATGTGTGTTTTTTTTTAATTTTTAATTTTTTTTTGTGTCTGTCATCACGTTTTAGGACAGTAAAAGTGCTTGGATTTTCTTCAACAGTAGCTTTTCTGATAGGAAAATGAATCTAGTTGGTACTTTGGGGGTCAAAAGTAAAAATGTCTCAGTAGTTTTCACAAGCGCCGGGAAAAACAACATAAAAATTAAGGAAAAAACGGGAATTTTTACGCAAAATCGGTTTTCCAAAAAATCGATTTTGGTTTTTGTTGTAACTCTAAAAGAAATGAACGTATATATATGAAATTTTCACTGGTCGTTTATATTTGCATTTTATATACACGATAATATTTTGATTTATTTTGAACTGTTTAGGGATATTTGAATTTTCCATTTTTTTTTAGTTTTTTTTCTAAAAATAGCAATAACATTTTATTTGTTGGTTGCGAAAGCTTGAAAATTTAATAGAAGGCTACTAGTATATTGTTTCAAAGGCAGATGAAAAAAATTAAAAATCCTTAGTCGCAATTTTTTTTATAAGCATTTAAAGTTCAAAAATTGACAAAATATGGAAAAATCACGAAAATTAGCAAATTATTTTGAGTTAAGAATTCTTAAAAATTTTTCTTTTTAAATCTAAGATGTGAACATGTAATAGAAGATTCCTTATAAGATTATCTACCTTTATCAAAAAAAAAATGTCTATAAGAAAGTCAAATTAAATTTTTATGAGCGTTTGAAATTCAAATTTTTACAACATTGGATATTCACTCGATTTCTCATGTAGCGATTTCCTTATTTTGTTGTAATTCAAAAACAAATGACTGTAGATTCATGAAAATTTCACTGAATATTTATATTAGCATTTCCTATACACCATACAATTTTGAAAATATTTTGACTTTTTTTGAGCTGTTTACGGACATTTTCAGTTTCCCATTTTTTTAGTTTTTTATTCTATAAATATCAATAAAGTTTTATCTGTTGGGTTAAAAAGTGTAAAAATTGAATACAAGGCTCCTGATATATTGTTACAATATCAGTTGAAAAATATTAAAAATACATAGGCACAATTGTTTTTTATAAGCATTTAAAGATCGAATTTTGACAAAATTTATCAAATTTAAAATTGAATAATTATTTTGTAGTTAAAAATGTATAAAATGTTCAACTTTTATAATATAAAATATAAGATATTATCTAAAGATATCTAAGGATTGAAAATTTAAAACAAGATTCCACGTAAGTAGTAAATTCTGTTACCAAAAAATCTAAAAAATACATAAGCACAGTTAATTTTTATAGTCATTTTAAGTTCAACTTTGGACAAAATTACATAAAAAAAAACCTAGAATAACTATTTTAGTTATTTTGTTGTGATTGTGTAATATTATTCGTGGGTACTTGAAACTTTTAAAGTACACTATTATATATCTATGGAGTATGGACTATGATAGTATCAGGGTTTGTTGTTGACGTATAACACATTATAAGTACCTAATGGATATTATGATATGATTGATTTGGAATTTATTATAGGTACCTATTTTAAGTAAATTTTTTTTGATACGATAGATAAGTATATACTATGTCTTATACCTAGACTGACACAATACCGTCTCCGCTCAGAATCGTTTTTCTTATACAATGATATTATATCATTGTATTAAAATTTAATACTATCCATTATACAGTGGCCTACTTCATACTTGTAACCTACTGTACAGCAGAGCACATTTTTATAATTTTATATCAATATATTATATCAATATAATTATTATATCATTATTGGTTTTTACAGGAAAAAAGTTGGCTAAAATAGCCACTTCACAGTACTAAAAACCACTAACTGATAATGTAAAAATAATAGATAACACAATTTAAACTGTTCACTATACGTCTATAGTGAATACGTCTATATACTACCTACTTCATTAATACACAGGAATACACGGTGTATAGACGTTACAGTCGTTACACTTTTGATTCCAAGTACTAATTTACTATCGAACACTCAGTATCTAGCTGTCAAATTTCTTCTGTTAGATATTTGCCCACCTGCATAACAGGACCCACCACCCACCCATTTAAAAGGGGTGGCGGTCGCCACCCTTACTATATAGGTTCGGCGCCACTGAGTATACGTCTTATAGTAGGCATATATCTACGGCGAATATTTTAACATTGGCACCGCGTGTACTAGATAAGTACAAGTTATATCGTTGCATGTGCACTCGTCGTTCCTATATGTGCTACGTATCGTACACGTTCGTACCACACTATTATTATAAATTATAATAGATCGTATACCTGCAAATGCAGTATTGGTCGGTCGTTGGTATACGTTTAACGAACAGCGTGGTGCGCGCCGGGGAAATAGGTAAGTTCCATACGAGTTTTACAAAATTTCCGTTGCTAATTAGTGATTATTATTATTATACTCGTGTTCCTATCTATACAATAATAATAATAATATGCTCTACGGCACTTGTAACAATAATAATAATAATAATAAGCATTGCAAATACAGATCAGCTCCAACTGATTGTATTCAACGAGAATGACTGGTTTTTAAAATTTTTTTTTTTTATTCTTCCATCGAGTAAATCCCGCGATCCTAATCGGTACACATGTGATAATATAAGCTAATAAGAATGATTATTGGGCGTTGTAATATACTCGTGCGTTATTGTGATGGTTTCGAATTATCCACTCGACAATAAACCAAACGAGACGACATGACGACGGTGTTATCTCTTGCGATGTTTGGTTCGCGCGTGACGAGTCTACTTACACAATATATTGTAATATAATAATATTATAGAAAAACAAAAAATAACACACACACACTGATACACACACACCCCACACAGGGCTTACATACCGCTGGCACAGAGATAAATTAGCCCTAGGAACGCTTAAAGGTTCACCTTTATAGAAAAATCCATACTATATTACACTATAATTTGTACCGGAATTTGCGTTGTGGTGCGTTATTTCGGGCACACGTATAATTTATATGCAGTTATCGGTAGTTATACAATTATACAGATGTACCGACGAAATAGTGTTCACTCGCATCGTCGTAACAACCGCGATCTTACGAAGGATCTATATACTTATTTTTATTATTCGTTATATCATAATTCATAATATTATTATTTATTACTATCGATTTTTTTTGTGTAACACACGAATCAACAACAATTATTGTAATAAATTATCGTCAACCCGGAGAGACGCTACGGCAAGTATTTCGTTTTTGTCGAAAACGTTTAAGTTCTAAAACTGCTTCCCCAGACCCCGTCCTCCCCTCGCCCACGAGGAAGTCGTTTATTACGTTTATTATGATCTATCAGCGCGAACGTGTTTTCGCAGTTGAAATATGTCTTGTTCTATACTTATAACGTATATCACTAGTCAGAGACAGAGAGAAAGTCAAAGATACACGGGTGTGATTAAATTCAATTAACTTTTAAATTAACATTTACACATCTTATTTATAATTATTTTTAATATACTTCGCTGTAAATATTGTGTGTTAGACATCTTTAATTTACAGTAAATTATGCATTAATATTATTCTTGTGTCACTTGTATATTAAAACGTGTTTAGTAATTAATGTATTTTTTATGTATTATTCACTTTTTAATTCAATATTTCAATCAACATGTGTTCTAATGAAATAAAATAATGATCATTACGATATTTTTTAAACGTAAGGTTTTGTGCAGCTAACACAATTTGTTAACGATAATTCACGCAAAATCACATGTTTCCCATACGTTAAGTATTATAATAATTAGTATCTAGTACGTTACCAGAAATTATGTTGTACTCCTATTGTATTTCAGTAGCAAATACTAGAAATATTATGTTCAAGGGTTTTAACCATAAACGTATATAAATAAATTATGGATGTGTTAGCTAAGATGTATTACGATTAGAATATAATCTAGTACTAAGTGACTCTGACTAGACTGATTAACAGCTATTTTTTTCTGCAATTTAGATATTTATCGATCTTCTAAGCGCTAAATAAACCTAGAAACTAATACTACTAATTTAATTCATAAACGTCGAGTTTTAATCTTAAGATGACTGCAAAAATATAATTTGATTAATATAAATATTAAGATTGTTATAGACTGTATAGTGTATATATTATATTTATATATTGTGTACGATATGTTTTCTGTGCGCAGCTTAAGTTTATACTTTATATAAATCTAAAGCTACACATGAACTGAATCAATAAATGCATTGCATGAGAATAAACGATGACATAATCTGCTTTTAGTATCTATGCAGTATGCAGTTATTTAAAAAATGCATATAATATTTATTACGCAATAGGTACTCAAAAACCTTTGACGGAAATTGTAATGTGCCCGAATAGATTTGAATAATATTTGTTGACCAGATTCCCAGGAGAACGCCTGTGGTGAGTCAGACATGATCTTCGGTAATAATTCTATAGTATACCGGCCTTCTAATCATTGAATCATATATTTTCTGGTATTCAATCTATTTCTATACTTCCTGTGCCCTCGAAAAATTTTTCTAGTCTAGAATACAATATTATGTAAATGTAGGATATATAAAACTATATTATTTGGTATATACGATTTTATAAAATTGTATGCAATGCGAATTCAATTCGTCTGCAATACCACAATAGTGCGATACTATTTCATATTATATTTTGTAAGTAGTGTTGAAATTCGAAATCATTAATATTTTATCTAGCAACTGACAACATTTCAATTAGGTGTAAAAAGTAAAAACCAAATTCGCTCTACCTACCGTAGTTGTGTTAATGAAGAAAAAACGTCGTTTCGATTTTCAATAACAAAAACTGCGAGGTGCAGAAAAATAAATAGAAAATAAACGGGACTCGGTTATCTGTGAAGTTATAAAACTATAAAACCGATCGATTAAGTTACGGAAAAACATAAAATACGGCGGGAATTCGAGTGGCCACGGCGACGGCGTTGTTCCACGCTACATTTCGTGCCGAGTATATTATGTCACATAACGTCGTGACGTAAAAAAAATAGGCATAGTATTATATTATTATAATAGGTACTGCGTTAAACGATCGGACAAACAGGAAGCGGCGAACGTGTATGGACGTACAAAAATAATATTATGTTAAATATTTGTCCGTAATGATACCTATTAATTATTATAAAATATATATTATATTATTATTACGAATGTATCCGCTGGCAGCGGCGCAACAAGTGCACCCACACGGTCGCATAACAATATAATAATAATATGACGGTGTGTGCGCGTGTATTGAAAACGCAAGTGACCGGACCGAAGCTTGTTATATACCAGTAGTGGCGGCGGCGGCAGTGGTGACCGTCGGCCAGTCCGCAGAGCTGCAGCATCGCGGTGCCCGGGCGGGATGCCAGTGACCCGAGTGCTTTGATCTCTCTGCTCTATACACACACGCACTCGCACACGATAGTCGGCGGCGGCAGCTGCGTCCTTGTACAAGTACCTTGGGGGCAACTTGTCCGCTTCGTGCTCGCTTTTGTGCGTGCGTGTGTGTTGCATCGCAACCGGTTCCCCCCTACACACAAACACGGACGGACGACGGTCGCGAGAGAGCGCGGCGGCTTGGCCAAGCGGTGGTGGTTACGGCGGCGGCGGCGACGACGACGACGACGACGACCGTACCCGAAACCGGTTGACGGCGGTGGTGGTTTGAGGCTCCGCTGCTGCCGCGTAATGTAATAATAATATAATCTACACGCGCAGTCGTCGTCCGTCACCCGATCGATCTCGCGTTCTGCAGTTTGCGTGTCGCGAGTGCGTTGTTTCTCAGTGTGTTTCTCTCTGTGTATGTGTATTGCTCTTTTTCTCGCTGTTTTTTCCCTCCTCATATCGGTTTTGTTTAAATCGTAGTACACAATATTACAATCATCGGTCTAGTGCGCGAGTGTATGTTGAGCGTGCGTTGTTTGGCGCGTGAGTGTGCGATTTAGCGCGCGTCCGATAAAAGCGCAGCGTAATCGACGATGACGGCGGATGCGCACCCACCGCAGCCGCTGCAGTTGACAGAGTCGCCGGCGAAGACGCCCGCATGAAACCCATCACGTTCGAGAACCTCCGGCGGCTGATCGGCGGTCGTCGGAAGAATAAGGACCGCAACGAGTCGCCGTTCAAGCGGAGCGACTCGTTCAAACGGATATCGATCCGCAGGAATTACTTGGACGGTAGGGGCGGCGGTCAAAAGGGCAGGAATCCCACCAAAAAGCCTCCGCCGATAGACGGCGTAGCCGACGGTGATGATTCGCCGCAACAGCAGCATTCTTCCGTACTTACCTCGGCCAAGCCTGACGGTAGCCTTCCGACTAGTCCTCCGGTCATTTCTCGTCTCCAGGCCAGTCCCAGAGCCGCTTCTCGTCGTCCGTTAAGTCCCCTGCCCGCGCCTCCCTGCAGCAGAGACGATGTACCGCCACCACCCGTGGAGCGAAGACGACAGGCGGTCGCTCCAGCACCACCACCGCCGCCACCACCATCACCACCGCCCACCGGCTCCACGACCGCCGTGACCACCATGACTACCAGCTCCTCGGCCCCCGCTGTCGCCGCACCGGTCATCGATTACGGCGAATGGATCCGATGCATACGTGCGGAAGAAGACTTGAACAACTTGAAGCGGTCTTGTTCGCCTCCCCCGCCTCCCACGCCACCGGCACGGTACCGTTACCACGTGCACAAGGAGCTGGACGACAGTAGCCGTACCGACTCTGCCATCAGCCTCGGCCGGATATGGATGGACGCACCGATGTTACCGCCGGCCGCACCCCGGAGCCTGGAGCTACCCGCCCGGCCGGCCGCGGCCGCAGCGATGGCGGCCGACGGCGACGGTCAGCCGCCACGGCGAGCCCACCATTCGCTGGAGAGCGCGCTCAAGGACAAGCGGGATGACCGGCCAGTGCCGTGCAGGCGGTTCCATCGGTACCCCATGGCCGGGGACGGTGTCAACAAGACGGCGTCCCGTTCGTCGGTGGCGTCCACGTGCTCGGGCAAAGACTCGGGTTTCAGCCTGTCCGCCCCGGGACTGTCCGATCCTCCGAGACCGTCTAAGCAGCAATTGTTTCGCAAGAAGGCACCCAGACGTCCCGCGGCAGGTGCCGCTGCTAAACCGACGACGACGGCGCTGCAGTCGCCGCCCACGCCGCAAGACCAACTCTACCAGGTGGTGGTCGCCCGGTCGCCGTTGCGACAGCTCAAATTGGACCCCATGATGTTCGTTCCCCCGGAAAAGAGGCGCCCCACCCAGCACCATCACCACCATCACCATCACACGAAGTCCCGTCCGGTCGTCGAGATCCGAGACTATTGCGTGCCTAAAGACGCTCGTCTGCAGCGACGTGACCCCGCGGACGACTACCGCGGAGACACCGACGATTACGACGACGAAGATGACGAACAGGACAGACTTTACGAGTCGATATCGAAGGGCACCCGGGGACGGTGGCAAGAGTCCACGGACGACGCGGACACCGAAGACGACGAACAGGAGCAGCTGCAGCAGCTGTACCACCGCCGACACCAGCAGCATCACCACTACCAGCACCAGAACCATGACCAGCACCGGACTCCCGAAACACCAACTCGGAACACCAACCGGGTGAAACGGAAAAAGTCGGCCCGACGGAACATAAAATACGTAGTGAAACCTGTCCGACGGGCGCCGTCCGCGGCCACCCGGAGACCCAGCGTCACAGCCAAGTCGAAATTCGCCGGGACGCCAATAAGTACGTTTTGATTTTTACTTTCGACCGTCGATTTTGCTGTCCGATATCGGTTTTTCTTTTTAGTTTTAATTCGTGTTTTGGTGCTTATCCACCCCCTTAACGTCCGCGACTGTCGGTCATTCACTGAACATAACCCGTTCGACAGCCATTAATGTGTATAAAAGTAGGAAGACCCTCGTGAAATCTGTTTCCGTCGTAAACACTCGAATGGCAATAATGATCATCGTTACTTATTATTATTTATTATTGATTTTTGTTTTGCGGAAAAGTCCTGCTGCGACGTAATAATTACGATACTATATTATTATACTCTCTCACGTGTCTGTTTCGAAAAGGAAGCTCGTCAAAACGTAATTAATAACTCGTAGGTGGTAGGTCATATATCGCATAGACGCCAAATATTGATTGTACCTATATTATATTATATTGTACATTATACGCATATTATATATCTGTCTAGCACAGCTCGCCAACGTTTGTGGATGACGTTGTTTGTGAATTGTTCACGAATTGAATTGCTATTTTAATTGCTCTCAAAACTTTTGCGATATTAGTTAAATTAAATTGTCGGTGTCTCAACCGTGAGACTTCCACCTCTATTTTGGATTCAAGCCATTATTGTATGTATCGACAATTTATTTATTGTTAATTTAATTGCTGCAGTTTTAAATTTTCAAAAGAAGCGATAATAAAAATAAAAAAACTGTTATTGACGGGCATACTGTAATAAATATTGTATAATATTAAATATAGGACGTACCTAGGTGATGTAATACATAATATCATATTTGTAAGGTTAGTACCTACTATGAGACATTTGAATTCCTAGAAGATGAATTAAAGGTATATCGAATGATATTTTATTTACCGTTAACTCACGAAGCTTTGGGTTTATTATACACAAGAATCGATCGTTTTGTTGATTCATTCATTTCCATTGAAATTGTCGATGAAATAACTCTATAAACCCGCTAAACTGGTTAAGCATAACACGAAATTTCTTACGTTTTACCATAATACATTAAATTATGTCCGACGTTCAATAATAACGCTGTTAACCACTAGACAATTTTTTTTACTATAATATAATATTATGCATTATACACGCTGCACAACACTTTCCGCATTCATTTGTTTAAACACCATCTGCGGAAGTGTGTTCGGGACGACATACGCTTTCATCAGTTTCCTGCAAAATGTATTCGGTTTAAACCCGTTAAGCTATACGTATTATATTTTTTAGGTCTAATGTGTTTCGTTGTTTGTAACCTATTAAAAAAAAAAAGCTTCGGATTTCAAATGATTTAACACCGCGATTCAATTTTAAGGCGTGGCGTCCTCGTTCGATAAATGTTCAACGGTACATTTTATATTTTTATCGTTAACATTGCGCGGTGAAATGCGAAATGACTCTGTATAGTGGTGGAGTTGAAACAATAATTTATAGGTGCCAAAAAACCCGACACGTATGATAATATACATGTTATACCTACCTATATTATGCTGTAAAAACCTAACGACTGTACGGATGATTCGAATATGCCTATATATAGTATGTTATATACGTATAGCTATTTCCCAACCAACAATAATAATTACGATCCCGTGTCGTTTAAAAAAGATCATCTCCGACCGTACATAACATAATATATATAAATTACAGGTTAAAAGACCATAACATTATAAAATACGTCCGTCGAGAAACTTTGTAGGTACAACTCCGTTGCGGTGATATGTAAATCTATGTAAGTACGGTAAAAAAAACATTTAAAAAAAAAATACCCCGTCGTCTGGGAACCTTGAAAAGGTTAGCGGCAATCAAATCCGATCGGGATCAAATATCACTCTCCTACAAGTCCATATTATAATGTATATCATATATAATACAATGTATACGTGTTACATCATTATTGTTCTTATTGTAATACTACCACGACGGTGGTGTACCGGTGGAGTGGAAAGGATGAGACATAACACACACACACACACCCACGACTCGTGTATACGCTGGTTAGTTGTGATAATTTATGTATTATTATATATATTTTAATCAATAATAAAATATATTAAACCGAAGTCTGACGATTCCGTTCTTCGTCATTAAACAACTCGCTCCGGCGTCTTAATAATATAAACTTATATATTATATCATTGAATTATAGCGTATACGAACCGGATAGTCACCGCGGTAGCGGTATAATAAAATATGCGCTCTAGTGAATATTTATTATTAGATATTATTATTATACCTATTATATAGGGTTTAGTCCGCTACCATCAATCGAGCATGGGAGTCGTTTTGATTATGTCTCGGCGACGACGCTTCGGGGTGAAACTACTTATACGCTCGTATATGTTATAACGATAAATTATAATATTATTACGTGTATTACATATTATTATTATTGTATTATTATACATCGCGTTCACGACTTTGGATTTTATACATCGATAAAACAAAACGTTATGCGGACAAATCGTATTATTTCATTATTGTATATAATATGTACACACGAACCTCGTATATTATATTATTACAATATAGTACAAGATTATTATAATATAACGTATAATGAAATTACGTATTATTGAATCGTCATAGCGTAATAAATATTGTATGGGTGTTAGCGTTGAAACAGAATAATATTGCGTTCCCGTCGTGAGATGTGGGATTTTCTGTAACAACTATTATAGCAAGACTAAACTATACAATTTTATATGCGTATTCGAGTACGATATCGTTATTTATGCTTTATATTACTAAAGGATATCGATTGGCGACTGCATTTGCTTCAAAACGATTAGATTCGAAGACACATTAATTTTTCTAAAAAAACATTTCATTTAGCGGTGATAATATAATATATCTACTATAAAATGGAGTTTATCCTCTATGCGTATACGTTTAGAGGTGTATAAACAAACAATTCATAGCTGATAGTCTGTGATGTAGAAATATAAAACCAACTAAATTCGTCCTGGACGTAACTCGACAATAAGCATCAGAGGTTGTACCTAACCGCAGCCACTCCCCCCACCACACCAACCATTGATTGAAACTTAATTGGATTTTGTGTCCATACAAACATTTAGGTAAAAGTGGATTTTGATTTTCCGTTTTAGTTTAATGTTTTGAAATTGTAATCTACCTCCACACCACAAAAAACGAATTTCTCGATTTAACTACATCTCGGTGTGTACTTGTCGGTTATCGTGTCGTATTCATTACAATATAGTTGTTATAGAATTTTGACCAACTTAAGTCGTCTCTGTGATTTAATTAAATCGAAAGTCGTTAGAATTTTAACGGCCGCTGACTAATATGTTATTAATTATGTCACAAATTATACTATAATAATACTTATAATATTTATCTAATGGTTGTTCGTTTTGTTTTTGTTTTAGGTAAGTCACGTGAACGATTTCTGTACTAATATTCAACTCCTGTGCAACGTAATATTGTATAAGAGTGGACTCACGGTGAGTCTGATGACGCCATCTCTTTAGACGTAATTTTATAACGATAGTATTTATGTACATATTGTATTAATTTTTTTTTAAACTTTATTTTTAATATATCTAAATAATATGAACAATATATTTTGTAGTTTAAATTATTAAACGTAAAATTAAAAAAAAAAAAATCCATTTTTATATTATGCTATACTTAATTTCTAAGTACAAGTGCGAGTATACCTATAAAATATGCAACTACGTTGCGACAGTATCGTACACTACTACCTACCATAATATATAATATTGCAGTACCTATTATTACCTGGTAATTCTCTTCGTGTGCAGAGATCTCGTTAAGGAGAATATAATATTATTATACTGATATGTGTATATGATTCATATATCAGTAAGTCCATTATCCGTCGACCGTATGTATTATACACAATACACACTGTGCGACGTAAATATGAAGTTAAAACGCGTGTGATTAGCAGCTGATTTAGTATTATTGTTAAACGATTATAGTAGTAGGTATAATATTTTCCTATAAGAGTGTGGCCGTACTCCAAGGCTAGACTGCAATAATATAACGACATTTTTATATATTATCTGGAGACGTATAAACACATGAACGAGTCAAGGAAAATTGCGGATGAGAAATCGGACCGTTACCAGTTTTGCCATATTCGTTTAACATATTATATATTATTATATTATACGATGAGCGCATTGTTTCGGAAAGTTCAATTATAACGCATATTACGTATAATGCCATATACATATTATGCACTATTATTATACTTACCATGCACCCATATATACCTGTTCATGTTTATCATAATACACACGTGTTACGCCATTGAAATACGCCAAATCCTCTTTGTACTATTGGGTATGTATGGGCGCCGACAATGGGTCCGGTGTACAAATCCGATCACATACAGCGATCAAGTATCCAAATATAATAATAGTTGTAATGATAATAATTACTGTTATATAAGTTTTATAAGGTTAGGTACGTTTTGGGTAAGGTTAGCTTATTTTACAGCCGCGCTGGGGTTAAAAAAGGTAATATCCTGATTATAACAACCGGACGACCGATGATCAGTCGGCCGAAAAATGCAAAACTTTCAACAGCAGCTGTGAACAAAAGTTTAAAACAGTTGTACAAGATTTGTTGGATTCTTATCTATTCCTATATACCTACACAACTTGTGTGGATTTATCGATTCCGCCAGTACGGGTACATAATAATATAATAATATGTCGGATACCAATCGAAACCTAATATTGATTTTTTTTAATATTTTCAATTTAGCAAAAGACTTGGAATATTTAAATTAAATACACCATTAACTACTCTTAAAAAAATGCGTAAGCTATAGTAATTCGCAGTTTCTGTGTATTATGATTTCCCTGCATTTACACGCGTTTCCCGGGAATTGCCCGACACTATAGATGCGCAACCGAGATGTGGAGTCGATCCAATTTAATTTATCATATTTTATTACTTTACGGTTTTTTTTTGGCCATACCGAATTCGTCTGATCCCTCATCTGTGCAGTATTATAATAATTGCATAGTAATTATATTATGCACATTTCGTGCTAGAACTTCGTCGTTTATATGCCACCATCGGCTATCGGACTAATGGACGTTTAATTATGCACGCAGGATCCTAGGAATCATCTGTCCTTGTGCAGCAGGAGGAGCATCGAGAGGACGGCAAATGTGCGCGATCCCTGTGCACATAATATTATACCCACGTCATTATTGCAGCTTATTTATTGTATAATGTAGATGGCGTGAATATTTTAACACTGCGGACCCGTCGCGTGTCACGTCAAAAATCCTCTGCAACTAGATTCGCGTGTATAATATAATATATATACGTATCGTGTGCATATTGCATAATAATAATAATACGTGTACCTCCTTTACCTATATGCAATAAAATTCTAAATTCAAATCTCCCCGTTCCAAAGTCATGGTTGCGACGACCACCGAGTATAAATAATAATTTTTTTTCGCCCGTTTCGACGTTATAACATTCCACTTTAGCACTGATGCATATAAGTGTGACTGACGGACTTCCGACGACGTATGCCGTTGGCATCTCTGATTTGCCCTGCCTTTGAAATTTCGTGTGATTTCCTTATACTTAAATCGACGTGGTTACTGCAGGTCACTCGAGGACTTGCGCGTATATGACACACTGCAGGACGATTTCAAAGGATATAATAATGATATAGAAACTTTTCAGTCTTGTACAAGTATTGAATATGACGCCTCTGCCGATGTGACCGACATGTGTGCGACATCATATTTTTTTTTCTCGTCCTTGATAATTAAATTATATATTTTATTTTTTATTACTCTTCGTACGTACTTACTTGAAAAGTATATACTTAGGTACATACGTTTCGACTGCTTCGGCGCAATTTGAGTGAACACTGTTCTGCCCTATATATTATTTTTCTACTTGTGCGCGCTGAGCTTATTATCATTAATATTGAAGTGTATAATATATAAAATGTCTTTATATATCGATAGATTTAGTACACTCGAACGATTTTCAATGGCTCTCGGCCAACGTATATGTATATGATATATAACAACTAAGATCGTCAAAACGTATAATACCTATATCAGGCAGAGGAGGCACACGAATGGAATTTAATTTTCATAAATCCGCCGTAACGAGACGTCGTCGTCGTCGAGTCTGCCGGATAATATATACTTAACGCGGACCATCGTCATCTTTATAACGTGATGCGTACCTATGTATTGATCCCTCTCAACATCCAACCATATAGCTATTATGTAATCATCGCCTCCTGTGCGTAAAACACGTCGACGATACACCTCGACGGCCAATAATTGAAATAAGCGTACCAATTTTTTTTATGGTTTTTATGGTTCACAAAATAACACATTTTGTGGGCGCGAACAAATCGATCCACGCGTGTTGTAATATTCTATAATGCTATATTGCGGTGGGGTGTACGTCGGAGAATAAACACGACATTATGACATGCGTTTAACGACGATATTCGAACCTATATCGTCTGGCGTATTATAACGTCGTAACACCATTGAACCGTCGCCATATAATATAATAATAATGATACACTTATTAATAATACATTATATATTATTACGACGTGTATATATTGTTATTGTTTTATCGCTTATGGTCGTCCGCGGAGCTCATCGGTTACGACTGTATTATAATATCATGCGCATTTGTTATATTATCACGACGAAGCCGCTTTTGGATGTACATTATTTTAATTTTGTATTTTTATACACATACCATCTGGTCGAACACGCATAGTATATAGTGCCTATAGTAGTTCGATGTATAATTTAGCGCCCTAGACTCGAGACGTCATTAAACCTCAAACTATAATATCATATCGATTTCAAATGTCGACTATTATGGTAATCGTACGCACACGACACACGCGTATTGATAATATACGCCTAGTTATTGTTATCGCGGACCTGAGGAAAATCTAATGTGCAACAATTATTTTTATTAATATTTTTTTTATAGTCCGGCCCCCATTCATCGTGGCTATTGTAATGTCATCACTCGCACAACTACATGATATTATTATTGTATTTTATTTTTGCGTTTGTAAACTTTATCAGGTAGTTCATACGATTGTTTTTGTTGTTTTGCGTTTTTCAATGGGGAGTGAATGGTTTTACGCCATTTAATGAAGTATAGGGCACTTTTGGTTCGGTTTTCGTTCTGTATTCCGTCTATTAATATATTATTGCTGTAAATGGTGTCGTGTACGTCGCGTTTGGTATAGTATACTCGACGAGCTTTATCGATTTTCAGTTGCCGTCAGCCAGTAAATAAGTAAATTTACTTAAAAACTATTACAGACTGATGGATAGACATACAATATACATATTATATATATAAAAGAATATACAACCAATATGGTCTCCAGTATTATTGGTGTATACATGCAGCGGATCACGCGTATAATAACCGTAATTATTTATTATTTTGTTTTTATTTTGGTCATTCATAATTTCCATTTTTTACGTCCCCTTTATCTTATTACAAATAATTAACTCACTAGACACTCGTGTTTATTCACATCTATTAAAAGTGTTTGACCCACAAAACTTCGGCTCTTTATACCGATCACCATAGGCCATAATGCCATTAATCTGGTGTTGAATATATATCAATTAATTCTGCTTCCTTGTCTAACCTAACCTTAATAGTTAATAAGTCGAAACAATTTCATTTCCCTTAAATTTCGACTTGTCGACGTTCCACTGTAATATATATTAATTGATATAGGTATTATGGAATTATGCTCTGACATTTGGTAGTTAACTACGAAATCGTTAATTATTTTGAAAACGTGTTTAATATAGGTAGGCAGTAGATAGTTTAAAAACGGAAATTTTATATAACATAATTAAATATACATCAATAATTGCAATTATATGGGTTGCACAGAATACGCGAATACCAACCACACTGTTGGTTTCATTTTATCACCCGGTATATAAGTATGATAATAGAATAATAATTATATAGAACTGTTAATTCGCGATGTTAATATAACATTCTCACAGGCGTCATCCTCGTGCAGCTAAATACTACTTTTTTTGTTGACTTTTTTCGGATCGATACCGCTCGCTCACGAGAATATAATATACATACCGAAGCATATTAGTGGCACGACGTACCCATTACTCTGTCGTCATAGGTCATAATATCCGGGCTTGCACCGCACAGGGTTGTTCAATATCCGGACTGTGCGGGGTCAAATATCCTGAATAATGCTGCATTTATTGTTCGTTTGGTTTACCCTAGATCAAACGCGATGTGCTAATTACCGTGTAAAGTAAATTGGTCATCGTCGGCGCATGTGTACATGCAGTTGACATATTGTGTATTAATAGAGATAGCTTTTATGTTCTGTAATATGCACTACCTATATAGAGTAGTCCACTGAAACTGTTGTCGAAAATGAACGCATATATTTCGTGTATATATCATCCATAATAGACCGCAGGTATAAATTACATTTTATTTACTTATACATTTAAAACCAAATTTATAATGTTCACTTAATTGCACTTCTATTTGAAATGAAAACTTAATATAGTTGTTAGGAACCGTTAGAATGCTGTAAACTTGTAAGTATTAAAAAAAAAGTTACGTTTTACCCCCCGACTATATTGGTCTTAAATCGTTTTTTATAGTTTATCAAATAGATTACCTCAAAATCATAACATTTTACATTTATAAAAGGTAGTACAAGGGAAATAATATTATATTATATGGCTGTATGAGACATTAACAAAACACTTAAATTAATATAACTGAATTAATTAAAAATACGTTAAAGTCATTTAACATAACCTACATATGTACCTACTACACACTATTAAGTAACTACTATATCATGTGTAACATTTGACCCCGTATTGAAATTTTTCTTTGGTACAATAAAATGGTATTATTCCTACCTGACTATATTATAAACCACACAGCTTTTTTTGACAGTAAATAAGACAATTTTTACAAATATTAATATAATAATGCTCATTGGAAACTAAAAATTATAAACAATATTTTATTATTCTAGCAACTTATAGGTAAGTCGATATTAGTGTTGTTGATAAGGAAAGTAGGATAATGACAAAATAAATGCTGGTCAGTGTGGAGTGGTTCGAATCATTCACTTTTTACCGGCTTAAACAATTTTCATGGAAAGATAAATATTGAGCACGTTAATTTTGCATCCCTACTGTGTTGTCCTCGTCTGTTGATTTTTTTTTTTATCGCTAGCCAACGGTCGTTTGCATGAATATTAAAGTAAATTTGATTACCATACTTTAACCCGAACAATTAAGTACGAAATTATTTTAGCATTTAGTCTGTTTAAATCCTGAAATTTTCAAATTATTGAATTTATCATTTTTTATCGTTGCAATTTTTTATTTGTTTTTTTTTCAATAGGAGAATAATATATTTTCAATTTAATACCAGTTCGGTATAAAAATATTTTCTCTATAATTTTTTGAAACAATCGGTTAAATAAAAAGTCAAATTTTTATTTCTCGCGGATTTCGTCGCTTACACATCGCATATATAATATTAAGAAATTGTATTCATTAGTTACGTAATAGATTAATTATATAGCAATGTAAAACGTTCTCTTTATATATTATTACGATACATATGAACCGCTGACCCATCAAAATCGTTGTCGTTAAGATATTAATATGTCCGTCGACGTTTCCTATATGTATAGGTACATGCGCAGAATCAGTTTTCAGTTCGTATGCAATAAAATGTATATAAAAAAGATAATATTAAATTCTATAACTGAAAGGTCGACAAAATATGACCTTCGGTTCAGTTATGTGTACCACTATAATACATATATATATACCATGTTATTATATTACATATTATATAGCCGAGTATTCGTGGCCCTCTGAACCACCGTTTATTTTGCATTATATATGTATATGCAAACGACGATTACAGCGACTGCATCGAGCTCGGAGATATACACGAAGTCCACTAAAATAATGAAACTGTTATTATCACCATATAACAATATATATGCATAATATGAGATATTATCTCGCACTGAGGTATCTACTTAATATGTTGCTGATGTTGCGGAGGATCGTGGCATAAATGGAATCTTCTTTCGCGTAGTTTGACAATTATTAAGTCGTTTAAACGTTTCGCTTCCGTGAACTCAACTATATTATAATATATCCGCTAGACACGTTAAAACTGCAGTAAGTATATTATATACCCACCAAGTCACAACCCTCCTGTACAGACACCGGACCTTGAGGTGTACCTACAGTATTTGTTATATTATATTTGTTTTAATATGACTTTTAATACCCGTGTGGTATCTCCTCGGTCTCACTAACGCATATACCGTGTGACCGCGAAAACTGGGTGCACTCCATACCTCAGTTAGGTACATATATACACATTACTCAGTACCCTGTTCATATTTTAGAATAATTAATCCGTCTTTGGGAGATTGAAGATCCAATATAGTCTAGTTTCATGTCCTGCAAACAGAATTAAAAAATATGTATAGGGTATACCGAGCATATGGGTAGTTTAAATATACCGTATACCACGGTATGGTATTGCAATTTTTTTTTTTAGGCTCGTTTGGTATTTCAATTTTAAAGCAATAGCGGTGAACATTTTAAAGTGGTTAATTTAAATAACTTGCTTTAAAATTGAAATATCAAAAAAAAAAATCTAGATTTTTTTACTTTAAATTTGATTATTAGGTCAATATTAATATTCAAAATGAAAATAACAGAACTGTGGATTATTTTGGATGTAAAGTTGTTTATATATTGCCATGGCGTTAGTTCGGCGGAAATAACACATACAGGTACCTATAATGTTCTAAATAATATGAGAGGGACCGGTCTCGCTTGCTGATCGCTTCTTTTGCACAAATTAATTATAATATAAGTGTTATTGCCGGAGAAAAAAAAATCGTGTTCGCGTAATTTGTTACGACATATTTCTCAAACGAATTTCGATAAACGAACGGTACCTATAATTTATAGAAAAGGCATTCGTTTAGCAGGTGACCTACCAGACAACTGAAGGTGCTTTCCAATATTTTGACGGTGACCTGTAATGCTATTTATACATATTATTGTAAATAAAAATATGATATTTATTTTAGATAGGTATACTAAAAACCTTAATAAAATGTGTCATTCTTTCTTTATAATACAAATTTATGGTTAATAATTTATAATGAGTCATATAATTATATTCTTGATTATAAATAATACATCTTAATTCGGTTGGTTCAACTTTTCTGATATCTGACATGGAGTTATAAGATATCATGTATTTTTCACAACATTTTCCACTAATATTAATACTTGGCCGTTCTAGTATTCGATTATAATATTATAATCGTATGCCATCATGAATAATATTTAAAACGATAAAAACGGTTGTTTTATGAATTAATTTAGCAAGTGACCTACGAACACTTTCTAAGGTTTAATAGTTGACCCACCGGATTTTCTTTGGTTTGATGATATTTGACCTACCTAATTTAAGTCTAGTTTTGGGTATACATTTAAATAATTAATACAATTATAGAAGAGTCGTTTTATTTTATTTATTAGTGTGTACACTGTACATACACATTATATTGACGTTTGACGGATATGTAAACCGGTTAGGTCTTATTTTATATGCTATGCAATGCTACCATAATATCACTGTAAATTTTAAACGACTTCTCGTTTAGGTGATATTGTTATTTTGCATTGTGATAAGTGTACATTAATAATAGCAATTTTGTGAAAAATTCATTGTAAGATATCATTTCTTCGATAATTTTATTAATTGTTTAAATGTATACCTAAAACTAGACAAAAATTAGGCAGGTCAGATATCATCTAACCAAAAAAATCCAGTGGGTCAACTATTAAACCTTAGAATGTGTTCGTAGGTCAATAAATTTAAAAAACAACCGTTTTTATCGTTTTAAATATTTTCATGAAGACGTCAGATTATAATAGTATAGTATAATAATATAGTATAATCGAATATTAGAACGGCCAAATATTAATGTAATCATTTGGTACGTTTAAAAAAATGTATTAAATAATATGACATGCTATAATACCGGCTAAAAAATATGTGTTGCATACTTGCATAGTCTTTGTTTACGATGCATTATACGGTTCAAGCTGATTACTAGCAACGATATATATCCACACTTATGTAGTTATGTATGATAATACAAAATATTATATAACGATTATCACTCAATTTCCTATTGGATATTTCGCGTGGGCATTATGGGTAGGTACGCTATAATCGGCCAGTGGTGGATGTATCCTAGAAAATAATACATAACATAATAATATGATGCTGTTTATTAGATCTATTTCTGGCACTTGATATACGAGAATTGTGTTTACGAGGGAAAAAATAAAATTCCAAAGAACCGCTTTTTTTTTAATGAAGACATTATTATTATCTATCGCCCACACACTCGAACTTTCGAGTTATATTGTTTAGCTCTCGACCGAATATCATTCAATTATTATATTATGATACTTACGTGTCAGATAAAAATATAAAAATACGTTTCCCGGGGCCTGAATGATACCAAAATAAAAAAGCTCGAAAAATACGCTTCTCTCGGGGACGTTTTTTTTTTTTGTTTATCTTAACGTGCGGCGGATACGATATTATTATTGTTTATGTCGCTCCGCGTTTGTAACTCGAGTTTTTTTTTTGCGTAAATTTCCTATCCACCTGCACGCGTCCACGCCTAAAAGATAAATACACATAAAGTCGCTGGTGAAATATACAAAATAAAAACGGAAAAAAAATGAAATAAAACGTGGGTTTTGTTGTCGGATCGTCGCGCGTCGGGACGGTGTTCGGAAAATAATATTATAATATACGAGCGAGATTCGACGACAATATAATATATACCTAATATTATAATGTACGTTTATTTAGCTTTTGCAGTGAGGTATTTGGCACGGCGTTCAAGGGGGGGGGGGGTGGCAATAAGACGATTTGGTTTTTTTCGCTCCAATACGATATCGATATATACACCACCATTGGCGCCGGCCGATTTAACACGCCGTGACGATAAATCACCTCTTTAAACACAGAACGAGTGGCGTACCTACAGCCCGACGACTTTCACGTTGCTTGCGTATCTCGTAACGATTTATATTTTATACATATTGTATAGGGTGATTTTTTTCGGTTTTAACCCATCCCGGTCGCTTTTTATAATATGGTTGTATTCATTTCCTATAATATATTGTATTGTCGTTGCTTCGATGTTGGAAAGATATTATTTGACTGTCGAAAAAAAAACCCGAAATAAATTGCCATGTACTCTTCAGTTATAATATACACGAGGAAAGTAAAACTATATATTATATGTACAAAATATAGACGCGTCCGGGGATAAGGCAATCGGTCGGTCCGCACGGATAAAACAAAAATCACCCAGTATAATATTATATTATATTATTTTGTATCATTTTATTGTAGCAGTGCAGTGTGGGTTATATAGCTGTATGCGTACGTCGCGAGCGTGAGATTGAATTCGTGTTGTGCCGCACGGGCGAAAGTGTCTGCGATTTTTTTCACAGCGTCTTTCCACCACCGCCGTAGTGGTATACCCGATGGATGCTGTGCATATATATATTATATTACCTGTATAATACTGAATACACTTGTATGTCTGTCGCTGCTTTTTCGAGCGAGAAAATCGCTAGATCGAAATAACGTATATAGTTTATTTTTTATTTCATACCAAATACCAACTGTCGTATTTTGTTTTGGCTAGAAAATTCAAATCTTCAGAAGAGAAAAATCGAAACTTAAAATATATACGTATTATATATTATTATGTACAAGTATTATGACATTATACCAATACAATACCTCATTCATGTCTTGTATCTTCGTGATATACAAATTTTATATTGTAACATATTATTAGGTATCAGTATAAATAATTCAAAATAAGTGATCGTGACGTATCACATCTTCTGCCATCCTACCTGCACTGACATGTAGGCGACTACAATCAATTCTAATTTCCAAATATTATAGGATTATAGAGGCGTATGGAGTATTATCTCTACTTTGGGGACTATGTATGGATATTATTTTACTTTGGTCGTCTTACATTGCCGAGCCACCAGGCGCGTAATTCTATGGAAACGGCACGGGCACTTGTCGTAGGACGTAGGTGATTAGAACTCACTTCACCACCTGTTGACTATAATAACGGTTACGTAAAAACTGTTGGCCAGAGATCGTGCCTGGGATTTCATCGCACTGCAGGTAAATGCATCGCATATAATATATTGACGCTAACTTAACGTGGACCCGGAAAATTAATGTGAGTCAGACTAGAAGGAAACGTCGTTTTATAAGACTGACGGACGGAAAATATCGTGGTTACCCTCTCGGCTCGATCACTATTATACTCGTACCGTGGTCGCTTTTGCTTAGAACCTCACTGCTACGACAAACGCACTATAAACGGTATATACTCGTAACTATAGCGGGTAACCGTGGTATTCTCCGTTGATCTTATGATCGGTTATCATCGTCCGTTCTTTCCGCATCCATCTCACTATCATTTGATTCACAGCGATTTTCAACAGAACCGTTTTCACGCTTCATCGCGGCTGCGAGTGCAATTTCACATCATAGTGTTGACATAGTTCACTGCGTGTGACGAAAATTCAACGAAACAACTTCCATTATTATAATCTCCGGCCCGATAATTGAAAATACTAAATAATATAATAAATCGTAAACAAAATTGTGTAAAAACAATCTATTTCCTAAAGAGATTATAATATATTAGTCTGTTCGAACTGATTGAAATTGTTCAACATAATGTCTTTTCTAACTGCTGCAGTATTCTTATTTTATCGTTTTCGTTTATGTTTTGTTTTCAACAATAATTTTTATCGCGGAAACGTGGCTCTCTATTGTACATGGGCACTTATATATATATATGTATACGATATAAAGTTTTAATGCTTGTATAATAGTGTATAATATTATAATATGCTATACACCGATGGCGTACACGACCTTGACGGTCTATGCTTTTCGCCCACTCGTACGCGAGTACTCGGCCGGCCTCAAGATTTAGTGAGCGTGTGTTGTAGTAGGTGTACTTGCGCTAACATTCACACACTCTCGTCGGTTAATACTTGTGTACCTTACGCCCTCGCTCTGCGTGTGTATATAGCACCGCAAGAGTTATTATTATTGTCAAAGCCCACCGAACGATATATAGTACACTGTTTAATAATATATTATGTATGTTGTATAAACAGTGATATTGTGAGAGGGAGCGAGCCAGAGAAACAACATTATATACATATACCTAGTGCCATAACCTATGCGGGGAAGGGATTTTTCTTTTTCAACGTTCATTACGATTCTTTTTGTCGCCTTGTGTCTCTCGACCGTATAACGCTCACGAAAACGTAATATTTTAGAGTAGGAAAAGTTCATATTTTTTTACTATATATTATAAAACACACTCTGCACACGAGTACTACGCAGCGTTCAACACAACAACAATATTAGCGCCGTGTACCGACCGCTCTGTAGACGTATTTTAGGTGCAGCATACACATAACTACGTAAGTGATTTGAGTATATACACACTATATACCTATAGAGTCGATTATATTTTACATTCATTCACCTCAAAAAGCTGTCGGCGAATCTTAATACGTCTTGTGGTTATATATATATAAAATATGTATATATAGTGTTATTGGTCGGTATACTTAAAATTAAACACTATGCAGTCCTGATATAACGATATACGGACTCGTCCTGTTCCTATATAGATAATTTGCAGTTAGACGAATTGTTGATGTTGTACAATATATACAATTACATTTTCGTTTTCCATCAAAACCACTAATAACATAATATATAATACCGCTCGCGGCTCGATTCGCCTATTATTTTATATTTTACACGTTTAACTGCACCGCGTGCATCCATGTTAGGTCTACAAAGAATTAATTATGTCCGTTTTTAATTGTGCATTCGTATTATACATCACTACGTTGTTATTATAGCGAGCGTGGTCTAGGCGGCATGCGCCTTAACCAAACATATACGTTTTGTAATAGATTGCTCTGAGACCTCATCAGCACATAGCTTAATGTTATACCACACGGGATTTATATGCGATTTCAGAACCACGAGGCCATGCAATTTAACTCGACCGCCGAATCGTAAGTTGGGATATTTCATTAAAGTTTAAAGAGGGCGCGGCGTCGGTCATTCTCCGACCGCGAGCCATATACATTTTTAAACTATATTATACGTTTTATGAACGGGTATTCACACTGGCACGCACCCACATAGGTATTATACCCGTGACATTTTATATATTATTATCAGTACATTATGTATTGTATGTACCTACACATGGTGTAATGTTATGTATCGGCTATATACATATATATGTATATATATATACGTTGACTCCTTAATTTGTTTCCAACTCGATCGGACTCGTTATTCGCATGCAAACTGCACACTGACCGAGAGCGTAGGACTCTTTCGCATATATTTTCGGTTTTTTGTTTGGTAACAATAGCGTGCAGTTTCTGAAGCAACCGCTAGTTAATTAGTTCAAGCAATAATAATGAACAACCACGGAGATTATCGTTTTGAGATCGGTCCTTGGCGCAGCGCAATGATAATTATCTTTTAGAGATGCGATTTCGTCATCGTTAGCATGACTCTTGTGTACTTATTATTATTACTATCGTCATAATAATAATCATCATCATTGTGGATGAGAGGGTGGGGGGGCAAGGTCCTCGATTTTTATGTGCGGTTACTTTATAATGCTGGCATGCGTCTGCGCTTCCTTGTCAATTCGATGTCATATAATAATATACATTCAACATCGAGTACGGACTATGTTACATCAATATCACACTTGACGACGGACAAGTACCCTCCGGAAAAATATTATTGGTTCAGCAACGAGAGAGGATGCAGGGGGTGTATTTTGGAATGTATTATACTGGGTGATCCATTTTACGTAAGACACTCTATTTTAGAATACATTAACGTTTTTGAAAATTTTTAAATAATAATTATAATATTTTAAGTCATTACAAAACAACATTTATTTGGAAAAAAATTACGTTTTTGTATATATTTTTATTGTCTTAATTTTGAATTTTATATTCCGAAGAAGAATCTTATTCGGAGTATTTCGATGTATAGCAATCAAGTGTTGATAAGTAGTTTATTTTTTATAGGTATTTTAAAGTTTCGATGAGTGGAGTAGTGAACCAACATTTTCGAGTTACCCTTGTACCAGTGCACCATTGCACTCTAATGATCTGTTCATCGAAACTTTAAACACTTATAAATCGCATATACACTACTCGTGTATCCAAAATTAGATGTTTATAAAACAAAGTAGGCACTGCAAAAAATATTCTACATTTGAATAAGGAAATGCATTATCAAAAAATTATAAAGATAAAAATGTATATAAATTTTAATTTTGTTTTTTAAATAATATGTGTCTTAGATCACCCGATATATCGTATATTATATTATATTAACGAGTCGGCGATGTTTCGAGCGTCAATGCTGCAGGTATATACATATATTATATGTGTAATGTGTATATAGTTGGGGGATATATTATTACATTGTCATTATTATTATTTCTTTTAGAAAATAATGAACCGTCCGTCGCAGTGTAATAGTGGAGTGATATTCAAACTTCTAGTATTTCATTAAAACATATACCTAGCCTACCCGCTGCTGAGGATCGAGTTTCTGCAAACTATTATAATATTAATAAATACATGTTATAGTGTGTACAACAAATCGTATTATGTATAATGTATATAATAATATAATATACCCATAGGTATATATGTGTGTGTGTGACGTGTGTATAAAACTTCATTTTTATATCCGCACACTGCGGGACTTATATTGAGCTAAATATTAATAATAATAACAACAACAACTTGCGAGCATATAATTTACAAAATATCATGTGGTAAACAATGCGCGTCCGCCCTCGCCAGATAAAATTTCCTTATTTAGATTTTTCGCTTTCTACTCTGGTCGTTCTGCCGTCTACGCACATCTTTTAACAGGCGATCGAGCACGAATAGGTTTCATCAAACTCCTCGTCTCCGCGGGCTACCATAAAAAATTCTGATTAAATAATACATCATATATATTGTGAATATCGTGTAGTTTTGTCAAAACTCGCCAGGCGACCGTTTGAGGGCACCACGAAGGCCGCCGCTGTTCTATGTTTTTATTTTTATTTTTCGTGGGCGGATAGCGATTTATACGTGCACTGCAGTGCTTGTCCACGGCGATCAAACTCCATAATATCGTATTATATATTTTATTATATAAAAATACTTGTATATATGTATAATAGCTCTCACACACACACATTATACTATAGTGTGTATCATATAATAATATATATAACGTACGACCGTGTCCCAGGTGCGTTTTATTTGTTGGTCGAAAACGATGGCCGCTGTGAGTGAATCGGAAAATGACTAGTAGATTTGTCGACATACGTGTCAAGGATGAGGAAGGCCTCTGTTGTCGAGTAGGAAGCCAATTAAAAAAAGAATAAACTGTTCTCCTACAAACACACACACACACACACACACACCGCTCCTTCGAGTGTTGTTATTACTCTCCGAAATATAGCTATCCTAAAGTTATCGCCATATTGCATCCTCGGCTATGCGTGCCGCGTATGCACATGAATAGAATATATTATATTCACTTACCTACGTACCTATATATGTACCTATAAGAAAATTTGGGATAAACAAATCTGAAACTATAATATAGTATATTATACACTTTTATAATATATAGTTATTGATCATGCATTTCCACTTTGAAAACCATTAACCGTTTGAACGGTGTTTTTTTCCACTGTAGTTTGCAGGCTGAAGTTTGAAAAACGTAATACGTATGTACTCACGTCTTGTTCCTGGTCTTCGACGTTAATTCATCTCCATTTCCATACATTTTAATCAAACAATAGTCTGCAGATAGTCTACAAATTGTATTATCTAGAAAAAGTTGTCTGTGGTGTGGGTCGTGGGGATAATCGACTGATATACGCCCCCTCGCGGTCACAGATATCGATTACGAGTTCTCGCTGACAGAAGATTCATTCCCCATCGTATATAATATAATACCTCTATCTATATATATATAAATAATAATTTATGTAGTGAGCCGTGCATCGTTATATTGACATCGTTTCCGCCACCCCGTTAAGGTTACCGCTGTGCTTTGGTAGACGTCTTTCCAACAGAATTCCCCCTCCCATCCATCCCCGGATCAGCTATATATATATCCATACATTATATTATGTGTATATTCATAACGGATCATGACTATATTTTTTATTCCATACTACGGGTGAAATCGTGATATCAGCGGCCGCAGTTCGACTTTGAGACTTTGGTCAGGTTCGTGTCCTTATATTATATATATATATATATATAATCTAACATATTGGCTACTGCAGTACCTATCTCTATTTATGTATACATATATATATTATTTTATGTGCATCATAATATTATAATGTGTGTTTACCTTGCCGTCGTTTAATAGCTCGTTCGTGTTCAAACCTACTCGGTGGTTTCTTACAACCACCGACTCCGCGGCTCATATAACTGCATTGAAGATACTTCATATTATACCTTTTATTAATACAGGATATTTTTTATTTTTTTTTATCTCGAACTAGATAATAGGTGATTATTAGAGGCATTATAATATGCATGGTTTTGTTTTATCTTTAAAGAGTACACTCTATTATAATGTTTAATATAGTTAGTTATGTAATTCAAAATGTTTGAAACTTATTTCGCAATTGGCGATAAAAAAGAACCGCACGCGCGCGCTCACACGCACATACACATCACACGTATTTTGATTATAGATCTCTCTTCTCCTGTCGAATTTAATATCTGTGTGTCTATCTCGACTTTATATTACATATTATTAATCATAAAATGTGTGCATATACACACACACACAATGAAGTGTTAAACTTTCGTGCCGATTTCTTTTCCGTCGTGACGTCGTCTTAAAGTTAAAACCGATTCGATTGACACTGCACCTCGTAATAAATAACCATAATATTATTATACTATTGGAGTCAGAAGAAAAAAATATACCGTTCTCGAAAAATAATTTACATTTATTATGAAATCTGCGTCTAATATAATATAACATAATATTTGTGTTCGTCGTTTTTATGGAGCTTACGTGAAAACCACCTGATGGTTGTCAGGCACACAATCATTAATCTGTGACAATATTTTGAACAATAATTTTACTATATTGTATAATATCTAAAAGCTTTTATTTGTCGTTTATTGCACGTGGGTTCAATTATTACTCGTTCTGTGTTTATTTTGTTTGTTTGTACAGGTACGTGTTGTAACGACGAGTTTTTTTTTACGCGGAGATTATAAACATTTTGATTTTATGCGCGCGTATCATATCATTATATTATAGGTACCTATCTACCGCCTACTATTAAATTATTCTAATATTATACGGATGATAACGATTTTTTCTAGGTTTCTTTTCACGCCGTAATGTCATAACAATATGTAAATGAGTTATTATTTTATTTTTTTTTTTGGTTTTAATCATCTTGCATTTTTGCGTAATTAGACCCGAACAACAATATATTATACATATATATAATTGCACGTGTTGCTCGCTCATATTTTTGCAAAAGTACCTACGGTCCTAATTTTGCGAGTTGTGATGATGGTTCACACGGTCGGCCTTGGGCTTTGTTAATGAAAATCGGTCGGCACGGCTTCATTATAACATTATTATTATATTATGTAGGTTAGACTTAGCAAAGCGAAACGATAAGGAAAACCGCACATACACACACACACACATATATAGGTACATGTGTATCCTCGAATTGTCGCGAAATGAGGCGAAAACCACGTACACATTATAGAAAGATATCGTTTGGGTTTTTTTTTTCGTAAGTTTACAACAACGTACAAACATTATTGTTTACCTATATTATATAGTTCAAGGCCATTTGCTCGGTTTGGTCGACGGCGCGTCCAGAAGTCCAAAGCAAATTTGTCCATGCGCACACGTGCAAAAGAGATACGGTCAAGTGATTTGTTCGACCGCAATGTACCTTATAAAATAATTCATACGAATACTCTGTCCTCAGTGATTCTCATTGTTATAAGACTTACCACAACGATATTATTGTTACAGGCGTCCCCGTATGTATATCATTTAATAGAACGTTTACGGTCGATTACTCGTCGTCAATATATCTATCGGTTTACCTACCTATAATATAATATAATATACAACTATTAATTGTTTGTACCTACCTATACATACGAACGTACGGATTCCAATTATTTATTTAGCTACAGTGTTGTATGCACACTTGTTGTGTGCTCGTTGATTGTTATTTTATTTTATAATATTTTTTTTTTCGTCCTACAATCTGACCATGTAAGGCAATAATATTGATCTTACACCGATGCGTAATCGCGGGAAAATAAAATATAACTCTATTATGTTATTATTATTATATATATATATATATATATATATATATATATATATATATATTATATGTTATAACTTATATTGTGTACCCATGCTAGGCGCGATGACAAACTGTAAAATCGCGAAGAATTGCTTTAAATCAATTTTTAATTGATGGGCTAATCGTGGTGTTGATGTAAACAAGCGGGACCTTGTAATTATATATAGAATAATATAATATAAGATGCCGTATTATAGTCGTACGAATACCTTTTATTACCTCTCGCAGCGATACCGGTTTAAAAAAATAAAACGTTGTACGGAATATATTATAATCCGTATATATTGTGTATGTTATACAGCTACTACAGAAATGCAATTAGTTTTCTTTGTATACTCTCGCGATGGTATATACTATATACCTACAATAAATGCGTATACCATCGAGTATATATATATATATATATTATAAGTGGAAACTTTGAAAACGCGTGCGACTCTGGTTTTCGTGTTGCCGGAGACGTGTCCGAGGAAAAACCTACTCCTCAAAACGCGTCCATGTTCAGTAGCTCGTGACGTTCGATCGATGACGATAAATATAATATACCTAACCCATGTGTAATATGTATACCAACTGTTATTATTAAATCGTATACATACAATTTGTATTAGATACGGTCGGCTATTTACGAGACGATCAGCTATTGAATCCGATGGTTATTCGGTTTTGATGGAAATCTGACGTCGTTCAACCGAGTGCGTTGTCGACGATGGCGCGTTTTAAAATCATACGCGCGGACGACGACGTGTATAATATAGTAATATGTTTGGTGGAGGGGAAAAGAATACATTATTGTCTTGCCTGAAATTTACGGATAGGTACATCACTGTGCTTATGATGTGTACATCATAATATTCATACTATAATAAACATTTGTCTGGGAAAAAACTCGCATTTTTGTTTCGAACGCTGTTTTTTTTTTCTCTCGAAACGTTGTGAAACGAAAATAACGATTTAAATAGTTAGGTATGTCGAAAAACTTGTTTGAGCTACAAACTAAACGGAACGATATAAACCCCCCGCGTGAAAAAATAAAAATAAATCTCATAATTCAAAATCTCTCGACGCAATGGTTATTTCCACTTCTTATTCGCTAAAAAGAAGTATACCGTACAGTGTCTGATAATGGCGTATATATATACGCTTTTGACGTGCAATAAAGCCCGCGCGTGTTTCCGTTTGGTCCGATAAGGAACCGCTTTTTCGTTCTCCGAATAAAAGTTTACGGTTACTATCATGTAGCTCCCCCGAGTCGTTTGATATATATATATAATTTTTTTTTTGTTCATAGAGATCTTTGACGGGTATATTAGATTCTGTGCGGGGCGAGGGAGTTACATTGGTCTTACAATTTTGTCTTTTATTTTTATTTTTTACTTTTGTATACCTGAATCGACTATCCGCGTATAATATATATTTATATGCATATACTTCAATATATCGAATATCCCATTTAAATAGGTATAAATGTTTAAGAATAAAAGAGTACTTTCATCAAGACGACTCCATGATACAAATAACTGGACCTTTTAAGTATAATAGTTATTTAAGTCGTTTTTGGAATTTTACCGTAACTCACAAAGATGTTTCTGCAAAAACTATCGTAGGTATACTGTTGCTTCTAAATACACGAAAAACAAGAACAAGATTTTAAGTTTAATTTTTAAATGCCTCAGACAAAAGCCTTACCTACCTATATCTTATTTGAAAAAACAACAATATTGTACAGCCGTGGATGTTATTATACTGAAATAAAAATAACATCTTTCGAGACAAACGCAAGTACGTATGATACGAAGCACATAACTATTTTAATTATATAGACCGTGTCTGAACTTTCGATACTACTGTAGTATTATATTCTATTGAATTAATACTATAGTTTTATCTCAAGACTATCGTGCTATACCCACATGCTCTGACATCGTATACTTACATATCATATTATTATATAAGGCAACATATAATATTATACTATATAGCTGTTGTACCTATACATTAAATGAAGTAAATACTTTTATATACACACCATGTTCTTTAAAACGTTTCGATTTTGTCGTTCATATTATGTTCGCATACGCATATATTTGCTGCCATGTATATACACATTACACACGTTATCGAAATGTGAACAAAATGATGATATGTATATTTTTCCATCGAACGCGTGGAATTTATTTTTTGCACAACTATTGAAATGTAATCACGAAAAAACTTTCCCCATATATTATTCGTTTAAGGAAGTTATTTCTATAGAAACGTCAATCCCTATAGGATTCAGTGAAAGTTTACGCGATGTACCGCATTCGTATACATTATTTTTATCTCCAAACACAATAAGGTTTTTTTTTTTGTCACCGTTATGTGTGTGTGTCGTGAACAATAAAACAATTGTGTTTGGACGACATTGATTCGGCGATGGTAGTTCCGGAAAATTGGATACACATATATGTATTGTATGCTCACAGTTGAGTATATACCGATATTTCGACCGAAAGACGACAAATGCCACACAATCTCAAATAGAACTCTTTTTTTCAAATCTCAAGAAATCGAGAAATTTGGATGATTATACGACATCGGATAAATAAAGTGCAGGTTATTTTAAAGGTAGTCACTCGATTCTCAGAAAATTGTGGGACTGGAAATATACCTATTTTTTTTTACAGATAGTTTGAAGTCTTTACAAAACAACAGTTGATACTATTTTTTTTTTGTTATCATATAGTTACAAATCTTTAAAGTTTAGAAGAGTGGATACTGGATTAGTGGACCAACATTATGCGGGGTCCACTGTACCACTCCACTCCGATCATGTAAACTGCTATTTTCATATTGAACTTCTCTAAAAACATTTGTTCTCGTAATTCATTAAAGTAAGAAGGTTTAAATAATATCGAAAAAAATATAATAATTTTTTTTCATTCACATTATCTAAGAAAAATATTTCCATAAATATTATAACTTTTCAAAATAATGAGTTTTTTTCGCACTGGTTTATGTATACGCTCAACAATTATAACCTTTACGATATCTACAATAATTAATAACTAATAAGTAATAACCCATTTGTTGTAAAATAATGTAAGTATTGCATCTGCTTTAGTTTCGGTGTTCCGTCCATCTCCCTGTGATTGCAACGGAGTGGCATAAATCACGTTAATAATATTGTTTTTTTCAAAGACATAACCTTACACTGTACCTATGACATACTGTTGTTATACCGTGTTTCACATTGCAGTAAAAACAAGAAATTTTGTATCGACACCGACGTTCGTTATCCACTAGGCACTATTGTTCGCGATTCGGGGTTTTCGGATCTAATGCGTTGTGTTATTGCCTCTATAACGTATTACGTGTACACCTATGTATAGTGCATTATATAGACGCTTTTAAGCTATTTCACGTCTTCTTCGTGCCATGTATATTATATACAATACATTGCTGTATACTTGCGGTGGACATTACGACGGGCCATTAAAATCGGCCGGTATTAACGACCACCGTTATAATATGTAGTGTAATATTTATCAATCGCAAGTCGCGTCCTCGTCGTCGGCGTCCTATAATCTCTCGGTTCCTCTCTCCGCTGCCGCTAAGTCATCGTTATAATAACCCCGCGCGTACCCAGCCATCGTTTCCCCTTAACCGACCGATATTATATTATTATATATAATATTATACCGTTATGCGATTCAGCCGCCGACAATCGTAAACGCGGACGGTTGCGGTGACGGCGGCGGTGGGAGCGCCACGATGTACGATAATAATTATACATTAACAGCAATAATGTTAATATATCGACGGACGATTATTTCGCCGTTTTTCCGTGCCAGTTCGACTCCCCCCACTCCCTTAGCTATATTACCGTGGTCGGATTATTTATTTATTATTCCATCTCCGGCGACGTCTAGTAGTATTTCGTTACACACTATATCATACGAATATCAGCGCCGGGTACATAGGGTAAGTACCGGCCCTCCCCTACTTTGAGAACGTTTACCAGCCGAAAAATCCGTTAAAACGGGTTAGAACAATTGAGTGTACAAATACATAATCCGCCAAAATTTGGTCCGGCCCACCGAGTTAAGCCCGGTAACTGTAGCTGGTTTTATCTTGGACCTGCACATATTGTATGTAAAGTCTTACTGCAGTAAATTTCGCTTTATCCCCCCCAAAATTGAATCAATCTGCCGCAGGCCTTGTAATTTTCCTTGCTTCTACATTCCAACTTTTACTGATATGGTTGAGGGATTCTCCTTTCTATATGATATAGCCCGTACAGAGCTTACCCTGGTATATCCCTGATGACATTCGAGTATCTTTTAGTGGTTATATATATACCGCACAGAGTTAACATAATCTTAAATCCTTGTTAATGCGTACATAATAATTATACTGCAGACTCTCAATCATATTTCCCGGTCCGACCCTTTTTAATTCATCTCCCTCGTTATTGCGTTGATCCTTCTCATACCCTATGTCCCATCTGTCGCTATTCAAATTATTTCGATCTTCATTAACCCTCAAACGGTCTTTGTGTAATCTAATTTTGTAACTTTGCATGTTGGAATTAAAATTCAACATTTGTAAACGTAACTGTCAAAAAACTAACAGTTGTAGGTGGTACCTATGAATCAGTCAGTTTGACCACTCAATGATCATTATAACATATAATGTATACTATTTTATATAGACGTACAGTGCGCAGGCTATCACGTTTTGATGATTGCTTGCGTTTTCACTAGTCATCACGTATATATCATATCACGCTGGATAAAATCCATCAAGTAATCGGTTTAAGTTTATCCACGCGCAGAAAATATCGTGGTCGGTAAATAGTAGATATAACCGTCGAAATGGTTGAATTTAATGTGATCGTAATATTATTACAGCCTAAATGAGTGTCGCTACCGGGAGACTTCTTCGGAATATATTTCCGATGACGACCACTATACAGGAACAGGATTATTGTGTACGATTACACGCGCGTGCGTGACCGGCATGTAAATTTCCAATAAAATTCTCTCGGCACTGACCGATACAGCCGCGACTTATATACTGCACGTGTACATTATAATACACAGTTTACTCACGAGGAGGAGAAAAAACCATAATTACATCGGTATAAGAACAATATATATATATATGTATAATGTATTTATAGGTTATATACCTTTGTGTATGTGTATACTCGAAACACTCAGCTTTCGTCACGAATCCTTTATATGTTTTATTATATTATATGTGTGTACGCGCTTCGCCGTTACGGATAATCGCGATATGTATTTCTATTTATTATCATTAAAGCCTTTTACAGGTTATACGCGCTGACGTAATGTAATATATTTCCGACCGTTTTTCATTAAAACCACGGGGTCACGCACAAACCCTGTCGGTATATCGACAGTATTGGCCAAAGTTTTCGTCCAATTACATCTCGCGTACATGTATATATATTGCATAGGTGGGTGTGTGTGTGTGTGTTCTGTGCAGCGTTGTAAAATGTTTTCCTTACCCCACGAGTAAGGACTTAGGGTAAAAGTATACACTATAATTAATTTAATAATAGGTAATATTATATATATATAAATATATAGGTGCTGCTACACTACTATATTATACCTATACCTATGATTATTTCGTTATTAATTTATATTATATTATCATAACTGCTTCTGAAGTAATATATTATATATAAATGCTCGTTGTGTATGCCGACGAGGAGAGAGCTTTGCAGGATTATTTTGAATCAATAATATCTATAATGACTAAAAGTTTCCTACAACATATTCGCTCAAAACCCATTTACACTGCTCACGAGACTTGGAATTTCTTAGTGTCAAGACTGGATATACATACTATAACTAAACTATGTATATATATATACCGATATACTTATATAGGTTCAAAGTGATCTAGGAATTAGTCAATTATATTTAATCCCAATAGCTCCTCATCACATACCTAACGCGGTTTCTGTTTTGAAAATCGGACGAGAACGTATATTATGTCTTATGTCCACATATTATTTTATTACATGCTTAACGATATCCGCATACGTAAGTCATTCATAACGATTTACGATTATACCATATTACCTTAAGAGGAAGTGATACCCACATGTGTTGTCTCCGTCTTACAAGTGCGTAATATGGCAAATTTTACGCTCAGCAAAACACGTGTAGCTCCGGTAGTTTAAAAATTAGAGCTAATTGATCTCTTATAAAATCTAAAGGTAAGATTATTATATAGACAATCTCATAGGCTTTTTAATATATTTTCATTTTAAAGCGAGTTATGTGTATTTTAAGATGTTCAAACAATTTACAGTTTTAAAATACTCATAACTCGAGTAAAAATTAAAATATAATAAAAAGCCTATGAGGTTGTTTAGAAAATAATCTTACCTTTAGATTTTATAAGAGGTCAATTCGGTCTAAATGTCAAACTAATGGAGCTACACGTGTTCTGCTAAGCGTAAAATTTGCTATGTTACGCACTTGTAAGACGGAGAAAACACATGCGGGTATCACGTCCTCTTAATCGTGCAACCGATGAAAAAGATTTTACGAGGATTTGATGGCATCACCAAAATATTATGCGCTAATCGACAACGTTATAATATGTTGAAGTATTATACTGCAGAGTATTTTGTATATTTGATATTATTATATACATGGGGGTGAACTTGCACGTTGGCTTACCAAGCATACTCACCCCCTTTTGTAATGCAGTTATTCAAAATTTTATTTTTTAAATTTTGAAATATTTACTTAAAGTTCATAATAATTTCAAATTCTTGAGAATTTTTTCTACTACTTAAGGAGTCTCCTGTTGAGATACAAACTCCTGTTTTTCAAAATGAGAACCCCCCACCCCCTCTTATCCTGTGAATTATTTAGTGGATAATTTCTCGGATCTCTGATGTATCAAAATCAAAATTCAAACTAGTAGTTTTTAAATTATTTGACATTTTAGTAAATAATAAATATTATATTAATCTTACCAGCATAAATAATTTGTAAAAGTAGTCCGTGCATAATAAATATTTTCTCCAGTATTACCTATGTATATCCAATTTATATTTTTGTAAAACCATTTTTAAAGACTATTATCTTAGTATAAATATTTAATAACTGAGAATTTACTTATTCAAATTGTGAACTAAATTTACTTACATAAACATTTTCAACAAAATAATGCACTAAACATTTACTGTCAACAAGGGGATTCTCGTTTAAAAACAAAATTTTATTCCATTACTGAATACTTCTTAAGTTGTACAAAAAATAATCAAAAATTTGAATATATGGTCTTTGAGTAGATATACTTAGGTAAAATACTGTTAAGTAGTTCAAAATCAGAATTTGAATACATTTATTATTAAAGGAAAAAATGGGGGTAAGCATATGTTTGGTGAATTACCCTATAATATATATTAGTAAATTTTAATGTGTCCTAGTTATAATAAACAAAATTAAAGTTAATATTATGTTTATTCATGTATTGCTGTTTTACGAATATTTTTCCGCTCGAACCAAACATTATAATATGCATATAGGGATAAGGGATACAGGATTAATAATTTAGTATCAACGTTTACGCTGCAATGTACCTACAGCGTTAATGTTTTTGCATTAAATATAGGTTATAATAGTCGTTTCTTTTTATCTATAATTTAAGACATTCATATTTAATCAGTAAACCTTTGTGTCGACGTAAACACGAGTAATTGTATTTTCTGGAAACTGTCATGCATAAATAACTAATATTGAACCAATTATAATAACCTTGCCTATTTAAAAGCACTTAAAGAAGAGTTAAAGCTTATAGACGAACAGAGATTTGCAACACATCTAAAATGTCCAAGTATCCCACTCCACTCAATACTTATATAAGTACTTACATCAAAATTGTATGAATGATAATAATTATAATGTTCTGAATGCTGATGAATAATAGAATATCAGTTATTGACGTCCGTTATTTAAAAACTATGTAGTATAAAATCAAGGGGCAAACCTAAGTATCATTGTGAATTGTTATATAAAAAAAAAACAATGACAAATGTACAGTACGATTACTTAATTATTCACAATATGCTGCTCAAATTCATAAAGCTTATTCTGATGTAATATAATCATTTTATTATACCTTATACCCGGTACCTATATACATATATATGCGTAACACTGCAATGCACATCTCGTTGGCGAACCGCGATATGAATGCTTCGATACGCGCATTTGTTCTTCAAAGTCAAATTGGGTCTTTGTTGTTCATTGATTATATTTGGTGTATATATATATTATATACATAAACATATTGTACTGCATAATATATATATTACATATATACAGTGGACGGATCAAAATGAGATTTTATCTTGCTCGCTCATTCACCCGTGGGTAGAAAAAGTTGCAGTTGGCGGCGCACCGCAACGTTTTACGTATACTACCTCAATATATATAGGTTATATACCTACCATATTCTTTGTACAAACTGTGTATATAGGATGATTCACCAAGCATGCTCACCCCTTTAATCCTTTAATAATGAATTTATTCAAATTATGATTTTTGGAGTTTTAAGTACAGGTACTTATATAGGTAGTTCAAGACCATATTTTCGAATTGGTACTTTATGCAATTATTTTTTTTTCAAATATAAACTTCATTTTTTCTGTAAATTATCAAGCCGATGATTTTTTTTATATGTTGATGCACCTTGTTCTGATTAATGTAATGATATAATACGGTTATTTTCCGGGATTAAACTCCGATTACTGGGGAAAACAGATTGAGATTATGGGTGGGGTAGGCTATCGTGATTTTAAAATGATAGTTATAAGTTAGTTAAGACTTAAGTTATATATTGTAGCTTATAACCTATTTTAAAATTGTATGTAAAAAAATTTAAGGGACTGTCGTTCTTAGTAAGCACCTATCTCTGTTCAGCGAGAGCCGAGAGGATATGCTGATTCTGCTTAGTGGGAACTTGCAGAAGAACCGATTTTCGTGGGTCCGAGGCATGTTCTCTCCCTGAACAGAGGATATATATCTGAAGTTTACAACCTCAGAATTTACTCATTCAAAAAAAGGTAGTTCTCATTTGGAAACATTAAAAATTCTCAGAAAACCTAAAAATTCGAAATTGAATAAAGTCTCGTTAACTGCTTTTTAAGCCCTTTGTATTTTTTTTTTTTTTTTATATATAAATGCGTCTCTCGTCCCTTTATTTTTATAGTATAAAATAATGATATTATGCAGCGTGTGCGATATAGTTTGGTCGGCGTAAATCGAACCGCACCAACCGATGCGTTTCTTCTTGCTACATACTGACACAAAACGACCGTGGATAATTACGGTCTAGTCACGGCTCGTATATAGGTATATATCCACGAAATATATGATATATATTATAATATGCACTGTACATGCACATATTATTATATATACCGGCGGCGGCGGCTGGTGTTGGACTGTGATTTTTTTTTTTTTTCACGAACAATAATAATATTATATCGTCATCGGTTCGTTATTATAATACGCTGGGTTTTACGCATTATATTATAATATAGTGGTGCTTACAATATACACGCCGCGATGTTCGCATTACGTCGGTATAATATGTACCCAGTGAACGACTTGTAGAAAAGTCCTTGGCCCGATATATATATGTATCGCTGCACAGTGTTGTACTCACGCGTGATGGCGATGCCGTAATAATACTTATTGCCGTACGCACATGCAATTCGCTCACGAAAATAATATAATATATAGCACAGGGTATTACGCGATTTTCGCCTGTTTGTTTTTCTATTTTTCGAGTTTTCTGGGTTACTTGCAGCGTACTATATATGTAGCTGGTCTGTTCACACGCGTCCTCCGTTTGTGGGACCTTACGCCGACGATATCATATTAAAATATTGCTCGTCCGTCACAATCATTATAGCTGCTGTACGGTACCTACCCGCCGCACGGGCAAACCCATCACCATTATTATTATTATTATTATTATAATCATAGTAAAATGTTCCGTGCGTGTACGTTCGCGTGTGCACATATCGAGCACCGACGACGAATCATGTCAAAGTATGTAATAATATTATAAGGAGAAAATTGCCAAGGCTATAATATACATAGTGCTGATACGATGAGAACTACGATTTCCCGGATGCTTCCCGTGCTCCCAATTTTCCAGTCTAAGTAGGTATACACCAAACGATGTCATAATAGGGATATTAATACGTCATCGTCTTGTCGCCTATAGTGGAATTCAATATGTTAAACTCAGAAACAGACATGGGTAACAATTAATTATTAACTATCAAATACCTTGGTAAGATAATAATATATTATAATATTATAGTAGTAAGGTTATAATCGTATTATATATACTTACATGAGGTAAATCAGTAAAATATATAATATTATACTTATAAAATAAATAATGATAAAAAAAAGGAATTTAATGTTAACAAAACGATTTATATTATAATATTAACTCTAGGTGTGCCACACTGCCACCTATACTTAATTTAATGAAAACATTTGTATTTCTTTAAATTATAATGTGCATTGTAGTTTTTATAGAAACAAAATAATACGCGTACACCTATTATTATATGCACATAGTTAAGAAATAACCATAAAATAATTCCATTTGAAAATCATTGCAGAACTAGATAACAAACTTTTTTTTATAATTAATGCATTCGGTATTTAATTAAAAAACCATTATTATCATAATTTTAATTATTTTTTGAATAATGTTTAGTAATTGAATTTTGTAGCTGTTTACAATACATTTAGTTTTAATCAAGTTGTGATTCACCTATCTTTATAGTTGTAATAAATAAACATACATATTTAAATTATATGATATATATGATTGCAAAATTCAATCGATTGGAAATCTAACGTGGGCATGATACTCGGAATTTCGTAAAATGTTTGTGTCTAAATTTGCATGGAAACTTGGAAGATTTGAAAATTTCGAATAGAATATTATACAGTATTAAGTCCAGTGGTTTTTTCTTTTATATAGATGTTGTTTATGTGAATTGTTCACACAGTGTATGGGTTATAATTTATGCTACGGTAGTGCTCTGTTGTGTCCGTTTGCAGCTACCATACTACGTATATTAGTACAATAGCGGCTTTACCGCAAGAAAGAAGTCCTTATTATTATAATACATATTACTGTACTATTGTTTGCACGTCCTTTTCGTCTAGGTAGGTATTACCAAGCTGCGGTCCAGCGCAATGTCACTTACAGCTTAAGTGTTATTAAATAAATTTTGTTTTGTTTTTTTTTTTTTTTAATACAGACATTTTACTATATTAATTTCAATTTTAATATTTTTTCATAGACCTGAAATATAGGTTATAAATATATATATAGGTAATAAATAAAAGGTTAAATTCTGGTTATTATATTATAATATGTACCTATAAACGTTTTATTCTTTTTTTTTCAACTGATATTATGATAATTTTTAAACACATAATATATTTCACTACCTATATTAATATACCTATCCAATGAATATAATAATATTTAATATAATATATATATATATATATATATATATATATTTGACTTATGGATGATTGATGTCTTAAATGGTTGTCGTGATCGATGATTGCCATTTAAGAATTTTTTTAGAATATAATATTTAATTTTCATTCGTGTAGACTTAATTGTATTCGTCTATTATAGGTACCTACTATTATATTTTCCTGTTCGCACACTGACATAAGTGTTCAAAATGTAATTAAGATTAATACATTTTAAGGTATTGCCTATATATACCACGGATCTATTCACCCCTTTCGTGGTTAATTCGGTAATGTTGATTCGGTATCGTCTAAAAAAGTTAATAACAATCATAGATAGGTATATCTAATATGATACAAATGATAACAATTAATATAATATTATAGGTACTATTATTTGAATTAATATAGTAAAAAATACAATGTTTTCGGCAAAAATTAATTCAACTTGCCGTATTACTATTTACTAATAAACAATAGAATACATATTATTAATATCAATATAAGTTTAATATAAAATATACGGCCTCCGTTCAGAATCATTTTTCGTACCTATGCAATGATTTATCATTGAATTTAAATTTAACACATCCATTACATGTCTACTCAATGACGAGATACACTCGACATCTTGACACATACTGTACAGCAGAGCGTTATCTACTTACCCGGTTTTTTTTATTTAATTTTATTCTCAAACACAGTTAATTTGGGTTCGATTTTCCTAAGACGGTGCAGTCGTCGCATAATGTTTCAATCAGCGCACAAACAAGAACGTTCTCTCGCTTCATACATTATTTATTTATCGTGCCTTGTTCGCGTTTCTTTGTAAATAATTATATTTATATTTTTCTGACAAAAATACAAATCATATTCTGGTTCCCGTTTCAAAAAAATCGTTAACCATGAAAGACCAGCCAGCGAATCTCATTACGTTGTGCTTATGGAACAAATTCCAATCACATCGAAATAATATATAGTGTCATATAATTTGTACTGCGAGAAAATAACAATAATATCAGTTTCAAAAAAGTTAATTTAATTATGCATTTCTTGCCCTACGGTTATTCAATTTTACTTTTAAATTATCCACAAGTGATAATATTGTATTCAAATGTTGCTTTGATAATGCAACTGATGATTTAATAAGCCCAGATTCAGTGGCAACGTGAAAAGTTTTGTAACATTATATCATCAAATTTAATTAAACTGTCAAAACGGATTTTAAACAAAGTAATGTGGGTGGATCAGTACAATTATGATATAATTGTCATTCGGGCATTGGGTACGTTTTCGAAATTTTTATCTTAAACGATCATTATTATACCCATTCCATAACCCTAATCCAATCAAACGTAAAATGTATTACTTTGTTTAGTATTTAAAATACCTATACATTTATATTAAAATAAAAGCTAATTGTGTAACATAAACTTTATTAACGTAAAGACGTCAAGTTTCATTCCTTTTACGTTGGAGATTTTTTCAAAATACTTTGGTAGTTTCTACGAGAAAACTTTTTGTACGCAATTTGTTTACGTTCTATTTATGAATATGTCATCCACTCACCATCCATATCACAGATGTCATGGTATTATTAAAACTTTAATTTAAGTTTATATTTTATGAAAAATGCGTAAAATGTATGAAATTGGCCTGTTTACTGTCTAGACCCTAGATGTTTTATTACACTCGTTATAATATGATGTTGTGGTTATAGATCTACATTTCGTACTGTGATATTTGAATTCAAAAATTCCTGGAAACTATACTTTATAATTTTAAAGATATATTATTTGAAAGAAAAAAATAAAAAATTTTTTAAATACTTTTTCGATCGTAATTTTATGTAGTACCTACCTATATTAATTTTCAATCCAATGTGGTAATAGTACGTACCTATTAGTATTATAGTTTTAGTTTTATATTGTAGTCTCATAATAATAATTATGCATTAATATTATAATATATTATATAATATAAATTACGTAGATATATATATATATATATATTTACATTAATAAATAATATCTATAAACTTGTTATCTGAAATGTTAACTTTTTAGAATCCTACTTCGAAAATGTTTAGTTTAGAACTTATAGTTCGCTATCCAAAAACCTTTTTGTTTGTATTTGTCTATGAATATTTCTGTTTTAACTTGAATTCCAAAGTGGGAATTATATTTGACGAACTAATACATTTTAGAACACCCATCAAAGCTATTAGGATTCAAAATACAATTTCAAATCAGAGATTAAAGCATATACTACCAAATATGCTAGTAAAATTATTATGCTTAATCTTATTTGTTTTACGAGTTGTTTTAATTTGTTTTGACAACTCATACTCTTAATGTTTCCTTTATTCCAATTATATAGGTAGGTACTGAAAATATAAATAAAATACATTTTTTATTTATATATTATGTTATGCTTTATTGTAATAGTTATAGATGTGTTTCTTAATATATGCTGTCAAATAAAAAATAATATTAATTTCAAATATATCTTTTATATTTAATTATACTCGATTTATCTTCAAACAACTAAGTTCAGGGATGCAGAACATTTAGAATTCGGCTTTTAGAGACCCCAACAAATGACCAAATCGAAATCGTTTTCATGTCAATCGACACAGCAAAACTGCATTGTGAACGAGGAATGTACAATATTAGTAGGTACGTTATGCTTGTATTACTACGATTGTGAGTGTAGAATCCTCTTTAAGATTTAAATTATAATTGGACGTTGTTTCAGATCTAATTAACTGAATCTCTCATAGTTCTCAATATATATTGTTGTAATGGTGATGTCCATAAATTGCATAGCTAGTGACCATATTGTAAAGAATAAGCTCAATTATACCGCATTTCTTGGATGTAATTATTGTTTAACTATATTTCCAAGTGATTAATTTCTTGTACTGCAGTCGTTTTATATAACGGGCGTTCATTTCTTCGTTGATACTCATCAGGTTAAAATCGCATTAATACCAAATAGCTAGATTGTTGTACCCTAGATAGTCGACTTCCTATACGGACACGTAATATATTATTGTTTATCGACAAATTGTTTCGCGCTAGCGAAATTCTGAATTATCCGATTAGTTGCAGATATACCGTGATGCGAAATGACTATGTGTAGTAATTTTATGTAAATTTAGTGGTGGTCGCGACGATGACAACGTGTTTCATTTGTCTCTCATCCTTATAACCACCCTGGATGACCTATATAAGTAAATCGTCCGTCTTCCGTGTCCCTATAGTCTGTTCATTTTAAGAAGCGATTCAGCGGCCACTAGTAAAACCGGTTTTCAAGCGTAAATCAGGTCGCTTCTTATTTTGAACAGGGTATATAGATGTATAATAATATCATGGTGGGTATATTCGAGCACCGTTTTCGCGTTTTCCGTTTAAACCGGCAAGACATTTCTGCTTTCGGATTTGTTTTCGTAAGACGACAGCGTGCCAAACGTCCGTCGTCGCCCGTGTAATTGATAAATTTCTAGACGCAAACCCATGACCTCACCTCAGCGACGTAATGCGCCATGGCGTACGTCGTATACTCACTATACCACACACGTGACCAGACTGCAAACACGGTCACCTCGCTCGCTATTTATATACTCTCGCCCTGCCCGTCTGTCCGATGTGGCTTCCGAATTCCTGAGCGGAAAAGCCCAGTTAGGTTCGTTCGCCGCACTGAAAAATCAATTGTGCCCCTTCGCCATATATACCCGTTGTATATATATATTATATTATATTCTACTCGCGGACGGGCACTATAATACCTACTCGTATACCTATAGGGTACCTTATTTTATATGGTCGTGTGTCTGCAATACCTGCACCGCGGAGAGTATAAAATATTACGTTTAGGTGTACATATTATATGTTATGTATACATAGGGTTTTCGATGCTCGGTTTAGGCTAAAATTACACGGCCATAACCGCCGCGGCATAGACGAGTAATGGGGTAATACTATATCGTGGTGCATTCGATACTATAATAGTGAACATGTATTATACAGTCGGCACACGGTATACTATGTATGTATGATTACTACACTGCGCACTGTACGTACCTATAATATAACACGATCCGGTCCGTTCCCCAGAGTGCTATACTATTTGGTTACACGCAGAGCCACTAAACGCCGCGGTCTCGCCGATATTGCATTTGCCCGTGTTTAACATGCAGATCACAATTATACATAATATACCTACATAATATTATTATGGTGCGCGCACTGGAAACGACTAAATTTTCGAGCAAATACGCATATTTCCGCATGCAGCGGTTTGTTATCGAACGATTGCGCGTACGTTGTAATATTATAAGTATTTGTGTTTTAAACGAGTTTCGTATATTATATTATTAGATATTGTTTCAAACTGTGTAATAAAAATATATTATACACGGCACTGCATTGTGTGATGAAGTACGACTGCACTGCTCACTCAATACTCCATATTATACATAGGTATGCCTACGTATTGTGTTTATATATGATCTGTAGTTTTCGAGACACGCATATTTGAACGTCGTCCATAAATATGTAATTTTTCTGACGCCGCAACGGCCGTAACTTCTACTGTACGAAACTAGGTTAAAAATCATACATTATGCGTGTAATGTACACGAGTCGAGAGTGTTTTAAAAATACGTTCAAAGGAAAATATCTTGTACATTCAGAGGAAGTAGACTGCTGCTATCAAAGAAAGCAGTTTAAGGACGAGAAAATGATTAAGTGTATCTTTTGAACTTTTTGTCGTGTTAATTACTTTTTAACAAAAAGAATATGTGCATTTGACAAGTGAATTTTTCAGTTATATTCGGAACAATGAAATGCGCACGAGTAGCTTTGAATTCTGCGTAATGACGCGCATTTTCATTGTGCAAATGTAGCCGCCAAGTTAAAAAAAAAATATATATATATTATATGTATATATGAGTAGACGTATTTGTTTTTTGCGAACGAGTACAAAAAACAATACCTAAGTGATATTATTAAATTATTAAATTATGCTTTTTTTTCGAGTACAAATATTGAAATATGTGGGATCTGTCTCTTTTTGTAACAGGTGATTTTGTTTTTGCAAAACTGTTAGTTGTAAATGTTGCGGAATGCGGATAAGTAATTAAAATTTAAAATATAGAAATGTTTTTATTTCATAAAAAATTACTTCGTGGAATATATTTTTTATGAAAACCTTTTGATTCCTCTCACAATTTTGTATTATATAAAACATGTTTCATGATGTTCTCAAAATATAATAAAGGTATATGGTACTTCTAGTATATTAAATTTCTTTTTAAAATTTAATATTCATCGCTTCGCAAGGTACTATAGAATTCTATTAAAACATTTGTACATTTGTGTTAAATTGCGTACATATATATGCCTATCATAGAACTCACACGTTTTGGATACACACTGCATAATTATTTCGTCCAAATTGATAACCACGCCGAACAAATATAAATGTAATATTTCGTTATAAATGTCGATTGCGAACGTGACACAAATATTTGCCGTACGACTTTTGTTCACTTTGTTGACCTAACTAACGTTCACTGTGTAAACGTACCGAAATCATGAATAAGAAAACAATAATTGTAACGAGCGTTTATTGTAATATACTATTGACAACATAAATAGGTTTACGATTAGAATAGAATATCAATAATCAGATGCTTTACGGTATTGGTACGGGATTTGAAATTGCCGTTTATTGAAACCGCATCGCCGCTATATCCGAGCCTAGTATATTTTATACAGCTGTGATGTAAACTTAAGAATAATAACGTTTTTCGACAACGATATAGGTTCCTTGTCATTTGAATTCTACGCTCTCACACCATAATATTAAAATTATAATTAGCTACCCGATATTTTAATATATCATTATATCCGCGATGTTGATCAGGCGCGACGATTATAATACTCTCATCGTGGCATTTGGTGATATTTAAACCACCGCTCTCGTACCTGTTTATCATCACCATGAATATTATATTATTAAATAATTACTGTTAGTTTTTGACGCTGATTGTTGTTGTTTTTTTTTAATACACTGTACCACTGTAGTACGAGTAAAGCCGTTCGAAATTAAAAACAAAAACACAATAAAATAGGCGGAAAGTCTTATTATATAAGTACGAAATAGGTAGTTCGTAGGTACTTAATATAGGTAAAAGACATTTTTATTTTTTCATCGAAACACTACACATAAACCTTCTGGTTCCTCGTGCTGCGACTTTTGTTGGGGGTTAGGTACGCGCGCGCAGCGGGAGTCTTTTGTCTAGAACGCGGAAAGTCTGGCGGACGCGCGCGGCGCCACCCCCGGGCCGATACCGCCGCTCGCCACCCCAACAGACACCCGCGCGAATCGTCTCGCCACCCTCGCGGCGTCGTGGCCAGTCGGCCAGCAGTCGCGATGCCGTCGACTCGTCCGTCTGTTGTTGTTGTTGTTGCTGCCGACGCCGGCGGCACCATCACCACCACCACCGCGGATGGCGGCAACTTGTTGCACAGCGAGTTGGCAGTGACGACGACAAGTCGGTTGGATGGCGGCGCGGCGGTAACGACAAGTGTCATAGCGCGTCCGGAAACGTCGCGTCGCTGACCTCTCGCCACCGTGGCCGGACGCGGCTCACACATGGACTCGGACGACGAGCCCATCGACCTGGAGGACTTGTACCAGTGGCTCCAGCAGTTCGAGGGTAGGGTATATTACGTATACGTTTTTTGTATTGATTCAGCACAGGGATTTACCGTTCTTATTTGTCCGCAGTAGTTATGAAAATGGGCACAGTTATAGGTCCATTTATAGAAAATTTCACAAAAACGCTGACAAACTCTTCTTGACGAATCGAATGTGGAGGTCGGGATGGGTAATTCTCGAAGACACTGTTTGCTATTCTAAGTGAACAATAGTGACTTCGCTTGGTGTATGAATATTTTGTCGGCATTCCTATAGTGTTACGATTCTTATTATGAATAATCGACAAAATATTGGTTTGAATTTGTATTACTATGTATAAGGTTACGTAGTGAAAGGGGGTATTCTCATCCCTATAGATCTCCTCCCACAATAACCTTTTTTTTTGCAATGCTAATAATAACAAATACTTTTGATATTGGATTGTTTTTCATTACTATAAATAATTGACAAATAATGACATGCATTTTGTATATAATTTTTGATTCATTATATTTATTCATAGTTTTTTTTATTGAGAATCAACGTGTTACGTTTTACTTTTTATGGACTTTAGTTTGTATTGGTAGGTATAACGGAGTACCTCTGTCCCAGTGCAAGTAAATGTTGCAAATGTATAATGGATTTTTGTGATATAGAGAGACGGCTATTACTTCAAGAGTTGATTGTATAAGGATTTCCGTGCTTTCGATGAGGGTGTTAACGAATATGGTAACTCAACCACTTGCACGAAAATTTGTTTGGCGGTTTTTAAAGTATCCATTGAATCCATATATTGGGAGGGAATTATTGGGTCTCAGATTTGTTTCTTGGAAACAAAAGGCAATAAGTTGAATGGAAAATGTAGTTGTTCGTTGTATGTCTGTGTAGTGTTTTTGGAAACCATTTATATTCCATTGAATAATAGAATTCATAATTAAAGTACATAGTTATCGAAGTTGTGGGATGAGGGTTGATGTAGAAAATTGCATGTAGGTACCTATATTTTTATAAATTAAAACTAAAATTTACAAAGCATAGTATAAATAATATTTATTGAAATTGAATGTATTATTAATTATATATATTTATTCTGGCGTATAGTAGTTACGACCACACGATAAACATTGCAATCAAATTTTCTATCCCCTTCCATTAAAAAATTCTGAGCACGCCACTGTGGGCCACCGGTTGGGAAACACTGGATACTATTTAGTAATACATGACCCGATGACCGCCCAATAAATGTATTTGTTAGAATTGGAAATTTAGTCCAATCGTTTCCGATTGCAAACTATAGTTAGCATAGTATAATTCGCTTTCGGAGGAGGCGGTTTACTAGTTGTGTGTGTGTACAACGTCTGCGCAGATCGTGTGGGCTTTGGGTTACGAGGTGTCTTAGTGGTTTTTAATTACATTAATATATTATTATCTTTTCACTCTTAGTGTTCGGTTACGACACTTTTTCCGCAGCTCTACGCTGTTTCTTCATTTATATATAATAATATTGTGTTCACGAGAGGAGCGACGTCGAATTATATAGGCGCAACAATTATTATCCTCTCGGACGTAATCTCATCCAACGTACCTACATATTATTATATTATATCATATCATATTATTATGTATATTTCTTATACTCGAGGACTATATATATTTGAACCTATTTAATATTTATAGTATATAATATATACATGTGAAAAGCACCTATTTTTAATTAGCACCTAGCCATCACCGCAGCCATTTCGTAATACCCGCACCCCGATTATTTTACACGTTTCGAGAGCACTCGGATTATTATATTAAAAGTAATGAATATTTACATTAAGACCACCGAATTTCCGTGGTCCACCGCCACCGGCGCGGCGTCGTCCGATATCAGTAGTTGTTTTCGGAACAAACATGTTTACGACGTATTATATAGAATTTCCGGATAAAATATATTTAATTTACACACACATTTGCACACCGTACCCTTCCTCGCACGTTGTACATGGGATTTAATTCGTGAAACCCACGTCCCACGCACAAATGTGCATAATTTAATACACAGACATATTTGAAGGAAAATTGACTATACGGCTGTACAGTCATATTCTTTTTGTACACCGTATTACACCTTTACCGTGTACGCCAACGGCATTGATTATTCGATAACACGCGTATCGAACAATATTTTATTTAATTTTTTTCTCTCAATATTCATAGATTTTTATACATTTTATTTTACATCCTGTGGAAACGATAACGTCACCTTATTATTTGTCATAAACCAGTCACCAGTCATTCACTATAAATTGTGATTAAACATAATTTAGCTGAACAAGCTAGGTCAGAATCTTGAACGGCAAGTGTGCAGGTCAATTATAAGAAAATGAATATTTCGTTCATCAAGATCGTTCTCGAGATAGAGGTGTTGATGTAACAATCTATGTGAATTTCAAACATAATGAAAATGTTTAAGTAATGTACAACTCATTATCAAAACAACTTGTTAATTTTATTATCAATTACCCCATAGTGTTTTATATTATTATAATGGAATTGTTATATCCTTAGAATAATAATTGTTAAATTCTTAGATGATGGAAAAAAAGATTAAAAATTAAAATACTTTCTATAGTTAACTCCACATTTTTTCTTCGTAATAAAGACTTAACTTGAGTGGTATATCACTGCATATTGTATACATAATTCTCATATGTTCGTCGGGGATTGTGTGTTAATTGTTTGTTTAATGCCAAGGCACTCTAAGGAAACTCGAGACTTTTTATTGTTCGTGGAAACTTAAGAAGAATACTGTTCACCCATAGGACCCATATTTTACAAGATATGTAAATACATTTTTTTTTCTGAAAATAATAGATGTACCTATTGTATATATTTTAAAAAGTAAACATTTTAAAGCTGTCTTCCATGGAAAAATGCAATCAAAAACAAGTATATTATACTTGTGCTATTTTTATAGTGTACGGCGTACATATTAATATTATAAATTATAAGGTTGGGATTAATAATTATGTAATATCTTGTATTTATATATTATTATTGATATAATAATACATAATAAACTAATAAATAATACTGCAACTGATTCAGGAATTAAATTCATATTATTTATGTACGTACTGCAAAATAAATCAAACCCAGCGATTTGTTCATCGTATATACTCAACAATCTAGTGTGTATTCTTTGTATTCATAATCGTCGACGTCGAGTACTCAAGCCGAACACATATTTAATCCAAATATTGTATTGCATACGTTTTTTGAAACATTTACCTAAGTGTACCTATATCTAATAATATAATATCGAAAAAGTGTTTTACTTTTTTTTCATCCAGACACATTTTGGAATTCCAAAATCAATAGAATATCATGTCACTGCACTGATGAAATATTTGATATAAATATATAATATAATATCTCGTTTTTGTTAAAATCATTTTATATTCTGTCAGTACAATATATTTACGATACACTCAAGTATTTATTTATTTATTTTTTTTTTTGCTTTAAACATTTTACCATACGAGTATGTCTATATAATATGGTATCGAGGAACGGAAAAATGTCAAAACGTAGTGTCGCGGAACAACACACGATAATATGCTCATTGTTTTAAAACATAGTATATTATTTTTCTCCCCATAAGTGCGCACAGTTTATCAACCGTGTTGGCCTTGCAGTTTTCTATAAAACGTATAAAGTGGCGGTGACGAAAGAATGGTTTTAGAGACGATTGATGGTTGTGACGCGAAAGACAGTTAAAGCTCTATTCTCCGCGGGCATGTGGCGTTACAATCAAGTTCATAGTCGGTGGTTGGCGGTCTTAATGTCGTTTACTTTTTAGGATATAACATAATATTATTATTATTATCATTTGTTTGTGGGGGTTTCGTCTGTGTCAGCGGTTGACGTATTGTTACGTTTTTTTTCTTATGGTTTCTATCTCCCTGCAGTCGTTCTTCCGGGAAACCATCGTGAAATTACCATATTTTATAAAATTACGACGAAAAAAATAATAAAATATCGATTCGTTGCTTATAAATTACGACCACGCGGACGCCTACGTACACACCCGATGCGAGAACACAACATATGTATATATATATATATTATGTGTGGTATAACAGGTATTTTGTGCACAACAATACGTATAATAATAGTGTACCTATACAATATGACTGCTACAGCAGCAATGGGCGACTTTCTGCAAATTATATACATATATATTTATTATCCCTGCGAGCTTGCAAATCGATACTCAATCTATAATGCTCATCTGCCGAAAAGCTTTTTCCCCGGCCCCATTAATTTCCACAGGCTTTCATTTTCTGTGTCGTTATATACACGCGATTGTCATTTTTCTGCAGCTATGGCGCCACCCGAGTGGATTACGTCGTACCTAGCTTTATATACCCAAAACTTGCACCGGCCTCACTCCGCAGCGTCTGCTAAGACTTCTAGTAATAATATACCATGTAATATATAATATATATATATATGTGTGTGTTTTTGCTTTATCCAATTGTATATATAATATTGTGTATAAATATATATATATTTATTTTCTGTATTCTGTTTAATTCGTAGCCGGTGAGCTTTTCGTTCGACAAAAATGGTCAATCGTTTCAAATACAATAGGTACCCCTCGTACATTGTATTAAAACTATAGATAGGTATCACCGTCATTTCATTCCCTTGGTACATTATTGAATGCGAATGAAATCTGATGGATATATTTGACGACCAATACTATGCAAAGAGGATCTTTGCTGCGCTCGTAGACAATATGGTAAAGAATAATAATTGTATATTGTGTATATATTATTGTCTACGTCCCTCGAGAGTAAATGCATTATAGCAGAAAGTCGATTTAAAAATCTGTCAGAATACGAAGCCACTATATAGACCCCCTGTCATTGTCATTGTTGCAAAAAAAAAAAAATAAATAAACAGAATTAAACGTTTTATTTGACGGTCGTTTTTATTTTGAGCATTTAAATAACTTCATTGTAGACCTGACCATGGTTCGGAATTTCTTAACACCACAATAATTCTACATATTATTTTCCATTGTTTAGTATAGGTATAATTTATATGCAGTAAATACAAACAATCACAATATTTTACTTGTTACATTTTATAGTTCAAGTTTTCTAATCGTCGTTTCTTTTTACAGTGCTAAACGTTATGCGAAAAAGGAATATGATATATATATTATGTTTAACGTGTATAAAAGTATTCGCGTTAGCGCAAATCCCTCAAAACAGTTAATACGAACACCGAATTTCAATCATACAACCCTCGGCATCAACATTTCGACAACGGTGGCCTTTCCGTGCACATTATTTCAGACGTATTTCTTGCACACCTCCGAATTGAACCGAAATGTTATTACAGTTTATATTACTTTTGCTTTCCTGATCAATTGTACAACATAACTCTTACCGAATTCACGCTTCGCTCGTATAATAATATCGGCTAACAAATTCGATATGTTCTCTCATGCCGCAGTTGTATCAGCACTACCACTATATAGTACCTCTAGTTATTTTTATTACCTAGCTTCTAATCAAAAGTTATTATATAGCTCAACTAATAACAGAATATACACACAAAATACGGATATAAGGTAATATTAATAATTATAGTTATGACTATACAGTAATACTAATAATGAGATATAATGATATGTAGTTTTGGATAGGTATACATATAGGTACTTAGGGTGATAAGTTGTCGTGGATTAAATTGTACTGTTACAATATAATATAATATATACCTACTTAAGACTCGCTGTACCTATCTATGGTTTTTTTTTCGAACCGATTATTAAACAACTATTTCGTCTTATCACGCGCATTCGTGTATAATAATAGGCGTCCTTATATAATCTCTGTACATATTATACTATTATGTTACGATCTTATTATGAGTTATAACGTTAATAATATCGTTCGTAAAAATTACCGACTTTACCTACCGTGCAGCTCATGTACACGAAATATCGAATGTGATGTATACTATATATTATATATTATTATTTTTTTTTTTTTGTCTCCCCCCCGCGTAATCGTCATAATATTATTACCTATTATATTCTCTACCGGTGCAGTATACGCACGAATACGACGACTCGTGATGAAAGTTGTATTCCCGCGACGTTGCCCCGAGGGGCAGAATATGCCGCCCCCCCCTCGATGGGCAATATTGCTCGACCGTCTCGGCATCTCGTTCCCGTTATATTGTTATACACATTATATTTTTATGCACACAACCGTGTGCGCTTTGCTATATAAGACACACGAATGCAAAACGATCCGGACCTGTGGTGTACCTACGCCACGATATGGTATTATATTATTTTACCATATTTATGTGTGTGTGGTGTGTGTGTGTGTGTGTGTTTACCTATATAATATACCCGGCACGCTGTACCGTAGGTATACGGTAAGTATGATTTGCGTGCGTACGATCGCCTATGTTATTATTATTTGCACTTAATGCATTGCAAATAACCCCGTTGACCCTCCCCGAGAAATTAATTTGCCCATTGTGGTCAACTCTCGCCGCGTACGCCTATGCCTATAATATATATATATTATACCAACATATTATGATATTGTCGTATTTACGCGGGCAGTACCTACCTATAATATGTGTTAATATATTATAAGTTATAACTTTTTTTATTTTATATATTTGAAATATTTACAATAATGATGTTAACTACAAAAAGCAAATTTGATAATTTAATGGTGAATGACAGGAGAAATAACATTAGTGGGCAGGCACCCAGCAGCGCCCCCCGGCCGGAAGTTATAACTTATAACATTCCTATTACATTATTATTTACTATATAGGTATATATGAGTAGGTACATAATAATATAATATCATAATTGTATTTTGATTAAAGCAAAAACAACGAGTGAGCATCGGATTGCTTTTGAAGACTTTTATCTTTTTTTTTTATATATTTATGTATAGAACATGAATACGAGAGTATATTGCTTTTGGTTGATCTTTTATTTTGTATCGAATTGCGAGGAGAACAGTGTTTTTTTTTTACGATTCCACTCGTGTTCGATTGTAATTTTAAACAAAAAGCCGGACAGCGAATCTTCTTTAATTTAATTAAAATAAAATTATTGGATTCTACTCAGCACATGTCCGTGACGGACATTATTGATTGTTTTCTTATCGGTTGTTATATTGGATATATCTATAAGGTGTCGTACATTTTCAATGGTTTTTTTTAATCGGAATGTGATCACGGCACCTATTGTGTACAGTTTACTATTTGTTTGAGTTAAAATCTCAATTATTTTTGAACCATTGTCTCGATTACATCCCAAAAGTATTTATACTGTCATTGTATCGTATCTTTAAACATTTTTAAATGAAATGGTCAGTTAATGATTATTCATCGGCAGATTCAAATAGAAAAAAGCTTTTAGTGGAAATTCTTCTATTTATACTCGTCCGGCGGTACTATTGCTTTGAACAGGTAAAGCGGTAAGGTAATGTGTCTTTCATTTATAGAGCCGCTCCGAACAAACCCGAATACTCTGAATTTAGGTATTAATATTATTTAAAAAATAAAAAATTGTAGTTATATTACTAGCAATTGTTCGGTACTCTCCTATGCATATTAATTATTAACGTACCTACCTATAATTCCATTGAATATTTGAATCTCATATATTTTCAACGAGTGTTGCTGTCACACAACTATACTGTTTGCCAAAGAGATAATTACGGACGTGAAATTCTCAGGCTTCGTTTGCACAAGGTGACTATTAAAAAATGCATTGTTTATTAATTTCCTGGTTCCCAAAGAGGTTTGGCAATATAAGTTTAACTCTTGAGTGATGTGCAAGTGTGACTGATGGGGTATATATTCGTGGGGCTATAGGTATCCCTTTTCGGGGTATCGTGTGCGGCTACGACCCGTGAGCGAATAAAGAATGTTCGCGGACTTAATTAATTATTTATCTCTATCGCCGTAAACTGCAGCCATCGGGCGAAAGACCTCCATTTGAAATGTATGTGCACGACAAATGACAGCCACGTCGACATAATCCCTGCAGCAACTTGTCGACAGGTTTCCCGCTAAAAAAGGATTTTACTGACACTGCTGTGCGACTGTACTACCTATATACTGTAAATTAATGTTACTGCGAGCTGACGTGACAGTCGAGATTGCCCACTAATGGACCTCTGATGTACTGCGTATACATCGCTTCTGCTTCTAGGCATATTTTATGGTGGGTATACATTAGTGTGACGTAGTCAGTGTCAAACGTTTTGACCGGACCCGATGATATCCGTCGAACGAACTCGTCTCGTTATTGTTTTTTTTTTTTAACTGGCAATCATCCGTCGTAAATAGTTTTGTCAAACTCGAATATTATATTTTATAAAATAAACCGCGAAAAACCGACGGTATACAAGATGTGTCGTATATATATGATTGAATATTATTTTTGAACCCTCCGGTTCTTATACGTTGAAATTGTTATTAAAAAAAAAAATTATCATATTAATGTATAAACACCCATATTATAATAATATATTAGGTGTATATTATATTCTCACGGCACTTCTTCGTCTGCATAGGAATTTTCACCAGTCGCGTATAATATACTGCGGCATACGGCTATTGTGTTGTGAACTTCTGCAGTACGATTTATATATATATATGCTGAATCCAATCATATACTATCAACTATCAGGTACCTATACACTTATCGCGAACAGAGATCCGACGAATAATATGTGCGACCTCGAACGTCAGCAGACTCGACTCTCCGCCCTACAGTCCGACCTGCAAGTCGACGAACACGCCACTGCTGCAGGGAATCCGACACCGCCGACAGACGGCTGCGTATAGTTTGGGTGTGTGTGTGTGTAATGTGTATATGAATGCATGTTCGGTATACTGTGTTTTATTCGTATATATTATAAATGAAAAAACCCTTAAACCTCCCGCCCTCGACACTCACTCACGCCGCTCCTTCCTTGAAATCTAGGTCATCATATCGCATCCCCCGTCTGCCGGCAGCCGCCACCATCGCCACCAGCACCACCACCACCACCGACTGATAACCTCGTCGCAAACAAATAGCGTATAATATAACGATTTAATGATGATAGTATATAATATGGTAATACTAATACAATATATATATATTATATTATACGCGCATCGCGTTCGGTCGCTCGGTGTTTATCGACCGAAAGTGTATGGTCGCGTACTATATATGGGGCAATTAGAAACTTTTTAACTGTTTTCGTCGTCGTAAAGTGTTGCAGCGTGGCCACTGTGTCGGCAAACTTACGGCTTTTGGCGCACGCCATACAATGTATAATAACAATATAATATAATATTATGATGGTGCAAACTAACCTATATATATATAGTAGCAGGCGGTCGGAAGACTTTGGCGTCGTCCGTCATCGTATCGTCCGGTTGCAAATATTATATTAATCTAATGTGAGGCGATTTGTTTCGTCGTGATTAAATTCCACCGTCGTGACATAACCGACCTATGTACATATACATCGTATATCGACTGTCGCATACACACACACTGAAAATACTAACTGATTGCGGCAATACATAATATATGTGTCCAATGCACCGCAATGACTGTTTGGGCTGTAATGCCGACAAATCACTTGTGTTTTTGCGAGTGTGCCCTTTAACTGTTCCGACGACCGTTATCGAGTGTCGTGTTTACGTATATATATATATATCGCCTTATAGGATTATGGAAGGTAGGTCCAGCCACTCAAACACACACCCACATTAGTCGGGGCGACTATACCCGGCGTAACTGGGGCGCGATAAGAAGTCGTTGAGACCCCCCCCCCGATGCAGGGGGTGGTTGAACTGTGTCAAACCGGGAGAAAGGAAAAAAAAATAGAATTATCGCCAAATATATGTGTATTGCAGTTTATAATACGGGCGCCACGTCGGACGACGATATTGGCATAATATAACGTCTTGACTGATTTATATCTGTGCCCATCATGACGTCATTGTACAATATTACGTTGAGATGCTTTGATTTTTTAATAATAATATGTATATAGGCATTGTATATTAAGCTTGCCTTTGCCGTTTTTATGCAATAATAATAATATAAAATAGCTAATTTATCGCTATATATATATATAAGCAAATATAGCATTATATAGACTCGCTGTACCGTGTTTTCCAAGTATACAACATAGGAACTAGAATAAAACATCAAACGAACGTCATTATAATTTATAATATAAAACATCGACAACTATTAAATTCTTAAAAATCTCAAAAACAGGATTTTTAATTATTATGTACTTCGGAAAATTTTAATTTTATTCACGCGTCTCTTCTTGGATTTTAATCTATTCCGTCTTGTGATTATAAAATAATGTATAATGGGAGAAAACTATAATATTATTACTCTATTCGTTTTAAATATCAAAATATTTTATGTATAGTATTATTCTGTGATTCGTGTACCTTATAATAAGTTATAACTTTTGGTTGACCCAGATACGTTGCAACACTTTAAATTGTTTATACTTTATAATATAATATATTATACAAATATCCAAAATTTGGATCTTATACCACAGTCTATTATCAAGGTGGAATATATATTTTATACCCCGCATTTTCCGAGTACCTGCTTTAAAATCGCAGGCCAATAAATGTGAAAACAATAAGACTGCGACACAAAGAATCTTATCTGCATATAAATTAGATTGTTTACAGGTGTTTCGAATAGTTGGTTTTGTTATTATTAAACACTCGGTACATAACATAACATATACCCACTATTAAACTCGCCGAGTAAACCTCTTCCCTGCAGACGCAGTCGGATGGTATATGGTTCGTTACACGTCATGTAACAATCTTATTGAAAACATATATATAACACGATTATTCAATTGACAGTGTACATTATTTAGACATTTAAGTTATACCGCGCACAAAATAAAATATATCTGTTTTGTTTATATGTGGACACTTTTCTACATATTAGATGCACTTACTCGCGTATATATAAAGGGAAACACAAACTCCTATGTGTGTGTGTGTGTGTGTGTGTGTGTGTGTATACATTACACGCATACGAACAACCATAAAATCTCGTTGGGTATACGTCGCAGTCGTCTCGTTCAGTCTGTTTTCATTAAATCGTAAACCGACGTTATTGCACAGACAGACAAAATACACGCCGTACCCAACACTTTATGTAATATTATACTCGGTACTGAAATACGACTCCCCGAGATGACTTTGAAATTTCGTTATCGTCTCTCCGCCGACCGCGTGCTAGGTATATACCTAAACCGTTGTGTAGTTATTGTTTATTGGTAGGCATATTATGTTTATATATTGCGATAATTATAATATTAACCAATGTACCGCTAATAAAAGACGAACATCAAACACACTGCACGGATACAGCGTGGCGCGGCGTGTGTTAAACGTTTCGTAAATTAAAACAATAGACTCGAGTTTGGCGAAAGCCGTTGGAATATACCGTATATATGATGAATATTGTGATATGTATATATAGGTGTGATATGTGTTTCGATTCATCGTCTCGACCAATTAGTTATGCGTGTCACATGTACTGCAGATAGGTATGATAATGTAATAATGAATACGTCGCTGTTGTCGTTCTATTTACACTGTATGGTCTGCAGTGACTCATCATAAAAATCCGTTTAAAATTCACGTGATATACTCTGCACACGCTTTACAATATTATTTAGGTACTCGCACATCGCCAGAGAATTCCACCTTGTTTGTGCGTATCAGCCGCGCGCGTCACTCTTTATATCCACCCTGACATTATTCCGTTATGTCATTTTGCGGTCCTCCCCTATGCAACAGACAATAGTGTAGTGCGTATCGTACACGATATATAATTGGTCTCCGTCCAAATATTCGCTGTCCGTTTACACACACACGCACAAGCATTTGTACAAAACACAACTTCAAGTGGTCCTGCTAGTCGCAATTTAGCTTCGGGTGTTGTTTCGATCAGCTGCAGTAGCAGCAGGCAGCAGCAGTCGCTCCGACAATGTTTTACACGCTAATATTATCCGTTTTAATACATCATAATAAAACTGTGCTCGAACGTCTGGTTTTCCACCACGATCAACATCCGCATCACACCTCCGCTCTACATATGCGTATCATCACTAGCCCTAAACCACTGTTGTACACGCCTGTACGAGTGGATGCAAACCGTGTGCGGCGTGGCTATAGTATGGTGGTGGAATACTGCAAGGGGAGGGGAAAGCGGGAGAACCGAGGTAGGGAGATATACGTGTCTGGTCCGGACGAGGACCAGGGAGGAGAGTCAGCCAACACATATTTGCTCGTATAATATTATAATAATATATAATGTATATTATTGGCCATATATATATATGGTTTAAAACGTATACGAGATCGCGTTAAAATAACACTACACACACACACACACACACACACACGATTACTACACCATTGCTGCTGCTGCGGGTGAAACGAGCTCGCTTTTATAAATCACTTTATCAAGTTTGCTGCTGCTGCTGCTGCTCGTTCAAACAGCTCCATATATACGTTCAGTTTCTTAACTGGGTATATATATTGTATACGTATCTACCTGTGTGTGGGTGTGTGTTGGCGTAAATACAAACTCGTATATAACCGGCGTTCGCGTGTGCTTTGTGGAAGTTTTTGGTGTGCTCTTCACGGGTGCCCGGGCCGTATTGTCGGGTAGGATGCGCTTATCATTATTCTCGGACAAATCGCGTTACGCTCGGCCGGCTATTTGCTGCGGTTATATCGCGCACGCGCAATGTGTATGGTGGATGAAGTATACAGTTGTTGAAGTTTTTTTTGTATGTGGGGTGTGTGTGTGTGTGTGGCTGCCGTTATTATTTAGGTGCCTGAACTTTTTTATTCAGGTATATTATATTAAATAATATTTCATATTTACAGTTTGTAAAGTTTGTTGTCTATAATGTATACACTGACATTGTTTAAAATTGCATTTATAAACGAAATTATAAGTTAAAACGAGTATAGTAAGTAGGTATACCATGACACCATGTCGACACTCGGCTCGCGCGTATACAATCTGACTCTGCTCCTTCTTAATACTCGTAAGTCACACACATTTATTTGATATATCATAATATCTCTGTTTTTTTTTCTGTAGAGCAGCGTGGTTATATTTTCGCCTGCTTTTATATTATAATATCTCGCCATGTGTAGTAGTATAATCGCGTGAAAATATTATGAGGTGGCCGACTGCCGACTGGCGCCCCGGTCATAAATCAAAATATCGCCCTATATATAGACAGAAACTTACCGTATAATAGTATAAGGTACCTATCCGGCTTTCGTGCACGGTCATCGCGAACGGTGGACGTATATATATATATATATATGTGTATGTGTGTGTGTGTGGACGGAAAGAGCAGAGATGGATAGTGTATATTATATAATATTGTTGCAGGGAGGATGCGTGTAGGTATAGACGTGTGCAGTACATATATATAGTCATCGTGTCGAATCCACTCGTGTCGTTATATATATATATTTCTTCTATTATACTGGACATTGGGCATTATTATGTGCTTTCGTCCGATGATATATACGTTTATATCTAATAATATGTGTACGCTCTCTCAGGCGAGTCGACCACTTTTGTTTACTGTCCGTTTTCGATTCGCGCCGGCCGAACGGTATACCTATTCGAAACTCGCGGAAAATACGCTTCCCGTTCGGCCGCGGGACGGTGGGGGGGTTGCAGCTGACGATGCACGTTTTACCCCCTCGCGTAAGTGAATATCTGTCAACACACGGTGGCGCAGGCGATTTGTGTTTATAAATGATGTCACAGCCATATATACGACATTAATACATATATATATATATATCGATAACCTATATAGGTGTACGTTTTACTTCGCATATATCCACTCGATCACGCGTTGTGTCCGCGCGGCCAGGTTTCGAGAGAGAAATACGGATGCGCATTTGTTATAATATAATATACATATAGATAGATAGGCGTATATTATTGTGTTGCTTTGTGTAAAACGCACGAAAATTCATGACACTGGTGTGGGTGTGTGTACGTGTAACAGTAAGCGAGAAGGACGAAATAGTGCGTATACAATATATATAAGCCATAAAGGTATCGAAACTTAGTTTGTTGCTTATATATATATATATACACACACACATGTGTATTTGCTGTCTACGATTTATAACCTTTATAATATGTGTAATGGTTTGATACTTTTATTAAAGAAATGGTTTAGTCTTTTCCGGTTCTGCGGGGCTGGATATATTATATTGTTTTATATTTAGGGTGTTTTCGAACGGGGAGAAAAATACATACCGTTCTGCAAAGTTCTGTTGAATTCGTCGAATTTAGTGTGTGCGCAGTATACATTATTTATATTACATAATATTATGCACTCGTGCTGTATGCGCGTATATTGTATTTAATATTTTATTACAATATGTCCCGGAATCGTATACAGAAATTTGATAAATTTAACGACTCATCAGTGTCGCGGAAATTGTACATTGTATACGTGTATATATTATATAATATTTAAATGTATAAAGGTATACGTAGGTATTGTGTGGCATAGATCATCACGGGAGTTGATGTTGAGGGAACTGTTAAATATTCTATCCCGTTAAACTCGTTTGTGCGACCCGGCATAATGGTTATGCATTTTATTTGTCCAATAATCGTGCTCATGTACGCCCGCCGTGAAAATATCTTAACAAAATATCTATATTAAAAAGCTATATTGAATAATAAAACATTATAATTTAGTATTTCTCTTGTTTGTTTGTTCACTATGTTTTTTTTGTTTACATTTTTATATAGTTTTAAAAAGATAATTTAATATTTAATTTACTTTAACTACTATAAACGAGACAGCAAAAATGCATACATTTTCTCAGCTATTTTCCAAGGTATTTTTTCATTCTAACTTATTTTGTTTCTGTTTATATCGAATTTATAATTCAATCGTAACCTAATTATTTATTCGAACTTCATCGTTTTGTTAATTAATGTTGAGTTATATTTTTATTCACCTGAACTAATTTAAATCTACAATATCCTAGTAACAAACTTTACACTTAGTTCTATCTTAAAATAAGTATATTATTTAAATGTAGGTTAGCTGGTACTACAAAAATACAAATCAATATAATTTCCTTCCGAATAATGCTCACCTTGAAGTTAACAAATATTTTTCGATTTGCTTTAAACTTCTACTATGTATTTTATTAAAACGATTAAAACATAATATAAACAAATTTTAGTTATAATATAATGTCTGTCATTTTAAAATGCAAATATGATATTTTTAACGTCACAATTTTTAAATTGTTCTATGAATTTAATGTGGAAATTATAATTTCATGGTATTTTTATTCTGTAATATATGTTGAAATAACTATGAGAATGTCGTTTAACCTTTGTTGAATACAATTTTTTTTAAAGTAGCTCAAATTAAAACTAAAAAAAATGTTTAAAAGCTTCTACGTAAAACTACTTATTAATACTTTGATGTTTTTCACAAAGCAATTAAGATTTATCAGAATATTTACCACTCTATTGTAGGTCTATATAATTATAACATGTACCTATGTTTAGTATACTGTTTTTGAAAAGTTAATTGATTTTAGTCAAATATATCAGTAGATACTGTTATTTCGTTTGTGGAATACTTTTATATTGTAGACAATTCTTTAACCTTTCATTAATAGGAATATTATAATAAAAACTCAATAACAATTAAAAAGGTTCAAATTTTAACAGGAAAATTTATTTTTTGTTACAGGTGATATTACACAAAAAGGATACGAGAAAAAGAAGACAAGACTTTTGGCTCCTTATGCTCCTAAGCAGCCCCAAGGTTTGTAGTCGTTAGCTATTTTTTTATCATGTCTTTTAACGACCTAATCGATTTACATTTTTTGGTCTATAACATAAATTTTAAAACATTTCATTTTCTCTCTTCCTTTTTTTTTTATCATAATACGTATTTTGTTTCCGATTTCATTAAGGCTTCTTTATTGTCTGTCCTTTTTTACGATCAGACGTATTAAAATGTCCTAACTCAAATGGCCGTACCACGGTCCGTAATTTAAAAAAAAAATCACAAAACAAAGGATGGCCAACAAAGGGTAAGGTCAATAAATCTATTGTCCTACAAAATATATTAGTCTAGAAAAAGTTAATTTTATTCTAATGGTAAAACTGAAAAGTATTTAGTTTATTTTCTTGTACGTTTCAATAAGCACACAATTTTTAGGTACCTAATATGTTTAGAATAGGTTCGCACCAGTGGTTATATTTATTTATATTTCGTGTTGATCGCATTTTGTAATAACCGTCTCGTAGATATTTATCATATTAATTCATTAATATGTTTAAATAATTATAATTATTTTCTAAATATTTGTTGCGATTTTTTTTGTACCTATGGCCAAGTAGGTACCTATATACTATTTAAATTCATTAAATCTAAATCAATATTTTTTTCAATATTTATCTTTTGTGTTACCTCCTTAATTGACAAACATCATTATTATTAATATCTATAGGTATAACTCAAATGTATAGTTGATTATAAATTGATTTCCTTTTAAAATGTATGTTGTGGTTAGGATGGTACGTACCACGTAATACATTTATGCATATAATATGTACCTACCTATTTGTTTTTAAATCTGTGGCACTCCAGACAAGTATATAACCAGCTCTGGTAAATGATTGACGGTGTATTTCATAAACCGCGTGTGGTATACACATTTTAAAACGAATACCTGTACTAAATGTATATAATATTAAAAATGCATTAGTATTAAGTTTTATGTTTATCGTTAAGCCAAATAAAAATTACATAGTAGGCGGGTTCTGAGGTAATACATCTAAAACTAGAAAAAAATAGTTTTCGTCGTAGGTTGTACCAGTCATAGAGTTCATAGATATTATCTATGCGTTTTATTACCACCTACTTACAAATTAAACATGTCTATTTGCCAGTAAAACTACACCTATAAATACAATCATTTTAAATTACATCATTAATCATTCAACAATGATTTAGTTATGTATTCCTAGCAAATAATTACATACTTAACCATTTTTTTTTACATTTAATTTTGTATATAAATGTAAATGTCTAATCAACAGATTCTATGGGAAAATGATTTGTCTTTTTTATTACGTAATTATTCAACAAACATATACAAGTGTTTAGAAAAAAATTCATTAACTCGATGTCCTTACCCTAGTTTTGATAAATTTATCAAATTATCCAGAATTCTGTTTGCTGAAAGTCACTATTATCTCTGTGTGCATTTTCCCTTCGACATTTGACCTACTTTGTATTTTATTGGAAAGGAAATGATAACGAAATTCCCTCAGCTCTTCATATAAATTGGAATATATTTATTTACTTTTATTTGCACGTTAAACCATTTCTTAGTTGTTAGAGTATTTTATAATAATATACTGTTATTATAATTTTCAATAACTTATAATGGATTAAGTATGTAATTAAATCTGAAAGTAAGGAAAGTCAGTAATATAAATAATTAAGTAAAAACCTTTTGGTGATATTCTAATGTCTCGTCGAATTAAATCGATTTATAAAACCTTTTAAATAAATTAAATACAAATTTAGTTCAATTTTATTTATCTTCGTTTGTAGATGTTTAAGTATTATACGCTTTCGTAGTTCTTGCATTAAAAATTTACTATACTTAAAGACACACAACTAATTTCCGGTAGGTGTAAACCCCAATATAATATACTAGTCATCAATCTAAAACAATTGACCTAACTAGGTTTAAGGACATCGCCCAATTATTATTGAATTTAATACACGAGTTTTGATCTAAAGGATGTAAGCACTTCGTTTCGTATAAAATATATGAGGTTTCGATAGTTCAATAAATAACAATATTAAGCAATTCGAGCACACTCTAGATGTAACGAATATAATTTGACGTTATTATAGTGTTTGATACATCATATTATTGCGAATTATCCAATCTGTCCAATTCTTGGGAAATATGATTGCAGAGAGTACCTACCTAGTCTATTAAACGTTTTTGTCCTTGCGGACCCTGTAATTTCTGTAAATCCAAAATAATTAAAGACCTCAATTTAGTCACGATAAATGGTAATACTTACGCATAGATACAGACGCAACTCTGATTACAATTCGTGTTTTTCGCCTGGGTATATAAAGTCAAATCCATACTGTATGTATGTGATATGTCTGTGTGTGTGTATATATATTATAGTATATAGTATTTAATGTAATAGTTTGTAATATATTGTATATATACAGAGGGAAGACACAAAGTCCTTGATTTTCGCCTATCATGTACGATAATAATATTATGTTATTTTACTATTTATTCTATCTATGACCTATATATTATATATTATATTATATTTGTGTAAAATATCATGTGAGTATTGAATGTGCTGAACCAAGCGTGTGTGTTGTGTATACTTTACAGCCGGTCCCCCATCGGCTTCAAACAGTAAACAGCCGTCTTCCCAGCAGCATCAACATCATCAACATCGCACCAGGCGCACGCAAAGACGTGTCACTCATAATGAGAAACGATATCACTCAGGTACATTATATAGACCCTTGAACTTTTGTGCATTCCCCCTTTTTCGATTTGTATAATAATTATAATTATAATTTCTATTTTGTGCGATATTGTCATTATTATAATAGCATAGTATAGTATAATATAGTGGTGGTGTGTTGTGCATGGTGTTTGTGACATTTATTTAATTGATATATTATTATACTTCGCCTTCATAGATTTAATAATATGTAATACGTCTATTCTTTTCGCTCTGTCGCTTGATTATATATGTATTGTGCTCGCTACGCATCGCTGAAGACGCGTGGCGGGGTCGTTGCGGAAATCCAAATAGCAAAAAAAAAACAGCATTTTTTTTTGAAAATATTTTAGTTTATATACTGAAAATCGCAAGCTTTAAATAGGTGATTTAAGTATTTAGCGATCGAAAGTCTGCAGGCATGTGGCAGCCAATACACTTTGCAAGCTGTATGTATAATACTCATAGTGGCTGCAGCTTATAAATATAAATATTGTATAATATTCCCATCACTCGCATATCGCGCTTAAACCCGATTGTGTGTGTTGGGTTGGTGGAGGGAAGATAACGACGAGAAAGCATTCATATTATTTGTGGGCATATAACTATATTCTACGGCCGGTCCTTGCGTGTATTGCGAAGGAATCTTGTAAATTTGCTAGTCAAATTACTGCTGTAATAAGCTGGAAGGTCGTCGTTTTCCGCGTTCGCCGTCTGCAGGGCTGTAATATTGTCATCGTAAAACACGAAGCTGTTTTCCCGCTTTGGTTTTCGGTTTTCCTTTCCGCCGGTTTCGTAACAAATTCCATTGACGACGTTTGCGGCGCGGCGGCGCTCCGTGCGTGATGCGAATGAATTAACTTTTTTCTCTCTCCATTCACTCGCGCGCTGGAATCCGGATGAGGATTTATACTCGTGGTTAATGCAATTCAATCGTAAAATGAAAACAATACATATATATATATATGATATAATGGGTATTATCTGCGGATGGGGAATAAAATTGTGTTTTATTTCCAATTATAATACAATGAACTCTCCACCACCACGAGGTCTGCGAACAAACCGGGATATTTGAACTCTCGATAAAGTATTTTGTGATTTCGCGTGTGCAAAAGCCTCTCGCCACATTTAAGTTTAATCCTAAAATCGAGATAATCGTCAGGCTTTTGCCGCACGACGACCATTTATTTATATATATATATATATAGAAAACCTAATACAAGAACCGTTTATAGTACCTATATATATATTTGTCGGGAATACAGATTTTGTACAAGTCTTCAAGTCCGTGTCGTTTAAATCAATAAATGCGATGTCCCAGCTGTTAAGTACCTACTTTATGTGCGGAGGATACACCTATAGGCTATATACTTTGGTTGTGCGCAAACATATTGATATTCTGGGACGTCCTTCGAGTGATTTTTTTTTTGGATGGAAGGCTAACATTTAAAAAAAAAATAGTGTTTATGTTTAGGTCATGAAGCCGTATATATTTAAAATGCACTGCCGCTTGCAAAAATTCTTAAAATTATTTTTTCTTCTTCAGATAGGTTCTTTATAGGTATAATATTTAACACCAATTAAACATGATAGAAAGTGTAATTCGATTATGTTAGAATTGTTGGCTAACTAGAGCTCATTTATTCATTTGCAATATACAAGTTATGTAAATTATAATTTTCGTTGTAATACGCAGTTATTACTCACGAGAAGATTTTCATTTATCCTTAGCAATGTCGTTATAATATACTATTCGTATGAGAGTTATATAAAACGTTAAAATTATCGTAAATTATATAAAAAAACAAATCTCGATAAAATGTAATATTATAGGTTCTAAATAATGATGAAAAAATAATGAATCTGAATGCGATGTTTTTTTTATCGTGATTCCAACTATCGTTTTTTTTTTTTTTTATTAAATGTTAAGGACTCATTTTCGATAAAAAAAAAAGTACCCATGGTTTACTGCTCCAATGACATGGTCCTTTTTTATCGTTCCATGATTGAGAACCCATAACGATACCCGAATATTATACATTATTTGCATATGTGCAGGCAAATGTTTGCCAAACGCACACGGGATCAAGTCGTTATAATATGGAATATATTAAGTGGCCAAGCATAAATTATTTTCCACCAGATACAGCATGCACTTTATATTTATTTTGTACATTTAAGCATACTGTAGGACGCGATATGGGGGATCATCGCATCTACGTTTTTTCGTTAAAACTACGATTTTTCTTCTTTTTCTCGTTCTCTATAATGTACGAGTGTGGATGTACATGCGATACGTTTCTTTGTGCACGACGACGGACGAAGAGCTCACTTAAAACCATATAACGCTTGAACCATCACGGTAACAATTGTTAAATGAAAACCGTAACTGTTGTGTTAGACATATCTAAAGGTCTTGTCAAATGAATATACCTCGGTTTTCGACCCTCAAACACGCGTAAAGGGTTGAATTAGAACATGAATCATGCACGAGATAATTATTATGCTGTGGAAAATGAGACTTCACGCTATATACCGCCGTTTTTCAGACGAGTAGTTTTTATTTGTCTATATATTTTTTTTCGTCTATTTTTTATAGTTAACGACACGCTCAACGGGCGAAACACGCTTTAATAATTATATACTCTTCGTGGACGTTAAACGTTTTGAAAACAGTGTTCATATCAACATATATTTATATGGTAATTTTTAATATCACAAAATGCTTCGAGAGTGTTGAATGCTGTGTGGTGCGCAGGTTTCGGCAAACTTTAAATTGTATTATTATTATTATTGACACTATATTATAATATGACATCAACAGTTATATCGTCGTGATATATATTGTAGTCGATCGCGATTTATCGATGTTTGATAGATCGGCGACTATAATAATTAATCTCGTCTCCGTGTCGTATTGTAGAGAACAAATATAATCTCGTCGTAACGAAAATACCTACGCAGTGATTGTGATAGGTACCAGTACCTATATACGTATATAATATATATTATACTTACACGTATAATTAATTTATATCCAAATATTTGATTGTCTATACTATACCTACGACGACGCAGTGTACTTCGTGTATATATATTATATATTTATATATATATATTATATATGTATGGGGGGTGATGATGAAAATATATGATTCGCTTTACATTTCATCGATTGTCAGTTCTCGTCAGTCGTCGACCGTATGCAACATAATATCTATTATATTAGTAAAGTGATTAAAAAACAATATTCTATACACACGAGTGTCATATGATACGTATATACACGTACAATACAGTGTCATAGTGTTATTACTTATTATTGTATTGTAAAATGTATGTGACTATCGGCGTGCGAACCGGATCGAACATTATGGGGCGTGACGCCATCGCATGGGTTTTGTTTTAGAAATAATAGTTACAATACATATAATTTAAAGTCATTACGAAACAATATTTTTATACTATTGTCTATCGTAATCAATTTTTAAGGTTTTTCTCATTGAAGACAACATTCAATTTTAATTTAATATTAAAAATCAGAATGCTTTTCTGAGAACGCTGATGTATAAAATAGAATTTTTGAACTATAGTTGTTGATTATAGATATTACTTAAAAGTTTTAAATAGTTTTAAAGTTTAGATGAGCGGAGTGAAGAATGTTGATTTACTGCTCCGTTCATTTTAACTTTAAATATTCGATCAGTAATAATAATTTAACATGCAATATAGCCTCTACAGTAGAGCTCCCAGAATTTCATCAAAGGTGGGAGGGCCATACTTGGGGATCCATACTTCGTTTGATGTGCAAAATGGTCTTCTTAGTTGCTGTGTTAATGAGTTAATATTTTTGTTATAATGATTTGAACTACTTTCCACAAATTCGTTATTAATTGATAATTTATCCATATTATATTCTAGAATCTATATTACATAAATATATATATTTAGTATACTATAATAAGTATACTTAAACAATTATTTTATTAAGTCCAACGGTAGGGGGTCTGGATCTAGTTAGCCCCCCCACCACCACCATCCATACATTGTTACGCCAACTGAGCTTTAACGATTTTTATTTTTATTTGTAACAAACACGGTTAATCAACATAATTTAGTAGTTTATAATATTGCATTAATTGTTACCGTATACATTTGTAACCAATACATTCGATTGATTACTACTCAGTGTTTTGTTAAGTACCTGGTAAAAATGTTTTATCACTTAAATTGCGTTTTAGGACATATAGTATACCGAAATCATGCTGTCAGTTTTCAAGAAAACTCAGCATAATGTTTTGGATCCGTTAGATTCGATTTTTTTATATTCTTCGCTGTTGACGAAGAAGAATGGTCCGTTTTTAATTTTTATGTTACGTCTTACTCTTATATACTTATAGCTGTATTATTTTCGTGTAGGCGCCGAGAAAAAACAGACATTAAACATTCGAGTAATATACCCTATATACGTAATTATATTGTAACTATATATAAAAAAATATATAAAACGATAGATCTTGTAAGAAAAAAACATGATAAAAAGTGTTCCGTTTGGATCACTACAAAGTCGTGATGTTTAGATTAAATTCCATCCGTATCTGTTAACAAAACTGCGTCGTGTTTTCCTTCGCCCGAATAATGCAACAAAATCAGTTTAATTGTTTCGAAAGCTCGATGGCATTAAAGTGTATTTAATATTAAACGTAAACGCTTTTTGCATAAAGAATATATTTATTGTTATTATTTTTTAACTTCTCTTCTCTTCTCTAAAAAGAAAGATGCCTACGACGATATTTCACAACTTTTATAATTATTATTTTTCCTGTTAATAATATTGTCCATTATATACATAATATATTAATTAACCCATATAAAAAATAACGTGCTTTTGTTTTTACGTTTATACTTTACATGAATACTTGATGTCTGCAAAACACTACAGGTAAACGATCTAGAAGGAAAAACTGCTCTGTGTACACTATTTACGACTCACCGGCAGCAGCAAATATTATGTATATTATACGACTGGATTATAGAGTTTTCCTGCGGAAAAATTATAATATTAAATTTTATTAATATCGCTTACGTTAGGCGCTTCTGCAAAGCGTTTCACAAAACCTTTGATTTTATAAATTAATAACAATATAATATGTAGGTACCTACGTAATTATTATAATATTGCAGTTATTTAAATCTGTTGGTTTTGTTGATTAATTTTTGGTGCGCGTTCTGAGAATAAGTCATAATATATAAAGCTCTATAGATATGCTAACCTACAGGTATGCGTAACTGAAGAAGTTGAAACAACAAAGAGGTGAAAGAAAATTTGCGAAACGACGACAGGTGAGGGAACTTTTTTTAGAGGAGATATCTTGCGCTTTTAATTATTATTATAATTATTGTTAATATAATTGTACAGCATCCGTGTGCAGATTTTTTTTTAATTTATAAGAGCGTTTTTTTTCTTATATAAGTTTAAGTTACCAGTGTTTATTATCTAACCAAAAATGTCTGCAATATTATTGTTGACGTTATATTTTCCAATGTTTTATAAACTATAGAATCCCCTATTGATAATAATTGTATGAATTCTGTACCGGGCTATTTTTCTTGGAAAGGTTCGTGCTGCATCAAATACTTCACAAACATGGTTTATTATTTACAAGTGTACAAGCATTTAAAGATTGGATAATACGATAGTTGTTGGGTGTGTAGGGATTAGGGAATACCTCGCGAAGTTTCAATGCATTCCACACTCTATACTCCCATACAATACATAATATTGTCCATACGATTGTTTCTTTGTATTCGATATATGTGTACCAACATAAACAAAAATAAAGCAGAAAAATATTAGAAACACCATTGATTTTAAAAGACGATTTTCCATGTACGACTGTCGTTTGCGTCGGCCTCGTGAAACTGCGTGCGCGTGTGTCAAAACTGCAGCAGTGTGGCCATATACCTATATAATTTATTATAATAATATGATATAATATTATTATTATGATGTTAAAAAACATATATACCCCCAGATGGCTTGGGTTCCCGTTATGACGCTGCGTGTGGTGTTTTTCTCGCACGACCCGACCGAGACGGATCACGACGATTCCACCGGATGATTGTGATGATGATGATGATGATGATGATGCCGACGAGCGAATATCCGCCGCCGCCTCAAGACCGCCGGTCGCGTGTAATCGATCCGATGGACGACGATAAGATTTTTCTTTCCGTTTTCACGCCTCCTCCTATTTACGCTTCCTCGCTCCGCGCCCGAGTATCGGATATCCGGAGGGGGAGAGGCGATGGTTCTCCGCCGATTCGCGAGGTTCAGTCGTAAATCTCGTCGTAATCGTCGTACGAGTGATACATTGTATATGTGTTATAATTTATACTGCACAGCACTAGTGCAATACGATACGCCTCGCAGCTTATCGATGATATATATTATGAATAATGAATGCGACAACTGCAACAACACTATATATAGGTATACGTATAGTACACAATAGTATTATATTATTAACCGTATACGCGTTTCCATACGACTGTCGAAAATATCGTCGACGTGCGCGGAGCACGCACGCGCACTCGACAAATACAATAATATGACGGCGGCGCGGTTCGTTTCCGGTGTGCGATATAGCAAATCGTGTAATGTTATACGACGTTGAAATTGTTTAGGTTTATGATATATTTATATAATAACATTACGTACCCACTACATCGGCATATATACCAATATATATATATTATAATTTAATATATACTCACAGCGGGCGCAACGGTGCTGCAGAGTGTTTTTAACGAGCGGTCACTGCGTCGGATGTGAAAAGGATATGCAGTGCTTTCGACCACCCCCCACCCACCGACGACGACATTGCCCCGCACACACACACACATACTCCCATCTTCGTATATTACGTGATTTTAACCCGATTATTATATACACATAGAACATGGATGTGTGTGTGTGCACCTGAACGACCGTATATATATAGGTGTACACTCCTCGTGTGTATAATATTACATCTCCTCCCAGCATCCTCTCCTGCTCACGTCGTCGTCCGCTTCGCCGTCTAGTCGATAGGTCTTATTATAATAGCTGCTGCAGAGACGATTACACACACGCACGCGGATCGTCGTGAACCCGTTCTTGTGTAACCAGTTCGTATAATAATATTATGTTATATATTTGTGTGTGTGTGTGTGTGTGTGTGTGTGTGTGTGTGTGTGTGTGTGCTCGCAAACCGAAAATTACCATCGTCAACGATATAATATAATGTTGCTCCGTTGCTGCAGAGGAGCGTCATCGTCGTATATTATATATACGCACATTATAATGTATTATATTATTATTATTATTATATTCACCGGGGCAGGATCAACGAACGTTTGCGGTTTTTTTTTCTTCGTCTTCTCGGGTAGGTATACAGATGATGAGTTACAACTCCTCTCGCCGCGCGTATTTATACCGCACGCTTATAAGTTATTATAACAATATATATATATATCGACGACCGTCAAACGATATTATATTGTACATTATTATAATAATATATCCTACGTAGGTATATTACGCGTATATGTAGAACCCCCACGATTGTAACGCGCCTCGTGTATAGTTATTAATAATAATAATATGTAAGTCTGCGCGGCGGTCGTCGTCGTTTCAAATCATTTTGAGTATTTTCAACAAATTTCGCTTTTTTTCTTTTCGTTTGTCTCTCGCTAACCTTTTAGTCATTTCATTTACGCGCGTTTCCCTCTGCGTAAATAACGCATTTACTCGATCTTCGAGAGATTTTTATCTCCCGAGATATCGACGTGTCTCTACACCATAAATATTTATTATATGCCTCCATCGTGTGTATGTGTGTTGGGCTCAAAGCGTATATATTATAATATAATATATTATTATGTGTACCTATATATATGTATATAGGTTTCCTTTTATCGTCGCAATTACTTTATTTAATATAGTCTGCCTGCAGTATCCGTTTTACGTCATTTACTGCCGTGACTTTCTATATACTTCCGATACAGGGTGGTGCCGAATCAGTTGACGATGTCACTTCCAGGGATTGCACCGTAGACCTATTAACTTAGTTAATAGGTCTATGCACTTTCTGGACGAACACTTTTCCTAGTACCGATGTGACGTGGATTATACTTAATATTAGTATTAATATTATTGGTTATTAGTTATTACTTATTACTGATAAACTACTCGTTTCAAATATTTGTATTCCAGATAAATATTCTGTTTTGGAATATGAAATTAAAACTGTGTCTTTCAAAAATGTGAAAACATTTTTTGTTTTTTAACGACTTACAGTAAAATAAAATAAATACTTCCCTAAACAATAATACTTGTCGAGATAATGAGTGTTTACTTAAAATTTATAAAATAATCATTTTATTATAATTCATATTACAAACTTAGACGTTATAGTGCAAAGTGGTGTTGTACCTTTTTCTTTTTAGCCCCAACGAACTTTTATCAACTTTTTGCATATAATATATTATATTTATATATTTTGTAGTATTTTTTGGATATCAACTACAAAACTATGTAGGTAGCTTTCATTAGGTCAATATTAATATTATATAATATAAGAGATTCATTTTTTACATCAGGAAATATGATCTGATTGCTTCATACAGATTTTATGGAATTCATTTTTTGCGATCTTCGCCATCAGCCAGGATCCTTGTGTGACCAAACTCGAGCCTACCAATTTAATGTATCTTCTTCCGTACGGTTTAAAATTTATAAACGAATTTGTCGACGGAGTCTTTTATTATATCTTAATTTGTTCTCTGTCATATTGTGTCATTTGGTGTTCCGATGCAGTATTCATTTGTATTTCTGCGTATATCTACCTAGGTACTATAGTTATGAAAAAGTTAGTGTCACTATATATCGCTATATATTTGTTTTGTTTATTGCGTTTCGAGCTGCATTTTAGTCCACCATGCATAATAACCGTGTATACCTATATTATTTATTGCATACTTGACATAATATTTAAACACCGGCTTATATATTTTATGTTTATATATACTTTTTATATTATTGTAATTCGCGGGAGCATCGGCCATCTCCGGTTTATCCTATTTTATATTGTATGTATAATATGTTTATGACTATATGTACACAACCCGTGGACGTAAATATTCGTTCGGGACCTTTTCGCACGACTTGTTACGTTAAAAAAAATAAGAAATAATACGCTTTATTATTTATTTATTTATTTTTTATAAAGTTTTTACTGAGTAAATACTGAGTACACACAAACACACTCATATATAAAAAAATATAGTTGTCATCCGTTTGCCGTGCAGCGAACCTAATGATCGTTTGAACTATGTCTACATAATACACAATAATATAATTTAATACTCCATAGTAAATCGATAATAAAATTACTCCTTAAAAATCATAATTAATTTATATGAAATAAGTAATAACACCGCAGCATTCAGCTGAGTTCCTTTGTCGATCCATCGTGGTGTGCGTGTGTGTGAATTAGTTTAGTGAAGCGTACATTATAGGTGTACCTGACTATGTATATTAAATTAGATGCGTTATTGTTTTGTTCGTCGAAATGTGAAGAAAGCAAAAATTATACTTTTATAATATTGTGTACTTAATATAATCGAAACGGATTTTTGGGATCGACTTTGCGGGTATATATAGGCACGTGCGTGCTCAAACGATAGCAGCTCCTCTTGTAGGATTTCCGTTGTCAATATAAATTGCCGGTCGAACCCCGTTTCCACTCGTCCGACGGTTTTAAACTTCCTCAATTATTATTTGTATATTATGTACTAATGTATTCTATATATAATATGTACATACGAACTTATTACAGCCCTGGCTCTCGTATTTGGTAACCGATTGATCGACTTGAGGAACTCGGCTCGGTTAATCGTCCGCGGATGTATACACTACACTAATACAACCCCACCCCACCCCCCCAACTATCGTCATCCGTCGACGTGTAGGTGCGTCGTCGTAGGTTATGTATTTTATATAAATATATGCACAATAAAATAATACAATATAATATCGTATACCTATTATATTGTATTATGTACCCAATACTTCCATATTATGATATATATTATGCACAGCGTTAATTCGAAAACGCCGTGGATATATTATTATTATCGACGTTGAAAAAACAACAATGCTACACACACGCATGATGTGAGTACGGGACGTCTATTCACTTAATATTCGGTCAACGACTCGCTAAGAATGCGCTTCTCAACGGCAGTCATCGCGGCGATCGGAATCAAAACATTTCAAAGTAGGTATACTCTCTGTCGTCGTCCAGCACAATATAATACGGCTATACGACGAGCTGAAAAATTAAATTGTGCACACCGCGTGCTGAATTTTCGACGATTTTATCGGCGTATGCGTCCTCGAGTTTCCGGTGTATCGCGTCAGAAAATCCGATCGAATCGCTCGCGCACGTTATTAGTTATTATTATTTTATTTTTGCGTCGCTGGACGCGCGCGGCTACCGATCGAACGTTCTCCCGCATAAGTTAGCTAGGTCGTAGTATACGGTCGCAGCTACGGTATAAAAATATGATATTATTATTATTACATTTCCATGTCGATGATGATGATGATAATAATATCATCATAATGAAATGCGCGAAAGAGTCGTCCGCATTTTTTCTTTTTTTTCAATAATAAGTGATAAACATCTTGCGCGTGCGCTAGCATATTATTATATCGTCATCGTAACGACGGTTGAAAATACGCTGTCGGTGTAAAAATTGACAATAAAATATACTTTTGTGCGTTCGGCTTGGGGAGAGGTACTTAGATGCTGCTCGTCGGCTGGTTGTGAAAGGGGACGACAAAAAAATATGGTGCTCTTCGCCCGATGTTCGATAAAACTGTATGTTATTGTTGTGCTATAATAGAATATATACGAGGAAGTATAGTCGTGTCGATCAACACGAGTACCGCACAAGGCGCGTGCCTATTACGTATTATCAAATACTATCGGTATATGACAATATGGGACAACTAGTGTCAAAAATCGAGACACATGTATGCCCCCCCCCAACCACCCGACGGTAACGAACGGCCTTTAAGATATTGTAATATTCATATTCAGCGCATTAGAGTATTTGCAGGGATGGGGGCTATAATATGTCGTCTACAAGTATTATCATTGTTCGACTCGTATTGTCATATAGTATTTACATAATAATTATTATTATGGTTTGTGGTTGTAAGTATAACGATACGACACTCGTATATGGGTCAGGTGTGTCGAACCTTTGTCGGTGATTGACTCGAGTGTTGCCGGCATTTGGTTACACGCAGGCTTTTGAGAAGAATCCTCTTAAAGCAGATACACATTAGGCAGTTTATTGTCAAAATGAAAAGAAAACCGCACTGAATTGGGTACTACACCCCTTTTTCACCGGAAATGTAAACGAAATTCGTTAAAGTTAGCATGTTCCGTTCAAATTCGACCTTTGCGAGAACGGGCACGTTCGAAGCCCATGCACATATAAGGTTCGCCTCAGATATATATATATATAGGTATAGGTATACCCACTTACAAAGGCATGCCACAGACCGGCATCGTATATATATATACACCTACCTCTCAACGCGTCACAAAGGCTCTCAGAGTCCGTTCGAAAGGCTTTCTTGTCGCACGACGTCGTTCGTATCGATTGGCCCTTTTTTTCTTCCTGTGTATACGCTGCACTTTTATTTCGAGGGTCGATGAATAAAATCAACAATAGCCGTATATATGCCGAGGGCTGTAATGAAAATATAAACAAAAATGTAAAATGAATACAAGTATATATACAGTATTTACCTATACTAATTATCGTTATTTAATTAAAATACTACCAACTCTGTACCGGTGACTATGAAATATAATAATAATAATATATAATATAAAAATATCGAACAGTGCGAACACTGACGATTTTCATTTGTCGACTCTGCACTCGCGCGTATTATGTTATTACGTATATATTATATTATAGGTATAAAATTGTACAGTTTAATTGTATATAAACATGTTTTATAATAACACATTCACACAGCACTTGCTGCTCATTTATACACGTACAAATATAAATATATATGTATGTATACATGCATTTATATCTATATATTGTGCATAACTATATATTATATACCGTGCAGACTGCAGCTAGTTTTATTAGTTGTTGTATATGATATTATTATTATAGGTATATATTATTAACTATACCTACCTATGTATAATTGTGCGTAATAATCACGAATGGATTTCGATATTGTAGTCAATTTCAGCCGACCCTACGCGAACACCGAACCTTTATAATATACTCATCGCCACTTAAACATTATTATTGTTATTAAAGTCTCTTGAAACGACGCGTGTAACGTTTTAAATAACGTGCGTATGATATAAACCTAACTCGCGTATAAACTCCACGGGATGGTGATTTAATCGTGTTATCAGAAAACCGCGAGTATAGTTAATAGTTATTCCATTCGTAGAGTATACATTGTTGTACATCAAGATCCTGCGAATAATATAAGAATTTTAAGAGCACGTGTGTGTGTGTGTGTGTGTGTGTGTGTGCGCATGCGCATAAGTGTGTGATAATATAGTAATGTCACACAACACGCATGCAGTCTGACTTTTATAATACCCAAAGGAACATGAAATATACGCGAGCGGCTGCGGAAATTTCTGCGTATATATTACGCGAAAACCACCGGAGCGTTATTTCAAATTTTTAGATAATTTATTAACTCGGTGACAAAAATAAGAAACTACGGCAGTATGACGCAAGTATATAATGCGTACCGTGTCCCGACCCCCCTGGCCTTCTACCCTCTTACCAATGTCACATTTCAAATATATACAACGACTTACGTTAAATAAGACAATATAATAATATCACATAATGGATGGGAATAGTTGCGAGTCTCTGCAGGGCAAGGTGGAAGGAAAATTATCGCACCACATCGAACACTTACTCCAAATTATTGAGGCAATGAAGCATGCATGATGTATACATACGTACGTACATGTGTCTCTGTTGCGTCGAATAACGAGATTTGTGTTATTGTTATTGGGTATCATTATTATAATATGATTTATGTTTTTACACTCAACGGCTAAAATTGAAAAATAAATCTCGATTGTAGTGTGTGAGCTATAATAATAGTAAAAATAGAAATTGTTATTTGTCCGCGTTCCGTTCTCCGATCGGTGTTTGTCGTTTTTATTAAAAACTGTTGTGTAACATACCTATACTCGTACAGGTATTCGACTATTCGAGTATGATGCACTATAATAATAGTAACGCGTCCATTTTTTATTCGGTAATGTTATTACACGAAATAATATTATCTGAACTGCAATGGCTTATGATTATACAGATTAGCCGGCATTCGCGAGTACGCCATATATAGGTACGCGCATATTATACCTCCACAAATTAAATGAAATTCGCTACATATAATGCGTTATATATATATACGGCAAAGAGTAGTTATTTGATATTTCTCTCTCCGCGGTCGGTAGGTACTCAATATAATATTATTTTGTTCCTGTCGTTATTAATATATGCTAAATAAACAACTTTTGAACAAATATCAATTTTAATAATGAATTTCGTATAATTGCTGTGTTCGATAAATTGCCATATATTAATAACCCTGGCTGGTGGTATGCATTTTCAAATATATAGATTTATATATATATGACATAGCTAAATGGATGAAGTGCTATTGCGCGTATACTGTTAATGTAAAACATTTTGCGTGATTGCAATTTACTGTTATTTTTTTTATGATAGACTGCTAGAGCGTTGTGAAACTATAGTATTCACTTGACGATTAAATAATCTATAGACAGAAATTCGAATGCTGGAACAGTATAAACTTCGGTTGTAACCATGTAGGACGAAAAAAAATTTAAAAACATAATTGTTGTATTATACTTGAATATATTGTTATATTATACCTACTTGACTATATTTTTCCATCATTAATGACTGAAATGCAACTTTTGTTTTACATATAATTATACTATTCACTATAAACTTGAAGTTGAAACTACATTAAAAAGCAAAAAAAAAAAAAATTATTAAATTTAAAGTCATATTATATGTAGCCAATCTAGCACACTGCTATAATTGTATTTTTCACACGTACCTAGTAACAATCAAGAGTCAGGATTTTATTAATTTATAATAAAATAAAATACAAATTAATTGGGTTATATACTTTCAAAGCAATACCTACTCGTTTTAATTAAGTATAAATCGTACGTGTACTGAACTGAAAGAATAATCAGAAATGTATATTTTTTCCTTTTTTGGAATTAAAGTGTATCTCTTTCACTTCCAGAGCACTCAACTTTGCCGAATTGCAATTGCTACAAGTACTAAGTAGAGATGAACAACTTAAAGTTCGGTTCATTTTCGAAAGTACCCTCTAAAAGTATTCATTCCTAAGAATGGTATTCATTTTTTTTTTTATGAAAAGACCTTTCAAATGTTATTTTGAAACAAATAAAAAAAGATTAAGGCGAAGATAAAAAATGGTTTGGTACTATGTTTTGCACGTTTTTAACGAGTTTTACTCAGTACTGTTATTTGCGAAAATTGCATTTTAAACTTTCAGTAATTATTTTATATTATTATTTAGCAAGGGCTTAGAGTTAAAAGTAATATTTTTCACACAATCTGTAAAAGGAAGTTTAAAACATCATTAAACCTCCCGGATCCTTGTTCGACCGGATATCTGGGACAAACCCCAAATTGTTGGGAGGACAAACATTTTATCTCTTTGTGTATTTGTATTTTTTTTTTATAGACATTAACACCAAAAATGTTATCGCTAACCAAAGAAAACTGCAGTGGTTTATATAAGTAAAATGGTGGTGTTTTATTTCGTAAAATGACAGAATTATTTTGTCACATTTATGAGATTACTTCAAAAAATTAGGTCAATTTTTTAACGTGATTTATGTTTGAGGAATATTTTTTTCATAGATACTATTATGTCCGTGACCGATCCTGTATATTATCTAATACTCTAATATTTTATATTTATAAACATTATTTAATAGCGTTATAAATGTATATTACATTACCTACGTAAAACAACTGTTAGGTATAAATTATGAACATTATGAACAGTCAAATAAAAATAATTCAATTTAATTAAAGTTACTAAAGGTTAAACACCCCCGTTCTAATACCCTCGTTCGTTTTTAATTAACAATATTTATATGTGTTATTTATTACTTATGTTCATAAACTTATGGCAATTGCATATTATTATTACGGAAGTTTAAACATTTTAAACGGTACGTTTTTCTTACAAAATTATACCACTTGATAGCCTAACTACATATATTACACGCATCGTAAAGTATATTGCAATAAGGTCTGTTCGTTTCTTATTATGGTTATAAATACTTTAGACTTTAGTAAATAAAACCCGTCTTACCAAGCACATCAATTCCAATTTACTAAACGTATAATATTTTTTTTATGGTCCTTTCGCCCGGAACTTTCTGCAGTTCGTTCAGTTTCAATACCATTTAGAATATTTTTTACATCACCAAAACTGTTAAAAACACTATTCTTTCGCATTTTACTTTTAGAACAGTTTATCTTGTGCGTTTAAATTGTAATTAAAAATATGTATTTACATAGCGTGGTGAAGGTATATATGCAAGCCACCACAAATTATTTTACCATCGCTCGAACGACGTCATACACTGCCAGTAGTTTTTGAGTAAAACATATTAAAAATTTACGAAAACTAACATCACCGTGTATAATTATTATAGTATTATACATTTATACAATGTATGAATATATGGTATTGTATAATACATGAATGCATGAATACATAGTTTGAGCCTAAAGAATTAAATTTGAATATACCTATCATTACAATCGAAAAAAAATGTTATTTTATTTCTAAACCTGTGTGATCGTATATGATAACTTATTTACATATAATCAGTGTATTCATGTATAATGCCATAATGGTAATCGTCGTCTTGTATAATATGATACCTACAGAAATCTGTTGACTGTTGTAGGTATGTTAAGTATATGCTACCTATGCCGATAAATTTTATGGTAATTTAAGTATAACATACTTTTTTATTGCTGATAAATGATAATATATATTCATCTTTGTCAAATTGTATTAGTATATATTATATTGTTTTTATGTTGTTCCAAAAAAGTTCTAACATATTATTTTCTATTAATGCATTCTGCTCGTCATCGCCACCATTATTTTTGCAGTTGGAAATCTAACATAATTCTTGCATACTTAACCATTTGTTAGATTAAATTGTTATTTAGTACCTATCCCACGTTTATCGCTTGTTTATTTATTTATTTGTGTTCATGTAATAAAAAATCAAATAATTGTAATGGCACCATCGATTCATGCCAATATAGCATCGATTCCGCCAGAATACTTACATATTATACATATACCAAACCGTCTACGAAATACTATAATAGGTATACCTACTACAATATCTATACGACCATACAGTGCTTTGAGCCTAACGAAATTTTATGGTCGTATTCTGATGATATTTTTCGGGTATGCATACCGACCGTTTCCAAGGAGTTCAATATAGGCAATTTTCTATTTGTTTGCATGCGGTTCGTGTAAATGTGTGAGTAGTAAGTGATCATTAGTGTGAGTGACTATGTATAAAATAAATAGCAGAGCGCTACCGCACGTGCACGCACATGTCAGTAACGCAGCATTTTACACACTAATTACAAATGTGAATTTTAATGAAACACTGAAACTTAGTTTCATATTTCAAATAATATATAGCTTACTGAGTGACATAAAAGTATGAACACCTATGTTATACAAATTGAAGAGAAGAAGTCTATCTAGGTTTGTATTATAGATTTTCGATATTTTATTTTAAATGTCCAATATTTAACTCTAAAACTTGTGATATTTTACTTTTTGATTTTGAATTATTGAGTTCAGTAATAATTAAAATATCGAAAATTGACTTGTATACAGACATAGAATAACTTCTCTTCTACAATATTGATAATAGGTGTATTTACTCTCAAACCGCTCAATAGACCATATTATTGGAAATACAAAAGTTCATTTTTATAGAATTTTTCATTACTATTCTTACCATTTAATAGCAGATTATTAATTGAATACCTTGTAAGAACAAGGCAGTATTATAGACCTTTAACTCGTTAGAATTATAATTTACGGTAGGTATAAAGTAATCATTTTCTGGTAGCATACTCCATGCAGCAGTAAAGACGTTGCGGTAGGTAGCATACAAATTTAATATTAACATTACATCCGTAGTACCTACATGTTATTAAAAACAAATAAATACCTATCATTCCTTTTTAATATAGTATGATGTGTTCAACAAATAACAATTAATATTCATTAATGATAAATAGGTATACTATCCTATTCCAAGAAAAATGTTTAAACCATTATCAATACACAAAATTTAAATTTTGTTAATAATTAATGATAATTCTACCATAGAACTCCATTAAAAGCAATTCAGCTCGTCAAACTTAATTTTTCTACGGTTGTATTACATTGCGTATATTATTTCAAAAGTATTTTGTACGACAGAATTCACTAAAGAATTATTATAGAATATACGTTGTTTGTTTAGTTATTATTTGTAAAATGTATCTGTTAGTTTATTAATAAGTGTATGACATATGTTATAATGTTAAGTCGAATTTATAGAAACCGTAATTTAAGGTACACATATTATTTTCTGTACAAGTATTAGGTACTATATGTGTATATTTATAGTTGCTTTTATTATTTATCATGCTTTTTTTGGTTTAAGGTTTTTCGTAGACTTGAGCTTTCTCTACACTCTACCCATATTGTAACTCCGTTTATAATACCTGTTGTATATTAACTATAATATAATATTACACGGTTTATACCATATATTATAATTGTCATAAACTATATATCAAATTTAAATATATATGTTTTATAATTTGACAATATCGAAGAGTTGTATTTTAGAAATCATAATAACGAAATTTATTTCTATAATTTTAGAAGTGCGACAAGAAGCTGTACAACAAGCTCTGGCGGCTATGCAGTCCAGGCCTAAACCGTCGTTACCGATGCCCAGCAAACGAACCTCGGTTATGGCGAAAAGTCCTGATCGGTCAGCCACCACTCGTAACGAAACCGGTGAGCAAATATACCTTCTATTATATTATTATTACATTTATTATTTTAGTTGATATATTAGTAGACGTGGGGAGGGGATACCGTGTCTGACGTTTCTTTTTGAACCCAACCCAGCAGCCTAACCGAAGTTTCTTTTTTTAATGTAAATCGTTAACGCGATATCGCGTGTTTTCAGACTCCAGCTCGGATGACGATAGCGTTGGTGACCATATACCTGACCGAGGAGAAGTCAAAGACCGCGGTAGCGGTGGACGCGAACGCAGCAGCGGAGCGGATACCAGCAGTACCGGTGGGTCTGCTAGAGACACACCGCCACATCCAAAGACTGTTGCTGCTGCTGCTACCACTGTCGCTGCCACTACAATTACTCCTTCTGCTGCTCACGGACCACAACATCAGCCCCCGCTGTCGATGCAGCAACACAGACACCATCACCATCACCATCACACCAAGTGAGCGCGAAAACCTTCAATTTTATTTTTCGGCTGTCGAGTGGTGAACCACCGTGGTTTCCTAAACATTCCATGCGCACTGTTATTAATAATTGTTCGTCGACTAAATTGTTTTGGGTTTACAGGATTCCTAATGGTGCGCCCGGAGGCGGGATGTCCGGCAACAACGGTCCCGGTTATTGGGACGAGTCCAGGACGATCATCGAGACTCCCAAGGAGCAGGATAAAATCAAACGCAATAAGCCCGAGGTGACTGAAGTGGCTGACATGTTGCACAACGTCCGACCTCCATGTGAGCAAACGATCCGATAAAATATGCTTTTCGAATATAATTTAAATAATCGCGCTTATATTATGCTACTTTTTGATAATATTATATTTGTCATTTGCGTGCTCTGCTGTAATATTCGTGTATATCTTTCAGACCCTCAACCTCCAGACGTGACGAATAACGTGACGCAGTCGAGGAGATACACACCTGCGGACCGAGTAAACCGGTACAGCCGAGATTCCAGACAGTCGTCCAGCGACGATGGAATGGGCACGGTATCCAGCAGCGGCCGTTGGAAAGTGTCGGCCAAGATTCAACAGTTGTTGAACACACTCAAGCGACCCAAACGGCGGCCCCTGCCTGAGTTCTACGAAGACGACGACGTTGAACTCGAGATCGCGGCCAACCCTAAGGATCCCAACGCACCGCGACCAGAAGGTGCCTACATGTCTCCGGCCTTGGGTGAACCGCTATCCGTGAGTACCTGGTAAAAAAAAAACATTTTGATATACCAAAAACTAAACGACAATGTTGACCATAGGTGCCATCAGGACTTCCTCGTAATTTGGAAGCCGCTCTGCAACGTTATGGTTCGAGTACTTTTAAAGCTCCCGTAGCTACCGTATTGGACACTAATGGAAAATTAAGCATCACACTTACTTACGGTAATATTTTCTTTTTATTTCAACTGTTGTATAATATACACTGTTTTGTGTGTACACATTTATTTATACACAACTATTGGCTATTCAATGCTTATTTTTTTTTCTTTGGTATTTTAGGTAAACTTCTTAGCAGATCTCACAAAGTGGCCTACACTCTCCTCAACCGTCCACTAGTCAAGGGTAATGGTGGCGGAGAGTGCTTGAAACACGGTGACCGTGTAGCTCTAGTCTATCCGAACAGCGACCCGCTAAACTTTCTGTGCTCTTTTTACGGTTGCATATTTGCTGGAATCGTACCTGTGCCAATTGAAGTGCCATTAACTCGTAGGGATGCAGGGTCACAACAAATAGGATTTCTATTAGGTAGCTGTGGTGTTCAAGTGGCCCTGACATCTGACGTGTGTCTAAAAGGTCTTCCAAAAACTGCTACTGGCGATGTGGTGGCGTTCAAAGGCTGGCCCAAGTTGCATTGGTTTGTCACCGAACACCTACCAAAAACTCCTAAAGACTGGTGCCCACCACCTCATATTGGTGAAGACACTCCATCTTATATAGAATACACCACTGATAAAGAAGGTTCTGTGATGGGTGTAAGTGTAAGTCGCACTGCCATGTTAAACCAGTGTCGTGCTTTAAGTCAATCCTGTAACTATACTGAAGGTGACACCATGGTATGCGTTCTTGATTTTAAACGTGAAACTGGCCTATGGCATTCTGTTTTAACATCTATCTTAAATGGCATGCACGTGATCTACATTCCGTACGCTTTGATGAAAGTCAACCCAGCTTCTTGGATGCAAATGATTACAAAATATAGAGGTAAATTTGTTTTCATTATTATTATTACTTTAAGCTTATACATTTTGTACTATATAAACCTTGTAAATATTACAGCAAGCGTAGCAGTAGTTAAGTCTAGAGACTTGCATTGGGGTCTTTTGGCGACCAAAGATCATAAAGATATTGTACTTAGTTCATTGAGATTACTGTTGGTCGGTGATGGAGCTAACCCGTGGTCTCTATCATCTTGTGATCAATTTTTGGCTGTTTTTCAATCAAAAGGCTTGCGGCCAGATGCTCTGTGCCCATGTGCTTCATCAAGTGAATGTCTTACAGTTTCTGTTCGGAGGTAAATTTCATGATTTTAATGTATTAAATTATTTAAAATAACCATATTTATAATTTTTAGGCCCGGCAGAGCTGGAGTAAATGCAACTGGGCGCGGTGTCTTGTCAATGTCTGGCTTAAGTTATGGTGTTGTTCGTGTGGACCAAGAAAATTCACTTACTTCATTAACTCTTCAAGACTGTGGTCAAGTTATGCCCAATTGTTCAATGGTAGTTGTTAAAATGGATGGTATACCTTATATGTGTAAAACTGACGAAGTTGGAGAAATTTGTATGGGTGGACTCAGTACGACTACATGTAATTACTGGGGACTTCCAGGCTTATCAAATGCAACATTTAGAGTTGCACCCATTGGAGAAGATGGAAAACCAACAAACGACACAATTGAATATACGAGATCAGGTCTTCTTGGATTCCTCGGACCTGGTGGGCTAGTATTCGTGTGTGGATCTCGAGATGGTCTCATGACAGTTACTGGACGTAAACATAACGCTGACGACATTATTGCAACAGTTTTGGCTGTGGAACCAATGAAATTTATATATAGAGGAAGAATCGCTGTATTTGCAATACGCGTATTGCGTGACGAGCGTATATGTGTTATTGCTGAACAGCGACCGGAATGCAGTGAAGAAGAAAGTTTCCAATGGATGTCCAGAGTACTTCAAGCGGTCGATTCCATTCATCAAGTTGGGCTGTACTGCTTAGCACTAGTACCACCGAATTACCTTCCCAAGACACCATTAGGAGGAATTCATTTGTCTGAATGCAAAAGAAGATTTTTAGATGGAAACTTACATCCGGCTAATGTACTTATGTGTCCTCACACATGTGTTACAAACTTACCAAAACCACGAGAAGCGCATTCAGGTATCTATTATTTAATTATATATCTGTGTTTGGGGATCGGGGTAGAAATTAAAAAAAAGTTTTCATATAATTTTGCCTAGTTGGCGGGACTGTTTCAGACGTGGGACCTGCTTCAGTAATGGTTGGAACAATTGTGCAAGGTAATCGTTTGGCTACAGCACAAGGGCGTGATATTGGCATCATTGATATGGAATCAGATTCTAACAAAACTGTAAGAAAATATGCTCACACATTAATATTTAATAAAATGTAAATAATCTATCAGTAAAATCTAAAACAATTATGGTTTTATTTTTTCCAGTATCTTTTCATATCGGAAATACTAAAAATGAGGGCGATTAGAGATCCTGATCATGTAATATTTACTTTGGTGAATGCAAAAGGTGGTGCAGCTGCCACATTGACTTGTTCACAGTTACATAAACGAGCAGAGAAAGTTTCCAACTTATTGAATGAACGAGCCAAAGTGAATACTGGTGATCATGTTGCGCTTATTTTCCCTCCAGGAATTGATCTCATTTGTGCATTTTATGGTTGCTTATATGTCGGTAAGCTTATGCACAAAAAAACATTAGCTACAATATAAATACTTTTATTAGATTAGTATTAAAAATATTTTTATGCTCTAGGTGCTGTTCCTGTAACAATACGACCTCCTCATCCACAAAATCTTCAGACTACTCTGCCAACAGTGCGTATGATTGTAGATGTTAGCAAGTCTACATTAGTCTTATCCAATCAAAATATCATAAAACTTCTCAAGTCAAAAGAAGCTAGCAATGTAGTGGATGTAAAATCGTGGCCAGTTATCTTGGACACTGATGATATGCCAAAGAAAAAAATTGTACCATCTTACCGAGCACCTACTGCTGAACTTCTCGCTTATTTAGACTTCAGGTATAATATTATAATAGTTTTAAAATAATGACGACATTGCGTTTCTATTATTTTTTTATATTTTGCAGCGTTTCTACAACTGGGATGTTAGCTGGAATTAAAATGTCTCATGCCGCTGTCACATCATTGTGTAGATCCATGAAATTAGCGTGTGAACTTTATCCATCAAGACATATTGCGTTGTGCTTAGATCCTTACTGTGGTTTAGGATTTGCCTTGTGGTGCTTAAGCAGGTGTGTATTAATTATTTACTAGTAAAGTGTATTCAATATATCCTAATGTCACTATTTTTAATTAATTTCAGTGTATATTCTGGTCATCATTCAATTCTCATACCTCCATCTGAAATTGAAATAAACCCTGGCTTATGGCTCACAGCTGTTAGCCAATATCAAGTTCGAGACACATTTTGTTCTTACGGTAATTTATATTTTATTTATCAAAATAGATTGGGCCGTATAACAATTTACAATTATAATATTAATATTATAATTAATTATATATTTTATTTAATATAGGTGTCATGGAACTGTGCACTAAGGGTTTGGCTTCATCTGTTGGACTTTTGAAACAACGTGGTGTAAATTTAGCATGTGTACGGACATGTGTTGTGGTCGCCGAAGAAAGACCTCGAATAAACCTAACAACATCATTCTCAAAGTTATTCTCTGCTCTTGGACTTAGTCCCCGAGCTGTGTCTACTAGTTTTGGATGTCGGGTGAATGTAGCTATATGTTTGCAAGGAGCATCCAGTCCAGAGCCATCATGTGTATATGTTGACCTACGAGCCTTAAGAAATGATCGAGTTTCCCTGGTGGAACGCGGTAGCCCGCATTCATTGTGCTTGCTCGAATCAGGGAAATTGTTACCTGGTGTTAAAGTCATTATTGCCCATCCAGACACAAAGGGTCATTGTGGTGATTCACATCTGGGTGAAATTTGGGTACAAGCACCACATAACGCCAGTGGATATTTTAGCGTATTTGGAAATGAAATAGCAGATGGTGGTAATGGATCAGAACAGTTCAATGCACGACTAGTCACTGGTAGCACTGGTGAAATTTATGCTAGAACTGGTTATCTTGGATTTTTAAGACGTACCGAATCAACATCAACACCATCAAGTGTCGCATTACATTCAACAGACACTATTGACATAATGTCTCTTAGTGATTTGTCGCTTGCCTCGTCTAACCAATCCACACTAAGTAGTAATACTACTGCTACTGCTGAATTACCAGGTATGCAACATTATTGTTTAAGATTAAAACTTATGGTTTTTTTTTTATATATATATAGGTACAATAGTGTAAAATAAAAAAAATATATTTCAATTCCTCAAACTTTTTTAAATGATGTTTGATTAATTTTGTTTTTATACATCACCAGATTATTTATTAATCAGTTTTAAAGTTCCTGGAATAGTGTACTCGAAACTTAAATCAAAGAAAGTAAAATGAAATGCATTTTATATTTTATTAATTAAAACAGTAAATAAATTAAACAAACAAAACAAAAAATCATCCAATTACCAATATTATTTAATTAGCTTAAAACTATATAAAAAAAAACTATTTTAAATACTTGGACTCTAATTGAATCTTCAGAAAGAGATGAATACTTAAATAAATTTGATTAAATATTATCATACTAAAGAATGTATGTATGTAAGAAAGAGTGAATTTTTTCACCAAAAAAAACTGGGTAATTTTTTTATTGAATCATTGAAGTAACATTTTTAGGAATTTCCCATAACCTATTCACTTGGATCACATAAAATGTTTTTAAATATTGTGTCATATTTTATTTATTTAGAGCTTCATGATGCTGTTTTTGTGGTTGGTGCTCTGGATGAAACAATTATTCTACGAGGCATGCGTTACCATCCGATTGATATTGAAAACAGTGTAATGCGATGTCATCGAAAGATTGCAGAATGGTATATTTTACGATTTACCATAATTATTCTTATTGTTTGAGTGTTTGATATTAATCCAACTATATTATGATTTTAGTGCTGTGTTTGCTTGGACCAATCTCTTAGTAGTAGTGGTTGAACTGGATGGCAATGAGAGCGAAGCACTTGACTTGGTACCACTAGTGACCAATGTGGTACTCGAAGAACATCATTTAATTGTTGGCGTTGCTGTGGTAGTTGATCCAGGGGTGGTGCCAATAAATTCCCGCGGCGAAAAACAACGCATGCATTTACGTGATGGCTTCTTAGCTGACCAACTTGACCCTATTTATGTAGCATATAACATGTGATCGCCTCTAAATCAAGGGGTATAGTTTTGTTTTAGATAAATTTATAGTTGTGATATACAAAATTATTATTATTATTATTATTATTATTATTATTATAACAATACACGTTAAATAGAAATCTTAATTATAATCGAATTTAAAAAGAGAACAAAATTCCAAAACAGTAGACTATATTATTATTATTGAACTCTGATTTCGATGTATAATAATTGTATGATAGATGATTTTATTTTTGTTATTTTAAGTTGCCATATTGTGCGTCTGATGGTTGTGATAAAATTTCGGGCCACCATTTCACCTTTTCATTCTCTTTTTTTCTTCAATGATATAACTGTATGTATGACCTAGTCATATGTTAAAAACTTAAAATTTAAATTAAAAAAAAAAAAAAAAGACATAATTATAACCATTTAACATTGCGTAGCTTTTTATTCTTTATTATACATAATAAACATTTATATATTATATAAATATATAAATATTGTGCAATCTTAATTGATAATATTATTTGTGACTAGTGTTTGTGTGTGTGTGTATGTAACACACGCATGTACCATACACGTCAACCTCACCATGTCTTAATGTTTTGTACATATTATAATAAATTTAGTATATATTTATATACATATTTATGCATTTATGCATAAGTAACTATTGTGAATCAACAGTGAATCTTGCACTGTGTATGAACGTGCGTTTTGTTTTATTTATAATGTTAGACTCGTCTTTTCTGTACACAGTAAATAATAGATGCCAAAATGTGTATTAGTGCTCATAATTTTGATTACCTTTAATATATAATATATAATTGAAACTTTGGTTGTACCTTGTGTGAGTGCATATATATGTGTGTGAGTGTTGTGTGCGTGTTTTTTTTATGTATAAATAAAAAAAAAAATAATATAACACGTGTTGATTTTTATTTTCCTCTAGTTTGTATTCTATTTAATTGTTTACCATAATGTATCATGATTATCATTGGGTACCTGCATTTAAACATTTTTCAATAATCTATTAACTGAAGAATTTTCAGCTGGTAATTGAAAGAATACAGTATTTTTTTAAATTATTGGGTAAATTTTTTTTGGGTAAGCATGACTGTTGAATGTATTGATCAGTGAAGAGTGATAACAAATATTTCATCAATAACTGGCCAATCTTTAATAAAAACGTTTATTGTTTATTAATGTAAAATTGAAATCAGGAGTTAAAATGGGGTGGGGACGCAAGAGGACTCAGTCCCCATACATCAGACGGCGGTTAAGAAAGTGTCCTCTTCAATCCTTTAAATATTCAGCGTCAGTAGCGTAATTAGGCGGGATTAGGGGGATAGATTATTTTTACTGCTAACATTTTGATCAAAGTATCGACAATGACCATTCATGTTTGCTAAAAACGTATATCCCCCCCTCCAAAACCAAATTCCTAATCACGCCACGGTTCAGCGTTAAAAGTGGGATGAATATGGTTGTACAATCACCGTTTATATATTACATTTACATTATTAGACATTATACATACAATTATTTATGGAACGCTTAAAACTATATGGCGACATATTTAGTCCCTTCCAGAATTTTTTCATGCTTTAAACGCTGATTGAAATGTACCATAAAATACAAATGAAATTAACTATGCGTAAAGTTAAATTGTTAGTAGTGATATCATATAGGCGTTCGCAGACATAGTTGGTGTTTTCAATCATTATCTATCTAGTTTAGATATCCTTTAAGGTTTCTGTTCCTGGACTGTCTCTCTTCTCATGCTGATTCATGTATAAAAAAAAATGTCAGCAAATGTTCTTATTGTCCAATATATGTTACAGGTTGTAAATAGGTATACTTTTAATAATATTAAAAAGGTATCAAAAATGTCCAATTTTTGGACAACCAGCTTACAACATTAGTTAAAATTAATGTAATTGTCTAATTTTGGATTAAACTTCAAATACTTAGAACTCATTAACTATTCGTCAAAAATGAAATTATTTTATAACAATATTAAAATTTAAAAGGATAACAAATATAATTTTTTTCAAAATTTTTTGGTATATCAGTGATCTCTGATATAAGAATCACCCGTTAATCGTTATACAAATATTCTGTGGTACCTTGAGTAGGGGGGAATGGCAATCTCTTTTACTATTGCAACATAATTTTATAGTTAATTAATAATATTGTTTGCTTCTTGGTAATTCATTTTTTGCCTTAACATTATTTCTGCCCTTGGGTTGCATCAGAAGCTCTCCCTCTGTAATAATATTTAATATTTTTTTGCATGCTGGTGCCCCGTTACTCCAATTTTTTTTTCATAACCTTCAGAGTTTATAGGTACTCATGTTATTTTATTTTTATATTTTTACGTCTGAAAAATTCATTCAAACAACTTTTTTAGTTATTCATATGGGTAAACCGAAAAATATTCGTCCATTACTCATTTAAACTTTAAAAAGATAAAATAATAAACTACTTGTCCGAAATTGTTGTACATTGAAGTACTCTGAATAATATTGTAGATCGGAATATAAAAATAAAAATCTATTCTGCATTCAAACCAATGAAAAAAATTAAAAAACAGTAAAATTATACTTCTTAACCAAAATTAATGTTGTCTTGTAATAACTTAAAATTATGTGAAAGAAATTATTTTAAAGAATTGTCTTTAGTGTCTTACATTAAATGGATTACTGAACCGTTGGTTGCAAATGTACCTACATACAAATATATGTAACAATGTATTGACATTTGGATACCCATTATATTATAGGTATTCTATTAAATTATTTTTGTACAATTTTTCACACAGTTCTTGAATATTTTTTTATCTTGAGATAAAAGAAAAAAGTTAGCTTAAAGATAATCACGAAAATGAAGTGTTTCGTTTGTAAATGATTCTTTTGTGTACTTAGGATAATGCTTTTTTAGGGTGACATGCGAAAATATTCCGAAACCAAAATATCCCCTCAAAAATATTCCATGATAAAATATCCAACGTAAATAATAATTCAAAATTGAACCTTCATTATAAGAGTTGTATAAATATTAATACAATACATATCACATTTATTATTTCCATTTATAGAACATAAAAAAAAGAGGATTACGTGGATGTTGCTCTGCTGTACAGTAGGTTACAAGTGGGTCTATGTAAATGGTTGTATTAAACTTGAATTCAATGATTAATCATATATATATCATTGTATAAGAAAAACGATTCTGAGCGAAAACGGTCAGTCAGCCTATGATATTACTAAGTATATTTGACATTTGTTGATATTATTGTGAATAAAGTAATTTATTAATTTATATATATAACCTATTTACATGGAACCTTGTTTTAAATTTTCAATCCTTAGCTATAATTGTTGAACATTGTATAAAAAGGCCAAATTTTGGCTCTTGGTGTAACACTAAAAAAAATGATCGTAAATACATGCATTTTTCCCTGAATGTTTATATTAGCCTTTTCTATACATGAATAAATTTTCATAAATTCGTCCAACTTTATCAAAAAAAAAAAAAAAATGTCTGCAAGCAAATCAAATTAAATTTTTATGAGCTTTTGAAATTCATATTTTTACAAGATTGGATATTCACTCGATTTATCATGCAGCGATTGTTTTAGTTTGTTGTAATTCAAAAACGAATAACTGTAGCTACATGAAAATTTCACTGAATGTTTATATTCTCATTTTATATACACCATCAAACTTTGAAAATATTTTGACTATTTTTAAGCTGTTTACGGGCATTGTCAGTTTTCAATTTGTTTGGTTTTTTTTTCTACCATGAATATTCCTAGATTTGCTGTAGGTTGATAAGGTACCTATTCGTTCATACATTCGTTTATAACATTACGTTTAATAAATTTAATAATCAGGCAGATAAACGAAAATAATAAAAATCCAATAATCATTATTGACCGTATTGACCGTATTCTATGCTTATACATTTCTTATTAATTAAATTTACCCGTGTTTTATTACTACAGCATAATAAACATATGATGGAATAATTTAAAAAAGCAAAAAAGCATTTTCACAAAAAAAAAGCAAAAATAAATTGGTTTATTTGGAATCAGAATGACATGAAACGAACTTTTGAATAAAAATTAGATTTCTGTCAAATAATATATATAAAAAAAGAAGCATAATATGTTTTAAATTCCGAGCTCTACTAATCATAATAACTACCTATACATGTACATATCTCGTTAATCGTTTATTATATGTAAGATGTAACCAAAGATGAAATGGCAACTGTATGTATAGATTATAGGTAATAGGTAAGCAAAAAAATAAGAGACGAAACAACATATTCATGTGTGAACTACTCTACCCCAAGCATGACCAATATGGGTTGAAAAACAAAGCTCCAAACCCTATCCTAGAAATACATTGCAATCATTTTTATTGACAACGGTAAAGTAGTTTTTGAGTTTAAGGAGGACGGACAAACAAACAAACATTAACTTTTATATTATATTGGAACTGGACAGTGGCGTCCGTAGGATTTTTCAATGAAAATTAGTTACAATTTTATTTTTATTTTGTCCAGTCTAAAAATTTCAGACGTTTCTTTGAGGTATTTTAAAATGTTTGTAACTTTCAACTTTTCTGGTTGAAAAAATTTTCTGATCATAAGCTTCGATGCCCAGTGTACCTATGTTTTTGAAAGCAAATTGGATCTATAGTTGATACTTTTAGGAGGTCGAAATTAAAAATTCTTAGTGTTCTTAAAAATAATTGGAGAAAAAAAAATGAAAATTTATTTAAATTGTTTGTTAACAAGTTTGTTTGCATATTTTATATTCATTCCATTAGTAAATAGTAGAGTATTTAGACTTTAGAAATTTACTTACTACTTACTAGAGCGTCTAGATCTACTGCTTGATTTATTTAAATGGTTACGACTATTTTCTACATTTGTGTTGAAATTATAAAATTAAAAATGCCTCGCCAGTGTTCAGTATTTTTATGTACCACTAAGGAACGGTCCAATGTTCAGTTGTTTAAAGTTCGAGAATCGTGGGAGGAAATTATTAATGAAGTAAATAGTAATCATAAACGTAAAGTGACATAGGTACGTCTGTATATAGAACATTTTAGGAAAGAAGATTTGATTAACAGTTATAGTAGGTATAATGACTTGGAAGTAAGAAAACATAATTATTTGTATTTAGCCATTTAGGTAGGTACTATATAAGTACCTACCTACTTGGTCATTATAAATTATAAATTATAACTCAATGATTCTATACACAGTTTAAAAGGAATTTAATTGGGCTAAAAAAATGTGCTTTTCCATCAGTATTTAATTCACCATTTGATATTCACAAAACAAATGATTTGCCTGCAGAACCTCGAGAATCTTGTACACCTGTTACTGAGTCATTTAGGAAAGAATTGTTTGGTGAACCCAAACCTAAGAGATTATGTCAAACACCAACATTAATAGTATGTTTGTGATTAATTGTCATAATAGACCATGTAGATTATTTAACACGTTGACCGCCATGGCTCTTGTATGAGATCTCACGGTGACAATAATAATACCTTTTGAAATTGTGCTTATTAATAATTCCCACTGGTTGAACAAACATGGTACTACCTAACCTACCTGTAAGTACCGTTATATTGTTAAAATTTATGATGTGCAAACGACCAACCAAATTTCCTACCTGAGGTACCTACTATAATGAAGCGCAAACGACAAACTAAGGTTGGTTTAATATTTATAATATACAAAAAATAATGTCACTTCCTTATATATGATAATATGAATACATCGTTTCCAGAAACGTACAGTGAAAAAAGCATACGGAATCTGATATTAAGTTTTTCTATTTTTCTATCAAACCCTCCAATAATAATCATCAATACTTTGAAACTTACGAACGATTTAACCACAGCCTCAGCAGTAGATGTTCAATTGGAAATTGCAGCATCAGAATCGCTTACAGATGTACCTGCTTATTGTTTACTAATTTATGATTGTATGTAGGTATAATAAGTACCTTTTACTAGGGAAGTAAGAAAACTTGTGTAAAATATAATTAAGAATAAATTTATAACAATAAAAAAAAATATTTAATAATTTGTGTCAATAAGTACATCTAATTTGCGTTATCCCTATTGGCTATTAGAAACTTTTCGATTACAATAATTTAAATTTTAAAGTAGATATCATCTATTACATTTTTGTAATAACTATTGAAAAAATGTATATAATTATTGAGCTAAATAAATTGTAGAAATGACAATATAACTCGTATTATAAAATATTATAATAATATATCGCTTATTAGTTATTGAATGGTAATTATGTAATGCGCACCAAAAACGTGTTTTCTAAAAATAAGTAAATATATTTGTAGGAATTATAATTTCCTATTGACTATGGTTATTTAGAGTCTTAATTCCAAGTGTTTTATTCATGAATAATATATTTATAACTAGGTGATCCCGTGCACTTCGTTGCCCTTAAACATGTGTGATTGTTTAAATCTTTTTGGATGTAACTCGCAGCAGTAAGTGCAACTCAGCCACCCTGGTAGGCAGTCCGACTACGTCGGATCGCGAACATTGTGAGATAATACATTAAGTAGGTAATACATTTCTCGTAAAACGTAACTTTTAATGCCATAGACATAGATATTGATAAAAATAATAATACTAATCAACAAACATGCCCGATTAACCAATAGCAACCAATATATAATACACTATTATTATTTTATTTTTTATATATTAGATTATTTACCAATAGCAACCATTTATAAACAAATATTTCTACCGTAAATTATTAAAATCCCTGTTTGAGCACTTCTATTATTTTTTTCTGGACAACCCTTATCACATAGGGGTATGAAAAATAGATGTTAGCCGATTCTTATACCTACTGAACATGCATAAAAAATTTCATAAAAATCGGTCAAGCCGTTTCGGAGGAGTATCGAGACTATAACACTGTGACACGAGATATTTATATATAAGATTATGTAATACCTAGCTATTGATGTATCATTATTAAACTTTTATTTTTAATAACGAACTATCCAATATAAATATATAAGACTATTATGCACATAGCCAACCGGATTTTTTTTTTTAAATTACATTTAACCTACTAAAAGAATAAATAGTATTAAATAAACTGTATTTTTCAAAAAGTATTAAAGGTGATGTTTATATCTATAAGGAAATATACATTTTTCTACAAGTAGTACATATTTTTAAACACGATTGTGAGTTTTACGTATTTATGGACAAAAAGTTCAATGTTATTGCTCGTGTTGTGAAAAGTTTAGAAAGTAGGTACCATAAAATTAAGCATGCAAAATCACACATTTTAAAAAAAAAAATTCCAAAAAATTGATTGAGAGCTAAACCGCATTTATGCCAAAAAATCTTAGGGGGTGCAGCCGTGCAGGTGTTTATTTTGTGGGTAACATAACAAATTTACTCTCAGCGGATAACTAATTGAACATTACCTGTGTTTGATTTACGATTGTTAAATTATTTAGAACGTTATGCGTATATATAATATTTCGACAAAATTTTTTTCCAACGCCTTCTTTATCACCATAGAAACGACTACAATTTAAAAATTTAATAAAATAAAAAATATTCTTTAGTCCGCTCAGAATGGTTTTTTATCGAATGTAATCATTGCATTCAAATTTAATATTGTCAAATTACACTATCCTGCCCAAGGGCCGAAGAAACGATGAACAAACTTCCTCCACCACAGTACTAACCTACTAATTTTAAATAGGTACCTACCCAATAAATTTGTCATATTTCTGCGTTTTAGTTGCAACGTAACATATTATACATATATGGTGGTGCTGGCGGATCAAATAGGAATATGATATGGTCATATAGAAATGAGCTTTCTAGAGTCGAATAGTGTTTAATTATATAATATAGTAAAAGTATTGTTTTATATAATTTATAGTTAAACCATACTTATGATAAATGTATGAGTTCAATAAAATATTACGAAAATATACATACGTTAGTGTGTAATATTCACCCATCACAAAAATTATAGAGAACAATACTTTTTAGGGTATTACATATTGCCTACCATACAGAATAAATAATTTGTTAAATTGTTTTTTATAATTTTAGATTGTTTTGTTTGCATTGTTAAATATTATGTTTATTAAAGCAGTGATTTTGATTCTTATTTTAGTGTACGAGGATTGAAGTTCAAATACGAGATTTTAGCCATAGGTATCTGGCAACACAATGTAATTAAATAATATTATTTATAATATTTATTGCGTTGTCAAACTTTACTATCGTAATCCTTATCTAAACGTTTTAACTTAGGTATAAGTCTGTAACAAGAAAAATATACATGAACACGGTCTATGTTCATAAAATTATTGTGGTGAATAGTTCAATAGTGTATTGTGTTTGACGTTTGTGTATACAAGTTTAATATTTACTGGTTTATACATTTATTGTAAACCGTAAAATCTTAAATCAACTAAAGCCCCTACACACAATATGATTTGGTCGGGCCGACAGGATAATTTGGTCCGGTCGGACGTCGTATCAGTTCGTGTATAGACGTGTCATCTGACCACGATTAAAGATATCTTAAGCCATGCATCTGATTGATCCCATCGGGTCTTGTCATGTGGCCGTTCCATTTGACTGTCCGACCGCCCGACCAAATCATATAGTGTGTAACATTGTCGGACGGATTTAGACTAGTGGAATTAAAATTCATCTGACCAAGTCGTGCAGAGGTCGTGTCGTCTGTACACAACACCTGATTTGGTCAGGCTACCTGTTGCCCCGGCCAGATCATATTGTGTGTAGGGGGCTTAACATTAGTGTACTAAACTACTAACGTTTATCGAGTGTATGTGCTCAACGTCAACATGGGAAAACATAGTGCAAAAGTCCATAAAGTGTTCCGCGAATTGAGTGAAAAAAAACATAAAAAAATTGTCATTAAAAAATCTTGTAATTATTGCAACTGGACAACCGTAAAAAATGCAACTCGTCAACTTAATCACATTTTGGATTGTAATAAATGCCCAAAAAACATTAAAGACGCATTTCAAACTGATTCAAGTAGGTATGTATATTTTTGTATAAACATAGTTTTTTATCTATGGTAATTATGGGGGTAACTATAAAGTAACCGAATATATAATATAAATAATAAATATGAGATATTTAAATATATTAAACAAAATTATATTCTTATTAACACTGTCGCATGCCTGCATACCACATTCATATTTATAATTATATACATAAGACATGTATAGTAATTAGTAGAATATATAAATATATAGTATGATAAATATTGATAAGTTTATAATGCTGTACTAATGTTCAGTGTTCTAAATTCGAATGTAAGAATTCAGTAGGTATACCTACAATATACATATATAAGATTGTATACCTACTTGTATAATTTAAACATTAAAATATTTAAAAATATTGAATACCATTTTAAATGTGTAATTTCAAAGATTAGGTACCTATACATACAGGTACCATACAGTTATGAAGGTAATTTATGACAATTGTATGTAAATATAAAACTTATTTAAAAATAAAACAAAATTTATTAAAACACTGAAATAGTTCACGAAATATTACATTTTTTTAAATTTCATGAAATTTTCAAACACCATAAATAATAATAGATAATATTTAGACAGCAGTCCCATATAATAAGTACATAGTTTTTATTCAGCAGTTTCATTATAATGGTACATCATTTTTAGACAGCAGTCTCATATTATGATAATACAAATTTACAAAATACAGTGATAATACAAAGTTACAAAATACAGTGGTAATACAAATTTACAAAATACAGTGGTAATACAAATTTACAAAATACAGTGATAATAATATGAACATAAGGGTCCGTTGTACGGAATAAACATAAACAATTGGTCGACTCGTCGACTCATAGGATAATTAACTACACATTTACCGTATAATAGGGTCCGTAATAGTATATTAAATCTATTACAAAATTGGCAAAGTTAATCGAGGGATACAAGTGGACCCTGCATACGCGTGAATGCATATTGAAAACGAAGATTTCACTAATAAAGTAATAGTGATTGCAGCCGAGACAGAAATATGAAGTTTTGACACTACAAAGTACAGGGCTGATTTACAAAAAAAAAATAATTTAATTAATGTTGGCGTACGCCAAGTACTTGCTCGGAAAACGGCATACACCAACGGGCGCAAATGTGGGAGCGAAAAATACCGAACGGACGGGCGAACGAGCTCATAATAATATTACAAACTTAAAGGGGGGGGACAGTCGGTGGTGGTAGGGGAGAAGTCGAAAACTTGGTGGACATTACTCTACGTTTACAAAGGATTGGCAGAAGCAAACCCTGCGTGCCACGTTCACCAACGACCTCCAAACGAACCGTTTGGTCCTCTTCCAGGCGGACCTCCTCCGCGGACCAACAGACCGTGATGTTGCCGGGTATTTCGGGACTTCGGAATACGTAGGAATCGGTAGGACAGCCGCGTCAATTAACGAGGTTTCCCCGAGTGTGTCCGTAATCGGTGCCACGCTAAAAGGCCCAGCAGCTGGCTTCGAAGATGGTCCTCCAATCATAGACACGTCCTCCAGGCATACGGGTGATTCCATTGTGAGTTCCGGCAACGACCGGGTACTCTCCTCTGCAGCATTTCCGTGGTTAAGTAGCGGTGACTCGACAGTGACCTTAAGGTCCACCACTGGCAAATCTTGAACGTCAACTACTGCAGTTTCCTCGAGTGCGTCCGTATTCGATTTCAATTGAAAAGTTGCAGCGGGCTCCGATGATTGTCCTCCAATCATAAGCTCGTCTTGCTGAAAATATATCGGTGAGTCAATACTCAATTCCGGCGACGACCGGGTGCTCTCCTCCGCAGCGTTTCCGCGGTGAAATAGCGGTGACTTGACCGCAGCTGTGACCTTTAGGTTCACTGCCAAATCCAGAACGTCGACTATAGATCGACCCTCGTTATTGGCATAAATTTGTTGAAATTGTTTTGGAACTGTGGCGTTCATATTTGTATTTTACGACGTAATAAACGGCAGAAAAAAAGAAAAATAAGTTATTCAAATAACAGAAAAATAAGTTAGGTATTCAAATAACAGAAAAATATTAACAGAGATAAACGTACGATGACGGGTTTCAATAAACTAATTGTTTACTACAATAAATATACAGCTATGGTATATAGTAGTGTTCTTTTGTGGCCAGCATAGTTACCAGCATAGTTACCTTGAAGCCAGCTAATAAATAAGTTTTTTTTTTTTTTAATTATTTTATTATAAGATGTTTCTAGTTTATGATATCTACATCTATGGATATATTATGTACAGTTTTGACTTTTGACTTTTTTAACATGATACAATAATAATAATGGTGTTTATACGATAATAGTAATTATATGTAAATTATAGTTCAGAATAAAGTAATAAAATAAATAATAATATAAATGTCTGTTAACATAATATTATGTTGGACTTTTATTTAAGTACGAATAGTTAACTTAAGAAGGTCGTGAAGCCCCGTTTTAGTCGGCGTTGACGTAGTTCTGAATGTAAGTTGTAGTACATTGTACCTGATGAAATGAGCAACGAGCTGTGGAAATAATAATATAATTATCTAATATAATATCGTGCTTGGCAGGGTAGTTGAGCAACCATTTCCCGAGTTGTGATTTCGGATGGTTATCGTCTCTCCAGATTCCAGAAGGCAAGTAAACACCTCGGGACGTAGCACATTCAAATCATGGTATAATATAAGACTATATCATAGGTACCTATCATAATATATTGTTAATAAATAATTTATGAATTTAATTTTATAGATAATGTCGTCATATAAGAAATTCAATCAATACCTGAATAATAAATACAACATATGTTAAATATATTTTAATTATTAAAGTAATATTATGTAAGAATATGGAAATTAAAATAATTTACATTGTAGTATTAGAAAATAATATTAAGTACCTATTTACAATAAAATCCGTTCCCTGAATGTATTTTTTATTTGTGTAAACAATAAACGTAAGTACCACCGTTGAGATTTACTTACGAAATTTGAGAACGCTTTCCTTGGAATATTTATTTCTGTAATTTAATTGTGCACATCGACGCTCAAACCTTGATTAATCATAGCTTAAATTTCTTGTAAAACCATTTGTAATCGCGACTATTATAACTATAATATTATATTTAATATGATAATTATTAATAACTACAATACGTGTATTCAAATTTCAAATATTATAAAGACAATACGGGATACTCGCCGTACTAAAATTTAGTGGCGAACAAATATTGTCATCATTTCCTCCCGATATTGTATATAATTTGCCTGTATTTTGCAACATTGTTCATGTTAATCTAAAGGAGTAAAATAGACAACTATTATAACAATCTCGGAGGTTATTAATATTGTAATGTTATTTTGATAAGAAACTGTTCGCCAGTTTTCATATGCAAATGTCCAGCATTCAGAGGCGTTCTCAGGATATTTCAATGGAGGGGGATGAAAAAAGTGGTTTCAAAATAAGCCGTACCTAAGGGTTTTGTCTCACAACTCCCATATTATAATAATGAATATTAAAAAAGCGGGTAAGTGGATGTCGCTCTGCTGTACAGTAGATTACAATAGTTGGTCACTGTATAATGGATTGTATTCAATTTGAATTCAATGATATCATATCATTGTATACGAAAAACGATTCTGAGAGGAGACGGTTTGTCAGTCTGGATATTTTATATTGTAATTATATTTTATAATAGCCTGTAAGTTGAATTAATATTATAAATTACGATAAATAACTAAAATCATTATTTTTATTTTATTTGTTACAATGGTGATAAACAAAGTGTTAGAAATTGAAATCACATTTTTAGCGGTTTTTGAAATTTGTCGGTAAAACTGTAATGTGTCATTAAATAAATATTGAGAAAATTGAAAAATTACCTCTCTAAAGTACCATCTTGATAAAATTTGCTAAAAGAAAAGATATACTATATGTTAAAAGCGAAGAACTGCTTCTGGTAGAAATTTTGTAAGCAGGATAAAATAAAAATAAATATAAACAATATTGAAAAACCAATAGATTCCTCACTCCGCTCAGAATCTAATAATATTGATAGTAATAATTATAATATCAAATAATCAATTCAAGTCATATTTATTGTTCTTTTTATTTAAACTATAAAAGAATGCTATGAATCAGTTTAAATCAGGAATGGAAAATGTTTTTAATTTTTTCGTTTTTGTTTTTGATTAACGTTTTTAAAAACGTTATTTTTCTATATTGTTTTTGATAATATTGTTTTTTTTTTATAGTAGTAAATTTAGCAATTTCGAAATGCACTTAAGTGTTAAAAATTAAAATTAATTATTCTTGATTTCAAATAAAAATGTTTTTAAATTTTAATAGAGCATTGTTGGTAAAGATTAAAAAGTAAATACTAAAGTAACATTTTTTTTCGTGTTATAAAATATAATAATGTATAATAGGTACTATAATTTATTTGGGTTTTCGTTTTTGATTTCGTAATTAATTTTTTTTCTGTTTTTGGGATTTTTTGTTATTGTTTTTGTTTTTGTTTTATTCATTGTTTTCGTTTTTTTTTCCGTTTACTAACGTATTTTAAATCGTTTTCCATCCCTGGTTTAAATTATTTATTTTATTTTATCACTGTGGTGTTATCATAGTGTATCTTACCTTTACATTTTTTCTGACGCTGGGAATTTATAAAGTTGACGGAGTGATTGTTTACAAAAATACAGTACAAATCAATTGTAAAGCGAATTGCCTGTTACATGTTATAATTATCAGTGATAAATAATAATATTGTTTATGGCTGGTGGAATCAATAATCAGGATAAAGAAAAATTGCAAAAAATAAAATAATAACTACCAAGTCAATATTGAAAACACAAACACATACCAAAAGTAGACAAAACGTGTATTACTAATATGTAAAAAAATAAAGAACATTGGGGGGGATCATTTACAATTTACATCGGTTTGTCTAAATATTGTCTCATAACAATTTAATCATAATTTAAATTAACCTTTTTTTTATTTCGAAAGTCGAATACAAAGTCAAACAATAATTAAAATATTAAATATAAAACCATATAATAATAAAAATGTTTAACCTTTATTTCTCGCAAAACAAATAATAATATACATATGAAATAATATAATAAAATTAAAAAAAAAAGAGATGCGAACTCCCTTATAAGCATAATGCTTGTGGAGGGGATGAAAAATTTGAATTCATTACAATCAACGTTTTACAAATTATACATTAATTAATTTTTAGTGTACAAAATGTTGTACAAGCAAATATGATTCCATAAAAAATAAATTTTAATACTAATACCAATACTAAATTAAAATAGGTAAATTTCAGAAAAATCAATTTTTTTTTTATATGTCTTAAAATATTTAAATTAAAAGTCATGAATATTAATTTTTAGAAGTCTACATATTTGAATTTCAACATAATATATACAAAATTTGGTTCCAATTTGCTTATTAAATTTTTAGATATATTGACATTTTTTTTTTATAACGCGTATTATACAAGGGATTTACCTTGTCTAAATTTAAATAAGCCAAGTAAAGTATTACTAAAATATAAACTGTTTGTGGGTGATACATTAATATCTAAATATGAAGAATTATTGTTATAATACCTAGGCTTTAGTAATAAAAATGTAATTAATCTATTTAAGGTAACCTATTAAGACGATAAGTATGCAAGTTGTATGCCTATCCCCAAATACAAATTCCATAGCTAATTTAATAAAAGATTACTAATAGGTATTATATTGTTTCGTAGCATACTCGTTCGTAGCCAATTTTTGATTCGGCTTTATAAGTTTACAGCCTATAATGGTTACATGAACAGGTATAGCCGTATAGCTGAGAACTTAAAAGGTACCTTTTTTTTAATATACATATATATAATATACCTAGGTACATATATCATTGTTTAGAAAAAGGCTTATATTTTTTGGGGGTGTGTGAAGTAATGAATACGCATCTGTTTATAGGTGATTTTACTCCAAGATGAGTCGTTATAAAAAAATGTTTGGTGAAAGCGTTTGTCAATGTTGCGATTGGGTCAGAGAGAAAATATTGCGATGTCCTCTATAAATATTATATCGTAATATGGATTCCGAAAATATGTTTTGCAGTAATTGACTGCTATAGGTACTTCAAAATCTAAATGTCAAAATATTGGATCTTTGTACAAATCGAGTCTTGCACATTCTTTTAAAAACAATATGCAACACTAGATATTTGTTCAAAATAATATGTAGATTCACTTTTCCGATGAAAGGAATATAGGTACTACTATTCTGACTGCGGTAACAAATATTTAATTTATTAAGTCATTGGGTATAATTGTTTAAAAATTTAAAGGTAATTCTAAAATTTCAGTCAACAAACCATGTACCTACCTGCAGATTTAGGCTAATTTGTAATAACGACAAATAGTTATCGATAGCCGATATTAAAATTATATCCAATATTCGTGAACCATTGTCACATACAATCACATTTTATATTTATATTTTATTTAATATACCGAAACAGATTATTATTCGGTATTCTCACCAGTTTACTCCCTGTGGCCAAGGGTTTTTTTCATAGGTTTACTTCACAACAGTTTTGACGATTTAAACAAAAATTGATAAAAAAAAAACTAATAATGATATCTGCAAGCTTGTTACACCATCTGAAAGTGGCAACACTGTACTTTTCAAATCTGACTAAAAAGTACCGAATATTGAGACTCCGTAGGAGTTCTCCCTAAAAATCGATTTCAGTGAGATCTCATACGGAGTCTCAATATTCAGTATTAGTTATTTATTGGGATCTCAAATAAAATCTCATGGAGGTTATGAGTCACACGACAAAAAAACCCGTGGCGGTCAACGTGTTAATTTATATATACCTACCTAACTTCATAGTTCATATGATTTATTAAAGGAATCAAAACTGTGGTATAAAAGTTTATTATTGCCAGTTGGTTGGTCATTATATCATGATGGATGTATTGTTGCATTGTATAAGCTGATTAAATTCATAGAATTTAATGAAGCTAAAATTGTTATTGAAAAACAAATTGTTTTTGAATCAAATAGTTTAAAAGTGAGCTATTATGTTAATCAAAAGCGTCGAAATCCTGAAAATTCGGGTCTACAACAATTAACATACCCACTTGATACATTGCAAATTACTGAAACCCTTCAATTGTTTGAACAAAAAGAAATATGCCAAGGAGGTCCCAGTGTCATACATTTTTCAGGTATGAGTTTTAAATGTTAAATAAAACACCTGTATAGGTACCTACTTAAACCAATTTTTATTTAGGAACTCGGGTTAAGAATACTTATTTAGAGAATACAAATTTAATATATATTAGTGTACACTGTACCTTCAACTGTCAAAACTTACATACCGTCAAAAAGTGATTTCCTATAGTACAAAAGATAGGTATCAAGTTTGGTTCTGATTAGGATATTACAACTCAAGTCAATAATTATGTAGAAAATATAAATTAAATATATATATATATATATATAAACACATATACGTGGGGATTTAATGGTTCCAACCTAAACCGAAATGTTTTCAAACAATGTTATTTTTCGACATGCAGTATTATATTATTATTTTACCTATGTAGAATACAATTTTGAATTTTTTAAATATTATTTTGTAATAAATAATAATAAATTTGTATCAACTATTTGAGTCAATTTGACTATATTAACGTTCAAGCGTTCTACACAAATAACACAATACATATTATTATTTACAATTCTTGTATGGTTTATATAACCGTCCATGTCATATCCGCCAGTGTAATACGTTATTTTATGATTTATTCCGCAGTAATTCGTCGCCTTTAGTACTTGATGGCTTGAATATTTCTTGAAACATATTATAATATCCGTGTAGCGTTTATACTGCAGGTCTACGGCCATTATACTCTGTATAAATCGACCAACGAGTTTTTTTATTTAAAATATATATTTTAACGTTTTTTTAGTCGTTAAATCTGTAAAAATTGAACTAAACGAAAAAAAAAAGAAACAAAATTTTTTTTGTGTTCACAAAATATGTTTATTATAACAAAAAGGCCGCGAATAAGAAGAAAAAAAAACCGAAATTAAAATGTGTGAACAACTTAACAATTTTGAATTTTGAAATGACTTAAAATTAAAAAAAAAAAAATACGACAGCAGGATAGACACAAAAAAACAAGGGGGGGAGGATGCGAGATGGCGATTGGTGCAGAAATGCAGTGTTGCTGGCCACTGGTCACCTCTGCACGTTCTCCGACCTGTCCCGCGGGTTGACGAGTGTTGCTGGCGCGTTTGCTCGGACGCTTGACGACATTACCCAGCCGGCGAGGCCAGACCGAGACGGCCACGGTTGACGGCGACGGACTGCGACTAGTGAGCGATGTCGTGCATGTCGACGATCGACGGCGTGACGACTCGTGACGACGGACGGCGAAGACCAAGACGTGGAGCCAGCGAAATGAGATTCTGTGCTGCGGATCCGGTGGGGACGATCGAAGCGGCCGACTTGGGATTACCGCTGGGCGAAAAGGCGAGAGCCAGCGGACCACAGCGCGATCCTTGACTTTCGGTAATTTTCACCCTGGCGTTGTCCCTTCGGCCGCCGCGCGCCTCCAGACCCTGAAACGGTTAAGTTTCTGCGAGTCCGGCGCCGCTGACGTCCCCGTGTTCCTAGCACTCGAATCTCCGTACCACTCACCCCGTGCCGAGGTCTCCGCCGGTGCCGTCGTACCGAGCCGCCGCCGTACCGAGTCGGTGTACCGTCGGGTCGGAATCGTTGCCCGCGCCGGTACGTCTACTAGCCGCCGTCCACCGTCGCCGTCCACCACCGCCATCGCATCACGTGACCGTAACTGCGGTCCGGCGCTCGCCGAGCCGCCAGAGGGTCTCGCGCGTCATCGACGACCGAGCGCGCGACGCCAGCGAACCCGTCGCGCCGCGGGTGCAGGTCGGAGAACGTGCGCGGGTGACTTACCGCCGCGCACCGTCCGTGCTCTTTCCCGCATCCTCCCCTCCATTCCGTCGCCGTCATCTCCTGTCCGTCGTCTTCGCCCAGGGGGGTCTTCTCCTGTGGCGGTCTCGATTTTTTCATCCGATACATCGTCTTCTGGACACAAAACATCCTCCACTTCCGCTTCAGAAACCTTCGAATTTCCGTCTTCTCTTACTGCGTCGTCGTCGTCGCCGAGCGGTGCTGTCTCTGGGATCGGACCGAGCTCCGACTCTGCAGCAGACGACAGCGCGTCGCCGCTCGGCACTCCGCCACAGTGCGCGGAGACGGTCTCCTCGACGTCTTCAGCCAACTCCACTCCGTCTGCGCCTCCGAGAGTCGAGCCTTCGGGCTCCGACTCCAGGGTCCGAACGTCGCTGTAGTGGCGACCGTAACAATGGCAGACAGAAGTGGAGTGACTACAAGAACGACAACGAGATATTCGTCGGTTGTATCGGCCAAAGCGAGTTCCATCTTGTTGACCAAAATTTCTTCCACCATTTCCAGTAATATTATGTTTTTGCTGCTCGGTCGATGTTGTTAAAGTTTGTTGCCATAATTTATTTTTTGAAAGAAGATAATATTTGCGTTTGGATTTAATCGAGAATGAGCTAAATACAAATCGTTCAACACATAGACCGATCTCCGAGAAAATTTCCCAGACGACGGTGTGTGTTACTAGCCAGATAGTATTTTTATCGTTCTCGTCGGCCCGCAGCATTAGAATTTCAAGCGCGTTAATAATAACAATTTTATTTTATTTGCAAGCAATTTCCAACATATTGTAAATTATTAATACAGTAGTAAGTCTGCTCACTTCCTATAAGCAAACGCTTGGGTGAGAGGCTCTTAAATTAGACATTCAATTTAAATACAAATAATAATAATAAAGTACAATTAAGTACAATATGAGATTTACTTAATACAAAATAGAGCGTTAATTTTTCTCAAGCCTATTATTATTTATATCCACCGATACGGTCGTGGCGCGAGCTAAGTAAAAAAAAAAATAATAACTGCACGAAGGTGTGTGTATAGTATATCGAAGCAGGAGTTGCCTATTTAAACTGTGTAAAATACAGGTAAATTTGTTATACGACATAACTATTTTTTTATGCATCAATTAACTCCTAGTTAACTCCAAAACATCAGAAATATTGTGTATAACGTGCTTTTGTAAAAATCATCAAAATCTTAAATAGTACGTTTAGAAATGAAGTTATAAATGAAAAAGTGCGAACTTTTTAATGGAAATTTATATTAAATTCAGAATCACGGTAGCCGTCGTCGTCGTCGTCGTCGCATCAGCGTTGCCATTGTTACCAACAATATTACCGTTCTTATATAGATTATTGTGTAGATCCATATAAGATCCATTTTTTTAAGAAATTAAAGTTCAATTTTTAACAAAATTTATCAAATTGATAGTTTACAAATTACTATTTAGTAGTAAAATTTATAAAATGTTCAACTTTTATTGGTAACGATTGAAAATGTAAAACAAGAATTCTCAAAAATAGTTCATAGTGAGTGTTCATACTCTAACAAAAAAAACTAAATAATTTATTAAAAACACAGTTAATTTTCACAGACATTATAAGTTCAAATTTGGACGAAATTACTTATTAAAACAAAGAATAACGATTTTAGTTATTTTGTTGTAATTTAAAAATAGTAGGTGTTCGTGGATTTATAAAACTTTTAAGGCCGTTCTTACAATGTCCGGTTAAATTTAACCTACACATAACCCGTATAATCCTGCAGGTAATAAAATCTGTTATTAGTCAGTTAGCGTTAACCGACACTTTACCGGACATTGTAAGAACGGCCCTCAGAGTATATTATTATAATTTGTATACACGAATACACGATGACACTTTTAAATGTAATTTTTTGGGCAAAAATGACTATAAACTACTGCTGTACTAATGCTTAATAATCTGTAGTCAATGTGGTTATGATCATAAAAAATTATTCCACTTAAATTTAAAATACTTTATGTTTTATTATTTTTTTATAGCGAAATATGATTTATTTTTTACCATATATTTTAGAAAAAATGAAAGTAAAATTAAGCCCCAAAAGAATATGAAAAAAAAATTACTTTAATAAGTTTAATTATCGACTCTATCGGCGGAATCCGTGACGTGTGTGAACTGTGACGCCGATGACGAAACGCTCCAGAGAATACAAAACTTAAAATATTGTGATTTTTGAAAAATAAAATTATACGGGACGCAGTAAGTTTTTTACTCATACCTGCTTTGCTTATTGAAATTTTAGAATTTTTAATCGACTGTGTCGTCTGCAACGACTATGAGATTTGCCATGGAATATAAATAATGATAGATATTATACTAGGTACTTCAATATGATGAATCCACGGATATCATATAATGCAACTTTTTATATCAAAGAGTTCCATGTATAGGTCCCCACACTGCAGCGGTGGCAGTGGCGGTGACGTTAAATTCTATTGTCTTGGCTTCACCGCCGCGGTGAGCGGTGAAATGTGTCCTACAGCAATTCACCGCCACCTCCACCGCCACCTCCACCGCTGCAGTGTGTGGGGACCTTTAAGGAACAATCTTTGTTCGTTGAAATTTTGTATGACAAAAATCAAAATAGTTTATAATTTTGAATTTGAATTATAATAATAGGTATCAAATATGATATATTATTTGAATTATTATTTTCGTTTATTAATTTAATTATTTATTAATATGGTGAATAGATATTTGCAGAAGTACAAGCATATTTTTATAAAAGCTTATTGTATTTTATAAATCATTAAATAAAAATGTGTTTGCTGGATTTTAGGTAATATAAAGGTATACTCAGTAAATTCATCAAATTTACAGTATCGGCTATAATACCAACTAGATTCTAAAATTTCAAATCTAACATTTTCTACGAATACTGCTGATCACAAAATTATAAATTATTATTCAATATTATGAAAATTTTAATTGTATCGGGGACCTATAATTTGTATTTTAGATTCTGAGTGGAACGATGAATATTTTGATTTTACTATGATGTGTATTTAATTTTTAATTTTTTTTTTATTATTTCTTTGTTGTGTTTGATGTGTACACGATAAGTAGGTAGTCAAATTCGACCTTCGTTTTCCATGCAATATTCCATATAATATATTATAGGTACTCCGTATGTAATCAATGATCATATTGTTTATTTTTAATTCAATTTTTGTAGAAACGTGTTTTGTGTAGGCATAATGAATGTTACATTAAAATTTAAAAAATTCAAAAATTAGAATATAGGCACTACAGTTTCTAGCTTCTACTACAACATTACGTTATATTATGTTTTTAATTATTAAAATGCCTAAAAAGTAAACGTAAATCCCGAAATAATATGAAAACAAACTTACGTTGAAACATCGACTCTTCCGGTGAAACCTAGGTAGAGTGCATCAACAATGCAAACGTCCAGTACGTGAAGCCACCGAAAAAACAGCTATCTTCATCCGTCTTCATCTCGTTCCGAACTGTAACTTGAAACTATCGAAATATTTCATGAAAATTACCCGAACATAACGAAATGTGCGAATTCGTGTTAAAACTTACATTATAATATATTATACTGCTTAACGAACTATCTGTATATTATATTGATGGCCTATTATTTTTTTTTCACTAAAATTATTAGAATTGTTAATAGTCGCAGACGAATATCGACAATTGGCAATTGCCATAGATGATATAAAATATATTATTTAATATGATAAATCCATAGAACTTCTACACTCAACACACATACGCGGTCTATTGATACACGAATACACTCTGTGTTCTTTTACAGAAATCTTTGTGGTCTGCAATGTATTCTTGTTTTCTATTTCAGTTATTTATAAATGCACTTTTAAATGTAATTTTTATGATTAAACTTATAAATGCTTCTACGTCACCCAGTTAACAGATTGTATGGGGCAATAAATATTTAATTTAAGTCTTAAAGTAAATGTAAAATACTAAAATAGCAATAATATGAAAACAAACTTACGCGTAAACATCGACTCTTCCGGTGAAATCTAGCTAGAGTGTCGCCGTCGCCGAAAAAACGGCTATCTTCATCCATCATCATCTTGCTCAGAACTGAAACTTGAAAGTATCGAAATATTTAATGAAAATAATCTGACCATAACGAAATGTGTGAATTTATTGCTAACAAACTGTCCGTATATTATATTGATCGCTTGACGCTTATTATTTTTTTGTTCACTGAAATTATTAGAATTGTTAATCGTCGACGACGAATGTCGACAATAATTGACGATAGCCATAGATATTATTATAAAATATATTATTTACTAAGATAAATCCATAGAACTTATATACTATACTCAGTACCTAATCGGTCTTTGTTAAATCGTACGTACTTTTACAGAAATTTTTGTGATCAGCAATGTACTTATTCTGGTTTTCTATTTCATTCATAGTTCGCATGCCAAATATCCGAAACTGGTCCGCAAATGTATAGACATTCTATTAAATTACAATGTGAATTATTATAAGTCTCCTTTGTGGTACTTGCCAAAAACTTGACTACCGGGATTTAAATTTAAAAAAATGTGATTTAGGTAACCTATTGGTTATTGATATATTATAAAATATAAACTGAACCTACCAATAATATCACTATATAAAATAATTAAATATGATCATTTGAAGACAATTTCTTAAAACCTCTAAAATATTCTTTAATTTAGTGTTATAAATTTATAATCTAGTTAAGCGCTCAAGCAAATTTTTCAATTTTTTTTTTCGGTAACCCATGTGTTGCGACCAGTTAAGATGTATATCTATGATGCAAAAATTAACTGCCGGAAATTATTAGTTTTTAGGGTAAAGCTTTACGAAGTTCACGATTTTCGGATTTAAATTCCTTGTAAAAATTTTGTTTTTTTAAAAAGAAAATCACCATCATTATTTATTTTTGTATAGGTACCTAAAATATAAAAACTATACTATTAAGTAGATATTACATGTATTTTTACTGCTATTAATTATTATTATATTTTGTAATATTCGAAAGTAGAAAGTTATTATATATGAAAAATCGATTTTCTTTTATAAATAGTATGTTTATTATTATTTATATTTGTTTCTTAATAATTAATAAAATAACTCTTTTATAGTGAAAATTGATCATCATATTACTTGACCAAGGAGAAACAAAGTACATTTATACGTATCTATATATATAATCGCACTCTGTTGCGTGTTTAAATGTCACGTTTTTTATAAAATATAATAGGTACTGTTTCATCTGGTATCCACTGTATGTACCTATCTAGTTTGATTGACGTGTGATATGTGTCGCCGGTGTAACGACTCAAGCAATAATAATAGTAATTATTATTTTTACTATGTACAATCTTCTAAAACCTAACCTCGTTTGGAACTGTCAAACCGACGACGACGTTTGTGTGTCCACAACTCCGCCGCTATACAAAATAAAACACAAAGTAATATAATATCAGTATTTAATAGTTTAGGTACCTAGGTACCTATATATTTATTCGACCAGTGCATGAAGAATATACCTTTTATTACAAGGTTTATTACAAACTGAACAATGCTCTGGTTGTGGCGTTCTAATAGTCATTCCATTTTAGGAAACGGACGAAGAACTGACAAAACGCATACCATCGTACCTCAAAGGTTAACAGTGCTAATCTGAATTTATTCTAGAGACAGTCATTAGCCTAGAGCGTACGAGGGTAAGGTATAAAGTTGGTTTACCGCGTATTATCCGATACGGGCGATACCACAATAATGTGTACAATTTTTTGAATAGTTAAAAATGTTTTAAGAATAATATCAAATATTTTGTACGTACCTTATGTAAGAAAATGTTTAATCACAGACCTTCAACAACTATATTCATAATGAATAGTGATGTGCAAAAATTATAATTTCTTCATGACTTTAATATTACATATACCTTTGTGAATGATGTTTCTTTTACTTAAATACCTAATTAATTTCCAAAGTCTAGAAGTATTTTATATATATTATATTAAAGTATTTCCATAAATTAAAAATTTTTAAAAATTATATTTCATATATTTTTTGATGTGGCTCTTTTAAGTAGGGCTTGAAACCGATATTTTAATACCGGTTGAAACCGTAAAAATAGAAAACAAAATCGAAAAAAAAATCAATGAAATCAAAATCGGAGAAAATAAATAGGTACCGATAACCAAAACCTAATCGGAAAAAATATTTACGGTTTCAAGCCTTTTTTTAAGAATAATGTTTTATGACTTTATTATATCGTACATATGTGTCAGTGGTGTGGCTGAACTGTTCTCTGGGGGGCCACCTCCCCCCTTAGCGCCGTGCCTGACCATACTAATAAAAATAAAACATTTCAATACTATGAATTTCTTAAATTCAACCATAGCAATTGTCAAAATATCAATGTAGTAAAACCGTACAGTGTATAACTATACGGTTTTGCCTCACAAGACTACAAAGTTATCGATCTTCATATCAAACATAATAAATTAATGTATTTAAAGTACAAATGTAAATTACACTAACTTGGCTATTGAATAATAATTAAGACATACCTGTACAATTTTTTTGCATATGAAAATTCACTCTTGGAAATATTGATAGTATTTTAATAATTGGATGTAAAAACATTAAACGTATTTATTTTAAAAACATCCACTATCATATTCAATAAATAAACAAACAAAATGTTCCAAATTCAAAATTGGTGTATTCAGTTTACCGCCATGATAACATTCAGATTATACGGTTTTTCCCCGCAAACGCGTTAATAACCCGTCTTCCCCTAGTAAAGTAAGTATTATAGGCAGTAAGGAACTATAGTGTGATTTTCATTCCCCAGTCCCCACATTATAATATACCTATTCCCTACCTGTTACCAAGGTATTACAATATATAACATGTGTCATACTAGGTCTATTGTCTACTTTAAAAAATCAGGTAGGTACTCCTGTAACTATATGCTACCTACCGTAAAATGGGCTGCGTACGAGTTGATTCCCGGGTCATTATAATATAATAATATATATAATAATGTTATATATTATATATTATTTTGAATATTTAGTCAAATATTCAGCCTATTCGCCTAATTCAAGAAATGCCACTAGGAGGTTAAATGACAATTTTCTCAAAAATGTTGTTCTTTTTGGTTTTTTCATATTTTGAAAATTATTCAATTTTTTGTTAAAAAATTATTAGTAAAAAAATTTACTAGGTTAAAAAATATTATTAAAAAACTATTATTAAAAAATTTTTAGTAATTTGGTAAAAATGAATAACACTGTTACTAAGCAGTTATCTGTTGTCAAAACATGGTGCACGGGCGTTTATATATTTATTACATTGAAACAAAAATGTTATTTTGAAGGTTAATATAAAATATAATCTAATATATAAAATTCTCGTGTCACAGTTTTCGTTGCCATACTCCTCCGAAATGGCTTGACAGATTTTGATGAAATTTTTTGTGCGTATTCAGTAGGTATGAGAATCGGCTAACATCTATTTTTCATATCCCTAAGTGATAAGGGTTGTCCAGAAAAAATAAAAGAAGTGCTCAAACAGGGATTTTGATAATTTACGGTAGAAATAATTGTTTATAAATGGTTGCTAAGGTATTGGTTATATATATAAAAAAAAAAATAATAGATACAACATACAAAAATACATACACCCTTCTACGATCAACCCTTATTTTTTAATAGCCATTTTAGTAATTTAATCATTTTTCCTTTTAATCAGCCCCTTTGCGTTTTATTGGTATTGCTCACCGTACAAAACATCACGGGGTCCGCGATCTACCGCAGGTAGATTGCCTACCTGATAATATACTACCGCGAATCAGAATTTTTATTCCGGGCAACAGAAAAGTTCAGAGTAATCTAGAATATCATACACCTGAACAAAGTTTGAGTCATATACAATTTGTACATTTAACGGGTAACGAAGTACACGGGATCAGCTAGTAATATTATATAATTATATTAAAGTGGAATATTATCAGTGCCGAATTACCTATATTAAAATAAATTATATCTACACACTTCACCTTTTTTTTTTTTTGCTTTTATTTAATATATAAAATTACATTTATTAGATATGTACCTACTGTCATTATATAATAATATATATTCTAAACCAAGATAATAATTTTTATCATATTATAACTTTACGAGATCTCGTCACCGCAAATAATTGTTCAACTACTTGAGAAAAATCCAATGATCTAAGTATGTCACTTTCGATACTTAACAGTGCAAGGCCTGATAGTTGACTTTGTGTTGTCGAAGTTCGTAGTCAGTTTTTAATTAACTTCGGTATTGAAAATGATCGTTCCCCATCACAGTTGGACACTATGAAAACTAAATATATTCGCAGCACTACTTCTATATTAGGATATGTAAACTGCAAAATGCAAATTATTTTCTTCAATTATCCTGTATGATAACATTTCACATTTCACATTATCTTCACGCATTTTTATTTATATTTTGCAAATTAACTGAACTGTATGAATTCATTACCAAGTGAAGATTTTAAATCATATTTGGGTAAATGCTAACAAGATAATTTGCAGCAGACTGTAGATCAGAAGTTTCTAATTTTTTTAATTTATTAAAAAAAAACATTGACAATGCAAAATAAATCCCATTAAGTGGAGGCCCGGGGCCCGGCCCCTCTCTAAATCTGACCCTGATATATAGTTTTGTTTTCCATTTATCACTTTATCAGTAATTAATAAAATGCTGGGACATTGGCATCAGGGAGGTTATGTTAAATAAAATAGATGTATTCGTGTATTTCTAGACTTCTAGTGGAGGGAGAATAACTATTTTAATCATATCTCCCCCCTCAAATAAATCCTAAATACGCCACTGTATTATCCGTAGTCGATAAAAAATACCTCAAAGACTACATAATATTATCTATTTTTCTTATTCTATCATTGTACCTATTTTCTATAATCGTGTTAAATTTCATTTAACAATTGCTCGTTGAATCGATATACATCGGACATCGGTCCCGTATTGAATGACAATAGTGTTATGGTAAGTACTGTTTTTATACTATTTTGCAATTATTATATTGGTTAAACATGTTTAATTTTACTTAAAAGTCAATGCAATACATATTCCATACTTATTAAATAACATATTATTTCATTGTTACTTATTAATTCATAAACAATTTTAGATTCTGAGCGGAGCGAAATAATGTATTTTGGTATAACAATGATGAGTGTGGTTTTTTTTCTGTCTATCAGCAACATTTTTGATAGTAAGCATGCTTCGATTTTTGAGATCAGCATGTTTTCTGATAGAAAAGTAAACCTAGTTGGTACTTTTAGGAGGTTAAAATTGAAAATTCCAAGTAGCTTTAGAAAGAGTCGAGAAAAACAAAACAAAAGTAATAATTTTTACTCAAAACCAATTTATGAGAAAATCGATTTTAGTTTTTTGGTGTAACTCAAATATTAATAACCGTAGAGCATTGCAAAAAAATTCACCAAATATTTATATTAGCATTTCACAAAAATGGTAACATTTTTATAATATTTTGACTTTTTCTGGGCTAGTTATAGCCTTGAGAAATTTTTAGAAATTCATTATTATTTTTAACTATTCTCGATAAAAAATTTTTCACTTACCCAGTAAAAAAGCTTGACTATATAATATAATATTCCTTATAAGTTTCACAAATGAGACTTCAAAAAAATCAGAAATACATAGGCACGAATTTTTTTTATGCAATTGAAGTTAATATTTTGACAAAATTCAACAATATATCGAACATTTTTCAGTTAGAAATTCATAAATGGTAATTTTTGATAATTTGTTGTAACTTAAAAACGAATGAACCTAGATACTTGAAATTTTTACCAAATGTTAAAACGACCATTATCCGCGCATGGTACTATTTTCAAACAATTTTGTATTAAGAGTTATAATTTTGAAAGTAGATCAACATAATAGGTATGTGTAAACATTATATTATTTTTTTTCAGATATTGAAAAATAACATGGATGAAATCAAAAACATCAAAGTTTCTATCGACGTAGTACCTATAACTGATAATGATAAGCAAAATGTGATGAATTTTCTAAAACAGTATTATTTCCGCGACGAACCTTTATGTGCAAGTTTAGGGTTAATGGAAGAAAAAGTATCAGTGATACAACTTGAAAATTTTTGCGTTGATGTATTACAAAGCGGTGAGCTTATAAATAAATGAAAAATGGTACATACAAAACATACTTAATACATGTTATTACACACTGTATTAAGTTTATAGTAGATACGGCTCACGAAAAGTGAACGTTGACTTCAGCGATCCACATGGCAATTTTTAATAAGTGATTATCAAACATATTGGCGAGATTTTTTAAAATTGAAACCTAACCTGCACAGCAAGCTGCACGAACGAACAATACTACAAGTCTGAGAACCCCTAGTTCCAACAATATATTTTGAACCGTCGACCTTGAAAGTTCACTTTTCGTGAGCCTTACTATAATTGTTTAATTGCAGATGGTACATATATAAGACATACTTAAAACATAATATATTAAGTTTACATTAATATAAAAAGTAGAATATTACTGAATACGTATGTACCAATAATATAATGTGTTTTGCGTTGAGGGATAAAAAAAAAGGTTAAAAACTTTATCTAACTAATGTAATTTTGACATAGACACTTATTTTAAATTATTTGTCACCATAAAATTCACTGTATCTTATCTTAACATGATATCGTTATAAGTCCGTGAGATCTTAAGTGGATATTAAGTGGCTCTATTATATATATTAATTGACAGTAATATATATTTGAATTTTAAAATGTTAAAAAAATAAAACGTGGAACTTAAAACTTAGAAATACATAGGTATAGTAAACCTAAATACCACATGATGAATATTAAGTTCAGAAGATTATATTAATTTATGTACATTATTAAAGAAAACTGATTACAGAAAAATGTAGATATCTACATATATGGCATCGTACATGTTTCTGAATTTGACTAATATAATGTATGTATACCACTACCTTGTGATATTATTTTATTCAGTAATATGTTAATTGATTATTGACATTTGTTTAAAATATAATCAAAAAAATAAGGTCAGAATGTAAGTCTTAAAAATAGGGATGAAGGCAAAAAGTGGCCAAATAAATTTAAAAATATTTAAATACTAGCTGATCCCGTGCACTTCGTCGCCCGTTAAATGGATCAACTCAATACTACCTACTCAAACTTTGTTCAATTCATTAACGTGTATGGTGTTCAAAATTTATCTTATCTTTCCCGTTGCCCTGAATAAAAATTCTGAATCGCAGCAGTACATTATCAGGTAGGCAATCTACCTGCGGTAGATCGCGGACCCCGTGCTGTTTGTACGGAAGTGTATGATTTAACTCTAAAGTATCAAAGTTATACCAAGTTTATTTTGATGTAATACTGTGGATTAATATAATAAATTTAGTTGCTCGTAAAAAATCGCAACTCTTAAAAAAATTATGATTGTTGAACTCCTTTTGGGTGTAATTTTCTGCGGTAAGTGCAACTCTGCCACCCTGGTAAGCATTGTTCAATAATTCGATTTGATGCAAGCTTGTACCTGATCTGCCCGAATAACCAATGGCAACCAATAAATAAATGCTAATTTCTAATGTAGACTGTAACCAATGGCAACTATAAATAAATAAAAATAAAATTTCCAATTTCTATCGTGAATCTCAATGTCCCTGTTTCAGCACCTATTTAAAATGCGAATTTTGGCAAATCCTTTCTTAGCGCACGTCTATATTATAATAGCTATCTGTATGCCAAATTTCAGCCAGATCCGTCCAATGGTTTGAGCTGTGCGTTGATAGCAGTCAATCAGCTTACTGTTTTTTATATACAGATATGGTTGCCATGGTAATATGGACACACACACACACACACACACTGACATACATTCATTTTTATATATATAGATTGATATGAAATCTTGGTAACCTTAGTAACCATGGCAACCTTGGTAACCATGGTAACATGGACACACAGACACACACACTGACATACATTCATTTTTATATATATAGAAGATAAGTACTTCTGTACATTTTCTTGAAGAGGACCCACGTGTGTTGTCTCCATAGACATATAAATAAATAATTTTTTTTTTATTTAATTATTTATTTAAATGTTTATGGTTGTCTCCGTCTTACAAACGTACAACATAGCAAAAACTGTTTTGCGTGGGATAGAACCACTCAGGTAGTAGTGATAATCAAGAAGTTTAGAACATTATATCTATGAAATATCGTTTATATTTTTTTCATATCACTTATATCAAAAAAGTTCTTCTTGATTCAAAATTCATTATTTTTGTGTACTTATTTGAAACTTAAATAACTATTTTCGTAACACCGAAATTGGAAAAATTATATTTCAAAGTTCTCCTTTTTATGTGGTGATAATTTCGTTTCTTAGTTACGACTGTCGCCTTCTCGGTTCTTTCCCACTCAAAACAGTTTATGCCATGTTTTAGTGTTTTAAATTTGTAAGACAGAGACAACCACAGGCGAGTGTAGCGTCCTCTTGAGGAATTTTATGTATATTCACCATTGTATATTTAAGTAACATGTATCAACACGAACAAGATTTTTACTATTTAGGCCTATCGCTTATGGCAGTATCTGCAGAGACAGGTGAGATGATGGGTGTCTCGCTGAATACCACACTGTGCAGGGATAACGAAATAAAAAAATACAGCGACGAGAACAATGATAAAAGTTCAAAATTTAATGATATCAAGGTTTTCTTAGATAAAGCTGAACAAGATATTGATGTATTTGGGCAGTATCCAAATATTGATCATATAATGGAGTTATCAATTATTACAGTAAAGGAAGCATATAGAAGACAAGGGGTTTGCAAAGCCCTCATCGACAAGTCTAAGTATATTAAATATAATTTATTTATAATCATAACATTAATTACTGGACAGTTATTATACTTTATAGTTTATACTATAGATAACAATGGATACCCATAATGTTTAACTAAGTATCCATTTTAAATCTATTGATATTATATGCTCCTCTTACTATAAATTTATAAACGATTTTTATTTTTGTTAATTACAATTGGTAATATTTGCCATGCCACCATTTTACATTTTAAATTCAACCCTCATAAAATATTAATGTTACTTTCCAGTAAACTTTATTTCTTTAAGATAGAAAAAATTGTGAAGAATCTTCTATTAAAATGTTTAAGTTTAGCTGTGAAAAGAAAAACTTCTATGGAATTCCAACTGAAAAATAATTTGCGAATCTTAGGGATTTTGATGAATCTTGTCAAAATTCGAATTTTAAATGCATATACAAAATAACCTTGCACATGTAACTTTAATATTTTTGATCAGATATTAAAACATCTTATGAGGATCCTTGTGTTAAATTTCAAACTTTTTTACTAAGGGAAAGAAGTTTTTATTTATAATAATTTAAAAAAATTTTACAAAATTTGAATAATGTCTCTAGGTTACTATTAGTATAAAAATAGTCAAACATTTTCGAAATTTTCACCATAAATGGAAGTGCTAATGTAAATATTTAGTGAAAATTTAAAGGGTCTACGCGGTTATTGGATTTTGAGCTACACTAAAATTTGTTTTGAGTAAAACTAACCATTTTTTCACTTTTTTTTTAAGACGCTTTCAAAAATTACTGAGATTTTCAATGTTGACCTCCCAAAAGTACCAACTAGATTCATTTTTCTTTCAGAAAAAATTGGATTATTTAAAAAAAACACACATCATTATAAATAGTAAATACAATACATTAATTTACTTCGCTCTGAACCTAAAAAGCGGATATCATTGTAAATACAATTCATTCATTTGCTACTATCAGAATCTAAAATAATACATTTGAAACAATATATTTTTTCAGGACCCACTCAGAAAAATGTTGAAAATCTGCCACTTGTCTCAGTCTCCAATCTCTATTAAATTGTTAGAGTCGTTATAACTATACGGGTTCAGGGGTTAAAAGTTTAAATTTTTTTACTTATATATAAATATATAATTTATGAATATTGAATATTATATGTATAATATATTAATTAATAATAATTATATGTATTATAAATTCTAATTTTGAATTTATATTTTCAGACTATAATTAATAATATCCTCCCCATCAATAAATACAAACTATTTTTCTGTGTTCGTTCCTGCAGTGAACTATAGAAGTGTAAAGTTCCAAAAAACAACTTAAAAATCTGATTCTTTATTAAAAAAATTTGTTTTACATAATTATTACATTGAATATAGATATATATTATAGAACTATTGATAATACTTTAATAACATTAATTTAATAATATGTTAATTTCTAGGGAGTTGGCTTTGAAGTTAGGGTTTCAAATGATCTACGTGGAGTGCTGCAGTCATTTTACTGCAATAGCTGTTGAAAGATTTGAATTTCAATGTATATATTCGTTGTCTTATACAGATTACGTGAACAAACAAGGTGATGTGGTGTTCAAGACACAGTCTCCTCATAAATATTTCAAAGTCCATGTATTACTTCTCTAAAATATTTTATATTAATGTACATAGTTATACATCTAACTAGTAACTACATCGGTAACGGGTTGAACCCAAAAAAGAGAATATTAATACATTATGTATAATAATTTAAACTTTACAATAATTTGTTATACCACCTTAGGTACATGTAAACATTTGAACAATATAAATTATTAATGTACAAGGATAGTACTTTGCTGTATATCCGTCTATAATAGTAATTAATAAAAAAAAAGCATATAAGTAGATGTCGTTCTGTCGTACAAGTGGGTGACTGCATAATAGAATTGTATTAAATTTGAATTCAATGATATCATTTCATTGTATACGAAAAACGATCCTGAGCGGAGACGGTTTGTCAGTCTCGATATTTTATATTTTATATTATATTTTATTATATAGCCTGTTAGTTGAATTAATATTATTAATTACAACAAAATAACTAAAATCGTTATTTTTATTTTCTATGGTGATAATCAAAGCGTTAGAAATTAAAAACCCATTTTTTTTGTAATTCTCACGACCCTCCGCGACCGGTAGAGCGCAATTCCGCCATTCTGAAATACCCGCGTGTGTGGGTGTGTGTGTTTTTGTGTACATATTATATTGTATCTAAGTGGTACAAATTGTTAAAATTCAAGAGATGTCTATAGTACTCCTATCCCAAAGAACAACTGTAGTCGGAGGCCAATTTGTGGCTCAGGGATGATGGCTTCATTACACGGGTATTTGACACGGTGTGGGCGACAATAACGGTTTACCGGTCCGGTTTACCTGTGACAACTGGGATAATATAATTGTTAATATTGATAAATATAAAATAGGTAGATACCTATACCTATTATATTATATGATGTTGCTTTATAAATATTTATTTTTTTATAAACGGGTAAGTGCCCTTTTGTAATAATATAAACAGTACAGTAAGTAGAATCTCAATTCAGCAAATATAACAGTGAAATTGAATAATATAATGTTTAAAATGAGTCAATATTTTAAAAAATTTTCGTATTACTGTTTATCCTAACATCTTAAATCATTTTTTTAACTAAAGTATTAGTATGTAAGACACTACTATTATCAATTTTATAATTATAAGTAATAATATAATATATTAATAACATTTTAATATGTGTATTACGACTCGTCGACACATGGCATTAGAAATTTATATTTTACAGCTGGCACTAGTACCTACTTGCAATCAGTTTACTTCACATTTTTACAAGACCGAAACATTAAGCTTTTAAGACTCGTATGAATGATGACTTTACAATAATTGCTATATATATAAATAGTTCTCTTAGGTGTAAAAGTTGAAATCAAAACTATAATGTCTTACAGAACCTATCCAAGTATTGCATGAACTGTGCGAGTTTTGTAAATTATTGCTCTACAGAAAAAAAAAACATTAGGTACCAAGCGGAGTCCGTTTACTATAGCTATAAGACGTATTTAGAATTTTAAGTATCCATTATTTTCAGAATAATAAAAAAAACACATATTGATTTTGTTTAAAATTCAAAAGACATTTTTGAAACTTCATACTGTTTTTATTTCGACGATGATGCCGTCATATTGTTTCTGCAAGACAAACTAATTATGTTTTAATCAATTATTCAATTATTATGCTTATTTTTTCATTAATTTACCACAATATGATGGAATATTCTCACGCCACCTCCCCCCTCAAGACTGGAGCTCAGCGCTAACTTAATAAACAATAAACTTATTCAAGTATCCTTATAAATATCTACATTACACGGAGCCAAGCACGTTTTTGGAACATTTTTAAAACTAGATAATAATATATATAAGAACTGCGTGTGATTACTCGGAGAAAATATAATATTTTCGGATGTTCGTACGCATCGGCTGTAATAAGTAAAACTGTGTACAAAGGCAACGTTTCAAGATGATATCTCTTTAATAATAAGCGTAGGTATATTAGATAAACGTTAACGTAGACGTGCGTATTGTGGGCACGACAGCAGCAGACTTGAAATGAAACGTTTGTCGTCGGAAAAGGTATATTATTTATCATATTAGCCGAAGAAGCGAATTACACAAAATGTCAACCTACGGTTTTGGATATTTAATTATTATTATTAAATTATACAGGTCTACTTAATATTACACTGCAAAAGATGTACCATACTTGTTATTTGTTATAATAATAATCATCAAAACGTCGTTCTAAAAGTAAGGTCAGTGTACATAATATTATATTCACTTTGTAGCCTCTTTATTTTGTATGACAAAAATATTCGTTTGCAGTAAAACTAAAATTATATGACATTAGGTCTTAAAAAGTTAAAAACGATTACTTGCCATGTTCTATGTAGTGTTGGTCTTTGGGTAAGTTACTTTTAAAAAGTAATTAAGTTACTTTACTTGTTACTCAAATAAAATTGTAATGAAATTACTTTACTTTTCAAATAGAAAAGTAACTCATAACTTTCTCGTTACAAAAATAAAATTTTTTTTAAATTTCTTGGCAATTATCTTCTGCAGGCAAATTGAGCAAGCAAATTCTTTATAAAACCTGTATAGTTAATAGGATAATATAAAATTTAGTCTTCCACACAAGCTATATTTATAGGAAACCTATTTAAAGAAATCAAATCAAATAATTGTTTTACAATTCTACATTTTTTATTATTTTTAAAATAAGTACTTAAGTTACTTAACTGTTTATTAAAAAATGGTTGTTAATAAATGTATCATTGAGTTCGCTCGTGTTGATAGTGAATTTCGTTCTTATACTGCTACGAGCCACTTTTTTAATGTACCTATAGGTATAATAATTTGGATGGAGCTGAAAATGGTTGAATGTGTACATTAATAATTTTATAATATATTGGCCAATTCTGTAGTATGTGTCTATAACATACAAGTAACAACGGCTGCATCGCCCAAATTTCTTTTCTATTAACGTATAGATCGCCATTAAAATATATAGTATGTCGCAGGTTGAGCCATCAACCATTTGCTGATGGCTTTTTTGATACAAATTTTACTTTTCGTGGTGGAAGTGTTTTTGAGTGATCTTCAAAATCAAGCTAGATATAGTTTACGGCACCGTCGAGGAACAATTTTTCCCAAAAAAAATTTCAAAATTATTTGTTATAACTAGGAAACGAATTGAAAACCGTTTTTAAAACAACGTTTATGTTACTTACTTAGATTTTTAAAAGGAACTAGGGAGGATCTTATTTTGACTCCTCAAACTGCGAAATACTATATATTTTAATGGCGACCCATACGTTGAAAGAAAAACAATTTTGCTTTTTGAAAGGATTTCCGAGCGAACTTCGAAACTGCTTGACTTGTGTTTTAATAGATGTCTAAAATTGTAATTTGTGTGAAAACTGTTTGTTACTGTGTTTGTGAACACTGGGAGTCCAATTTGAAATGTATTATTATAACTATCATGTAAGTTAAAGCTCTGTGGTCTGTATTATACAATAAGTACAAACCACTATAACTTGATCAGTGTCGTTCAAATTTCATATCTCACAATGAGACAGCAGTATTATTTTATTGGCCCAACCGGCTCATGTAATCCGAAACAAAACCAGTATTTATGTATTTTAAAAATTCCCAATTTCATCAATCCGACATCCGTATTATATGTATTATAATATATTATATAAATATAATAATATGTTTATTTATTTAAAGTTTAAATGTAAGTATATATATATTATACTATGTCATATATTATGCTATATATGCAGTGCGACACCATAAATCATAATTATGTGCATTACAGTGTTCGACAACAACACCATATTTTAAATGCTTCATTTTATTTAAAATTTAAATAGATTTGTGCAATCCAGTTAAAAACAATCAGGGAATTGAAAAACATACGACAATATTATAGTTAATAGTTCAGGTCCGTAATGTTTCTCGCCACCGCCCAAGCTGTCCAGTCGATTATTCCAAATCAGTGTCAATATTTTGCAAATACGTATGGGCTCCATAAAAGTTTTATAATTTAGTTGAAACCTAGTATATTATCTTAGCATAATATCATATTATATATTAACACTTGCTAGAGGTATATGAAAATCAACGTATTATGTGTCGCCCGATATTTTGTTGTACGAAATAACATTGTGGCTGTACATTTTCAATCAGAGCACGTATACATTATGAAGGAGCTATACCTAGGTATATACTTTTCATATACCTATCTATAATATACCACCGCGGTCGCCCACGATTTTGGATAAAACAAACGGCTAATAGCACTCAACCGCGACTTCGGACTATATATATTTATAGAGATTGGAGTGTTGAGCGGTATTGATTGGCCGGCGAGGTTTACTGTATACGCACCTACTTAAATTTCCCAAGACTGTCTGTGCCGAGTGGGTGCGGCGGGGTGTGGAGTGCAGTCGTCAGGATATCAATCCCTTTTATCCTCTCCGTCATTGTTTTAGGAAAAATTGTAACGGACATTATTTATTTATTATTGTGTTTTTTTTCCCAATCTCTATCGAAGAAAATCCTTAAGAAAGTCTTACGTATTAGTACAACAATTATTGTTATATATACCGCAGTAAACGTCTACCAGGAACAATTGTACGATATAATACATAATACTACAAACCGACTTGCTGGTACTGACCACACAACAATCGTTGGGTGTGTCTACTTATATTATATATTTTGTGGTGCTTTTAATTCCAATATACCTAGGTATATATATTAGTTCGTCGAAAGTCAATTAATATTTTGAAATGTATCGAAAATAGCAGTTGCACGAGTCTTTAGGTCGGGAGACGTAGGAGGACGTAGAGCAAGTTAGTCGAGCATATTAAAATAATATATGTCATTGATATCTGCAAATATCTACTTATATTTAGACAATATCACACCAAAAAATAACCAAACAGTAAATTAAAAACCAACCTCAATAACGAGGTAGCAGTGGTGGATAACTCTTATTGAGTAAAATTATGATAACTTAAAAATATAATAAAACAAAAATATAACGGCGAGAGCACAACGATAATCCCTACCAGTTTTTCAATGCCCCATGCGGCCATGCACTCCACCCCTGGCAGAATAAGACGAATTTGACATCGTCTAATATTTATTTTCATACTGTTCTTGGATGTTAACTATAGATTGAGCCACAATTATCTAGAATGACTAGTCTATTCTAAGAATACTATAAAAAAATTGATAAATATAAAATATTATTACATTCAATTTCTATAAATTAATATCTTAATGTAATTTAAATAAAATTAATACTTTTAAATATAATAAAACCAAATTATTTGTCATTATTCTATTTGGGTAGACAATAGATACTAGACGGTGTCTCATTATCTCCTATGATGCTTCACCACAAATGAGAGTATAATATTATAATGGTATAATGACGACTTAATAATATGTCATCAATTCTGGTTTGACGTAAAAAGATTCGTTTAGAGTTATTAAACATACACTTCTTTGCTACAGATTGTTATTAAAAATGTATTACATTACTTATTTACTCAATCATTTTATTTTTATTTTGTACCTATATTTTATAATCAAAACCCAAAATTACTTTATTTTACACTTAAGTTAATATATATATTGGCGTATAGTGGATTACAAGTTAATAAATTCTATTCCTTATCATGTAAGAGGTACATTATTATATTGACAATTAAGCAAGATATAGGTATAAATATCAGAGCTTGAAACCGATATTTGATACTGATTTTGAATACCGTTAAAAACCGAAACCAAAAACAAAATCGAAAAAAACCAGTACCGATAATCAAAACCGAAATCGAAATTGAAAAATTCAAAACCTTAAACGAAATTAGAAAAAATAAATACCAATATCCGAAACCAAAATCAAAATCGGAAATATATTTTCGGTTTCAAGCCCTGGTCGTTATAATAATATAATAATAATGTAGGACTTGAAACCGATATTGGATACCGATTTTGAATACCGGTTATAACCGTTAAAAACCGAAACCAAAAACAAAATTGAAAAAAACCAATACCGGTAATCAAACCGAAATCGAAATTGAAAAATTCAAAACCTAAAACGAAATCAGAAAAAATAAATACTGATATCCGAAATAGGAAAACTATTTAAATATTGTATTAGACGGATAGCCGTTGCGCGAGGTTCGGGCGATAGATTTAAAAGAAACGAAGACGATCGCGGCTGAAATACAAGAGCTGCAAATGGATATAAATTAAAATAATATATTAAAGTCTACTTTCGATGCCGCTGATTCGCCTATTAAATTGTACAGTTGTACGTCGTAGGTATATATTATATGTATCAGCAGCTATTATCTATATTCTATATAATATATTTATAGTGATTTTTCGCTGGGTGGGCAGCCGTTTGCGATATTTATATAGGCACATACCTATTACATATATTATATTAATATGTACCAACCACCTACGCTATATATTATACACTTTGCGGGATTCGTCGAGATCCGCCGAGCAGATATATCGTGGGCCAAACGCGCGTGCCAAACGTAGCGGAATTAATGAAATTCGAGTGGCTAGAGACCTATAACACTCTCCGCCGGTGAGCCCTTCGCATACGTATACACCACACGCGGACAAGAGCGATCGAGTGATAATATAATAATATAATACATATTATAAAAGCGGAGAATGATAAAACGATTCTTGTGTTACGTTTCGGAATTCTTTTACCATACATTAACGCCGAGTCGAGCACGCTATATACCTATAACCAGTATTATTATACCACTGCCGCACACTTTTATGGAACACTCCAAGAGTCTGTGAGGCGGCGTCGGATCGGCCAATCGGCGAATCGAGTTCGCAGGGCCGCGGTTTCCGCCCCTCCGACGCCGGCCGAAGACTTCGGAGGTCCCTCACTCTCTCTCTCTCTCCCCCTAACTCTTTCTCTCTGGATTTCGCGACTCGTAGTCGTCGTAGCCACAGGTACACAGTCACCGGCTTCCCGAATCGCCGGACGTCCGGGAAAACTGTTGCGTTTACACCGCCGTAGTTGTCGCCGAAATAGGTCAGTATAATTTATATTAATTATTATATTATTACCTAAGGATCGTTATAATTATAATATAATATATAGCTGCCGATGTTGTCGTCTACAATAATAATTTATGCAAGCAGCTTTTACCTGCCAAAGTTTGATTTTATTATTTTAGACCTAAACTAAAAATACAAGAGAATACTATAAAATATGCCTATACACATCTTCTACATTTTTTTTTAATGAATATTATGAGTATTACCATCTACGAGCCTATACCTACATTTTTACGACCATAAAAATTTGTCTCACTTGAAATGTAAGAAATAAAAAGACATAAAAAAATATAACTTACCTATAACAGGTGTTGGCCTCCATCGCTTCTGAAATTTATAGTCTGATAATACTATAGGTCATAATTTGAAACTAATAAAAATAATATTGTAGGTACAGTGAAAACATTTTTTTAAAACCAATACCTACATAAAGGAACTTTGAAAAATTGATTGTATATTAGTAACAAATTATATGAAGACCTTATAAGCTCTAAGTAGTCAAATATAGCCTCATGTATCCTGACAGTATTATTATTTATTGCAACTGTACCTACAGGTAAATCTCGAGTAAGGTACGTTTTAATGAATATTTATACATATTTACATATTATTAAACACTATACACGTAGGTATTGGTTTTTTCAACTTGTCATATTCCATATTTTATTTATAGAAGTTTTGTTGAAAAAGTTTCATTGGAATATTAACAATATATTTGATGAAATAAAAGAATCACGAAACGATTATTATACGAGCACTAAAAATTGATTAAATGTAATATTTATGTAGCTATATATATTTTTAAATACTAATTGCGATTACATATTTTTTGTACTGTAATCAGTACCTTTTCATCAACCACGATTTACTGAAAAAATTGAAATGTTGCTGCACAAAAGAATATTAAATACCTATGACAGATAATTAACGGACTTTTATGAAAAGCGTCTGGTTTGAAGTAATTGTGTACTAGTATAATATTATCAGTTAATTGGGTTACAAAAACGAAACAAAACTATTCAAGCCATTAAGCGGTATATGAAATTGGTTTTTGCATGCTATGCTCTATTACTTAGGTATTAAAAGACTCGACACTACTGAAATAACCGTTTTTCTTTTGTGAACATTTAAACCTCAAAGTTTATACTTTCTAAGATTTTAATACAATTTTTCCGTTCTTAGAGCAAAAAATAAACAAAGAAATGAGAAATATTTACTAATGGATTTGCTATTTTTTTTGAAAATTCGAATACCTATAGAGTAAAACAAAGTTTTGTGTTAATATATGTATTGAAAAACAGTATGTTACTACTTACAATAGATAGCTATTACAATAGATAGCTGGTGGTTGGCCGTGGAGGTGTGGTTTTTCCCATAAAAATTGTACAAAAAATATTTGTCTCACTTTAAGTCAAGTAAAATATGGTGACTTAACTACATGTTTGCTTACTGGCTATCACGCCCTGCATTAGCCATGCCAAAGATTTTTTTATATTGAATATAATTTATTTTCTTGTGTTGAATACTAAATGTATGTGTGAGTTACCCTATAAAGAGATAAAAAATAAGCTGTAAGCACAATAAAAGTCTTTAGGAATCTATTGATATAACTTTTATTAGAAATGGCCCAGTAGTTTTTGAATGTCTATAGCTAATAAACGAATAGATGTTCAAAAAACCAATTTATATATCATGGGTATACTAGCAGACACGTCAATGCGTTGTTATTGCTAGGTTTTTGTGATTGTTCAACTCTTTTTGGGTGTTTCATGCTGTGGAAGCAATGTATTTTTAAGTTTAAATGTGATATTATATTTTAATTTATAGCCATCCCGATCGGAGTCGTCCGTGAGATTCGCTTATGATTATGTGAACAGTATATTATCAGGTAGGAAATCTACCTGCGTCCTGCGGTAGATGGCGGACATAAAAAAAAACATTATTAACATGTATAGAAAGAAGAAAAATAAGAAAAAAACAAAAATAATAATAATTATTATTATTAAAATCAATAGCAACCATTTAAAAACAAAAATTTAAAAAAACAATGCAAACAATTTTTCCACCAAAACCGTCGTTTGAACTCGAGACCCTGTTTGAATCCCTGTCTGGGAACCTCCCCAGGTGGACTTCTTATTTGACTTTTTTCACGTCCAAATGAAGACTATCTTCTACATCGAGGTCTAATCTATTTCTGTTCCAAAGTTCATCGCAATCGGATGAACGATTTAGGAATGCATAAAAGTCATAGGTACAGATATTCTTTGACTTTTATATGTATAGATTATATACATTATGTAGAATAATAGTTAATAGCTGTTAACAGTGGCATCTATTCTAAGTAATATTCTTACGAGACTCGTCACCTCCACGGGATCCCAAATGATATGTGTGAAAAATTTGGTGACAATATTGGTTAAAAACTCTGGGTTTTCATTCATTTATTTGTATTGTATGCTTCATTTAGATATATCCTGATTAGTAATGTCTGTGTTAGCCGACTATCTACTATCGTCTGTCTAACCATCGTTTCCATTTTACTTCTGGTGAAATATTCTTGATTGCTTTTTATCCAAGCCGGTCGAGTATTATATTAGTAAATAAACATTAACTATAAACTTTGACTCATATAATATACATAATAGCTATTACTCAATTTGACATGCCAGTGTATATATAGAATTATTATAATAGCTTTACTCGCAGCCTAAATGACAAAATATAATACAAAACAGAAAATTGTATCCAATCATAATAACTATTTTACTATCAGAAACATTCGATTTTCGTGAGCCGATACAAAATGCACGTGTGAGTCACTTTAGTGACCCTATAGTTATTTTCTCGTTAAAAAACGAAATTACAAACCTTCCTAAAATCTCAAGTAGTCTTCAATCTTCATAGAATTTTTATTAAAAACGGTTTAGTAGTTTTTATGTTTATAGACGACAGAAAATGAAAGAATGAAAGATTCATTATAGATTTATAAGCATACGTTTAGAACACCTTATACCCCTGTTGTGTCCGTTCGTCCGTCCGTTATTTACCAGTATATTGTTATGATTGTTGATATTAATTTTTGCAGTATAACATATATAAGTATTCAATATTCAAAACAAAAACTACAAATACACTTAACTAAAATATAACTACAGTTTAACTAATAAATAGTTTAATAACGGCTCTTTTCAAAGTAAATTCATACTATCCAGTATTAAAAATATCAAATTATGAGTACCTATTTAGATTCATAATATACTATCCAATATTAAAAAGTAGGTAGAAAAACATACATTTTGTTAGATTGTGAATGCAATTGTAGTTTAGACGTTATGTAATATTAAAATACGCTTAGAAATCTGGAATTTAGCACGCTCGCAGAGTAAGCATTATTCTTAACGCGTGTTTATATATTATTATATTGTATAGACAAAAATAATAAATTGATAAATAGAAAGATATTAAAAATGGTATATGGTATATTACGTATATCTACACCACAGTTATTATGAATAAGGTAAAATATTTATCTATTTTCTAACTATTATTTTAATGTTATTCATAATAAATATACTCTACACCGGTTCTCACGACTTTCGGTATACTTTTTACTTTTAAATTATAATAATGGAATCTATTTAGCTATAAACTATATCACAAGGAAGGCATAATTTATATCAACGAGAGCAAACAAATGTTTAATGTCAACGTCTCAAAAAAAGATCATGTGGAATCGTGAATACCTATATTAGGTATCTATTTAATTTACAGAATCGTGTATCTATATTAATAATAGTTAATAATATCTTCACGATTCTGAAAACTGGTGGAATCGTTCCTAGTTTTGCAATAAAATCCTTTTCCATTTAAAAAATCTTTGGGTGTGAGCCTCTGGTTGGGATACACTGTTATTTAGCAATACATGGCTGCCGATAAATGTGCTTAGTTCGTTTCCAATTGAGTGCAGACCATATATAGTATAGAATAATCGGCGGAGGCAGTTTACTAGATGTGCTTTACAACGTCTGCAGCTCGTGTGGCCTTTGTTTTACGAGGTGTTTTAGTGGTTTTTAAGTACATTAATACATTATAAGATTTTTGTTCCCTCTAGATATTCGGTCACGACAAGTATTTTTCCGCAGCTCCATGCTGTATCTTCGTACATGTAATATTATGTTTGAGGGAGGAGCTAGGTGGAAATATAAAGGCGCTACAATTAATATATTCTCGGGTTTTGATGACTTAAGTTCATTAATTTATATATATTTCTTAATATTACAATACAATATATTATATTAAAAATAATATATTATTCTTGTAAAAATACTTGTAATATACATTTTTTTAATAAGGACTATTATCCATCAACATTGATAACTGAGAATCTTCTCATTTGAATTTCGATTTAGATGCATTACAATTTTCAAAAAATGATCTGCTTAAATAGTTAATAATAGAAAAAGAAGATACTTATTTGAAAAAAATAATTTTTCATCACCACAGGACATTCATTTAAATGATAAATAAACTAAGTAATTGACAATATGTTCTTTCGGTTTTGGCATTTAAAAAAAATGTATTATTAATAGGGCTAGGATAGTATAGGATTTTGCATTTTTTTTTAGGATTTACAGGACATAGCTTTTCAAGCACAAAATGTGATTTGGTCATATACGAGTCCAAATTTATAGTTTTTATTTTGCTTTTTTTTGCATTTTTTGTACTTTTAAGGATTTAGGGTCATTTTTTCAATTTTACGGGCATTTTTTATACTTTTTTGAAATCTAGGTAATATTTTTATACATTTTCATTTACACTAGATGTTCTCGATAAAAGTTTTGAATAAAATAAGAACATATGCCTCGGGGAAAAAATTTGGATTTCAATAGATGAAACTTCGGATGCAGCTGGTCGATATGTTGCTAATGCAATAATTGGAACGTTGGAAATTGATCATCCAGGTAAAACTTTTCTTTTAAATTCCGAATGCCTGGAAAAAGCTAATCATGGAACAATTGCTAGATTTTTCGATAAATCTCCTTTACTTTTATGGCCTGATGGAGTAAAACATGAAAATGTACTTTTATATTTTGTAACTGATGCAGCTCCATAGAGGGTGAAAGCGGCCAGATCTTTAAAGCTATTGTATGCAAATATGGAACATGTTACGTGTTTGGCTCATGCTCTTCATAGAGTATCGGAAGAAATTAGAAAATATTTCCCTTTAGTAAACGAATTCATATCAAATATGAAGAAATTATTTTTAAAAGCTCCATCTCGTACTCAAGAAAATCGTAAATTAAGAAAATCAAGAAAATCCTAAATTAACATTTTTTTTGCTATTTTTTTATAATATTATAATTTAAATAATTTTTTACCAAAATATTAATTAATAATTAAAATGCATTTTTATAACATTTTAAAATCATTTTTTATCTTTTGGGCATTTTTTAAGGTCATTTTTGGGTTATTTTAAGGTCATTTTTTGGTTATTTTAATGTCATTTTTTTAGGTTTTTTGGGTCATTAAAATCCTAGCCCTAATTATTAAAGGATAAAAGTTGGGGTGAGTATGTTTGGTAAATCCTCTTCGTCTCGCTCAGTATTTTTAACACTTTTCTTAAGTTTGGTTACACGTCTGTCTGTGATCAAATCTTGCGCGCTCGATTTGAGGCACTTTTTGAAGATGAAAAATTCTGAAAATTTGTATAGACCTTGGTCTTGGATGACAATACAATAATCCGTAAAAAAATTTTTTTTAACTAAAAAGTAGAAAATAAAAAATTAAAAAATTATTTTTAAAAAACACCCTTTTCTAAAAAAACAAAAAAACAATGAAAAATTTAAAAGTGTGTGGCGCTCTTAAACTTGACATATTATACCACACACTTTTAAATTTTTCATTATTTTTTTGTTTTTTTAGAAAAGGGTGTTTTTTAAAAATAATTTTTTAATTTTTTTTCCTACTGTAATATTGAACTGATCAAACTTATTGCTCATACATTTAATCGATTCTGTTAATTGTTGAATATTATTACCTTTATCATTACTAATCTGTGTTTTACTTTTGTCTTTTCAATCCGTCTTGCAATCGCTCCAAATACCCATCTGCTCTTTGTGTTATTCAACATTTAAAAAAATCAATTTTCATTGAAGCCTTGACAGTAATATCAAGAAGACTCCTTTATACAGATAGAGCAAATTATTCCATCTTTCTTAATTGGGCATTTTGAAATATTCCTCAGTTTATTATCAATTAGTATTTACTAACTAATAATACGGAATATATTACGTTAAAGCTCGCAGCTCACAACCTCACTCCAGTGTGACGGAATCGCATCCTCAAAACCCATGAATGTAACAAGTCATATATTATGTATTATTATTGTGTTGTTAGAATTGTAGAAACGATTTGGTTATAAAATAATATTTCATTCACACTTCAAAAAAACTGATTAGCCAAGTCGCTGAATTTAATAGAATACATGTGTAAAATCACTGTAAATAACATAAAACAAAAACCTTTTTATTATGCTTTAATTAATCTAACATGGATTGGGATTGACTAACTAATATTTGGACTTGATAATTATATATATATTTTTTTTTTAAATTGAAGTTCAAAATGAGTGGTTCTGGAAAAAGTCTCCTTGGTCTTTGGCTTTACCGAACTGGAGAAGATTGGACTCTGAGAGAGGCATCTCCACCATCTGTATGATACACTAATTTTAACAAATTTTAATCAAATATTTCGCTAAACAATATGCATATTACAGAGACCTGCAGTGAGTGGTCGACCAGATCCAACGAGATTCGATTCAAGGAACTCTGTAATATTCTCATTGAAAAATCGGGTTGGTGGACTTGCTCAAGCACTTCAAGTTTTTCAAGTACGTAGATTTCATTATATTAAATTATTTATTGTACTCAATATGGATAATTTAACATAAAAGCAAACGTAATGAAATCAAAATGTAATATAAACAAGCAATGTAAAGTTAATTTTTGTATGAACAATCCACGGAACTTAATAATTTAATTATAATCCATCTATATAATTATTAACACCATTATATTTGATTAAGTCAGAATGTATTTGTATACAAATATACGGCAGGAGAATAATATAATTAAAATATTTTATTTTTTATGTGTTCATTTAATATATAGACAAAATCTTATATTATTTAAGTTATACGCCTATAGTACATCCAATATATTACAAATAAATTGTAAAGACAAATTAAGTATGTTAATTCGAATTGGAGCTTAAAGACAATATCTCAAAATTCAAACCCTTTACAAAAAAGTACAACTTCACTTATTCAAACAATAATTTAAAAATCAATATATAGGTACGTAGTTCAGTTTTTTTGGATTTTATCATAAAAAAGATATAAAAAATAACTCATGCACTTTGTGTTGCTGTTCTGAGCATTAATTATTTTTCCACCTCAGTGATCTAAAGATATATTATAATAGTCATATTTGATTTGATATTGACTTAGTAGTGAGAATTTAAATAATCCTATTTCCAATCACAAAATATAATTATAATAAACTATTTATTATTTTTTTTAAAACTTTCTTTTATTAATTCTTAGAGTTTGTTATACTACAGCATCAATACGCAATACATATCTTATTTCTTTAGGATTTAGGTGTAAATGTGTTGCACATTGAATCTAGACCATCCCGCCGTAGAAAATCGGAATTCGAAATTCTGGTAGATGTGGAATGCGACAATAAAAAAATGGAGCAGTTGACTGGGATGTTGAAGCGTGAGGTTGCAGCTATAAATTTAGCGACATATGAGAGTGGTGCCGAAGTACCACCTCCTACTCCGATGTCAGCGACGGCTAGTTTTGGTAAAAATGCAATTAAGCTTATTCAAGTCTAATTTGTTTTAAATTATATGATCATTAAATTTTTTTTTTTATTAATAACTTGCTACCTATATTATGTTTTATTTTTATTTTACTTTCAAACAACTAAAATTAAATTAAATTTATAAATTTAAAACTATAATAATTATAATAATTTTTATTTAAAGAACAATAATATATTTTCCCTTCATTGGCGTAAATTAGGTGTTCTTATATAGAAATCGTTTAAGAAAACAACGAAATTTAGGTTTGAGTAAAAACATATTTTGTCATAATATTCTTTGATTATTAGATCCTATTGTTTAACTGTTATTTTTGTGTTATAAGATTTCTCAGAGTTTGAGCTTCCGTGGTTTCCGAAAAAAATTTCCGATTTAGATAAAGCTCAACGAGTTCTAATGTATGGAACGGAGTTGGACGCTGACCATCCAGTAAGTGATTCATACGGAATTTAATGAGTTGTTGAGAGTATTTATATTTTTATCAAGACTTTGTCTATAATATTTCATTCGTTTTTTTCTCAGGGTTTTAAGGATCCGGTGTATCGGAAAAGGCGTGTAGAATTCGCACACATAGCGAACTCTTATAAATAGTAAGTAACATTTTAATATCAGACAAATCGATTTTGGCCATAGCTATTAGGTCTGCTGCAATAACACGAGTAATTATGACACAATTCGACTCAATATTATCGTTATATGTATTATTTTAAAACTTTCGATTCGATACTTAAAAGGTGACGAAATTTTTTCAGTGGACATCCAATACCAAGAGTTCAGTACACGCCCGAAGAAATCAAGACTTGGTGCGTACATTTCAGTTTGTATTTCATTATCAATTAAACTTTCAGTGTATTAATTAATCGGAAAGTCAGTAACAATTTTTAAATTTTTATTTACCTTTACTTTATTACATCATGGTTAAAGTGAGGCCATCAGTAATTTTATTTTAATCTGAATTAAAAAAAGCAACTAAGCCACACCGTAAACTATAGGGTCACCGATCACAGTTTTACAGTCATTCACATGGTATACGCAATACCTACACGAAATAAAATATCTGTGTTCGAGGAAATGCGAAATGTCTCGGACGTAACGGCAAACGTGTGTTTTGGATCGGAACAAAATATCTTGGACCGTTGTTTTCCTCTTTTATTGCTATTTCCTGATGTATTTATTTTTGCAAATATAATATAGTTATTCATCGGCAGAGTTCTCGGTTGCTCGGTCGGTAATTAATTCGATTATCTCGAATAAACGTCTGGTAGTCCAATACTGTATCGGCATTCGACACCGATATTCAAACTGTTATTGAATTATCCGGATACAGAGCATTTGCATTGGCCCCCTTTACTCGACAGTAGTAATAATAATATGTACACTCACCTTTTCTGCGAAAACCTGTCTGATTATAATGTATAAGCAAATGTGTACACGTATGCATTTTATGAATATACTCGCATTGATAATTTAATCAAATCTGCAAAACTGTCAAGACGTAATGAATTGAATTTAATCCTGCGAACAGGATACGATATCCAATAAAGTCTGACCGTCTGTATGTGAAACGTCGCCGTTAATAATCACGTCAAAAACAATTTTCTCAGGCGAAATCGATACACGTTTATATATATATGTATGGTATATACATTTATATATATATATACCTATTGGGATTTTCCAAACGATACCAATAAAGACACGCGCTTGCATGCGTTTTTTCCAAGATATAACCAATAAAGAATATTACGTGACATAATGTTTTGTTCTGCCTCACCCCACATTTTTCTTATTTTTTCTACACGACGATTTTTATCGTTTATTTATTTTTTTTTCTATTTTATTGTCAATCAGATTGGTTAATTCATTTTTGTTTATCGTCCTCAATGTAGTATAATTATCGAAATCATAGTTTATGATTTGCCGCAGGGGCACCGTGATGCGTGAACTTCACAAACTCTACGTGAAGCACGCATGCAGGGAGTACTTGGAGAACTGGCCGGAGCTGGTGAAGTACTGCGGTTACCGAGAGGACAACATTCCGCAGTTACAAGACGTAAATACATTCTTGAAACGTAAGTGCCACAAGCGGTTATACCCACTGTTGGTTGTAACCAGCTGAAGGTTGTTATATCCATTGGCCGGCGCGTTGTATAGGCAATGTCGGTACACCGAAAGGTATCTTGCTCTATACGTCCCGCGAGAGAAGTAGACTGGGCGGCGACCAAAAATGAAGGGTAAAGGGGAAAAAAAAGAAAAGTCACTTTTTTCATTTCGAGAAAACCTTGTTTTTAATTTCTAAGTTTTTTACATTTTTCTTATTTCGTTGTATGCCTAAACTTCCGGAGTCCATAACTCTGGACTATTCTGCTTTTTCGACAGCTTAGAATACTCCAATACAAATAATTTGATACCGAAATCACTATTTTGGAAAAAAAAGTGACTTTTCTGGTTTTTTCCCTGTACCCTTCAACTCATCTTTTCCCGCTCATTCCTACAACCGCTTACTGTCTCAGTACTGTCACCGACTGTTACATAGTGGGGAAACTGTGCCACGAGACGGCCGTCAGTCTACAAGCGAAACTGTCTACTTCTCTCGTGGGAAGGAGTATAGATTCTAAACGAATATGTACTATTAAATATAGGAAGAGACAAAAATCACGTGCCAAGTGCCAACTACGGGCATTGTGGCGTATTTTTTAGTCATGCCACACTTATAATTTCGATATGAATAATTTGAATACACATTATCAAGCAATAGCTGATACAATATCATGTTGTAATTAAGACCCAAATTTATGTGAACATAATAACTCTATAATATGCAAAGTATATTTAAATGTTGAACACTGAAAAAAATACGAATTTAGGAAACACAACTTTTTGTACATATAATAATATAATAATAACTTTAATAATATAATAATCCTGAAACATGCCTTCATTTTTTTTTGCCTTTTGGTATAAAATATGTACGTAAAAATAGACGATTGCATTTAAATCCGAGACGTAGGTTTGATGTTAGCTACGACCAAGTAACAAAAAAAAAAAAAATACTACAATAACCGCCACCGATAAAAATTTTGTTAGCAAAATATAATATTGTACAATATATAATATCATATAAGGAGAATGATTAAAAAAAAGTAAAAACACATCACTCTCCTTTTGATACAATATATGTGCTCGCTGCTAAACAACATTAGTTTCACCGATCATTGACAATTTGTTGGTTAACTCTTACGCACGACTTTTAGGCAAAACCGGATTTCAGTTGCGACCTGTGGCCGGATACTTGTCGCCGAGGGATTTCCTCTCCGGGCTGGCTTTCCGCGTGTTCCATTGCACGCAGTATATGAGACATTCGTCGGATCCGTTCTACACACCGGAACCGGATTGTTGCCACGAGCTGTTGGGCCACATGCCACTGTTGGCCAATCCCACGTTCGCACAGTTCTCGCAAGAACTGGGTCTCAACTCGTTGGGAGCCAGTGACGAGGACGTTGAAAAGTTAGCGACGGTGAGCGTTGTTTAGTGGTCACTGGTTATGAATTTTAGTACATATTATATTAATACAAAATAAAATTGCAATGATTTTTCCTCATACTAATACACAGATTTTAAATGATTTTGGCTGATAATTTATTGCAACCAAATTTCGTGCATTCATCCTAAGAGCCCTTGGACGGGTCACTTTTCATCGCGGAATCCATTCCCTAAAATAATGACTCACACGTCATGCACTTTGCAGTTTCAGCTCACAAACCTCCATCAGTTTTTTGTATTTAAATAATGTGGGGCCACTGATTGGAGAAAATAAGATGCTTATTTTAATTGGATGTAATTTCCTGTATTTTATTATATATTTAGTAACTGTCGTGGAACCTTGATATAAATTATAAATGCAACCAATTTATTTAAATAATGTTAATTTGCATGTTTTCTTTTTTTGTATGTTTCTCTGTATAAACACAAAGGTGTCGGGGATTTATTAGGAAAAAACACATTGTTTACCACATAGCCTTGAAAAATTAGCTATTTTGCAAATAAACAATAATATGATCTTATTTTTATTATTATTTCTTTTTTATTTACCAATCTTGCGAATCTCAAAATATGTAAAGTATTCAAATTTTGTATGCTGTGATCTTTAAACTTTACGATGAGTTTTTCACGGGTATTCTATATTAGATTTTTGACTGGAGCGAAACGGAAAACGATAGATGGATTAATTTTAACCTAGACGGAGTCGATTAATACAGTTATAGTAGTGACATAATAATATAATAATGGTACATAATAGTCACTGATTGGTCAGGAAATAAATCGGTGTATTGAATACACTTACCCGCACACATTGATTTCCTTTTAGACGATGTGTGGGTAATATTTTTTAACTCAGCAACTGTATTTTTATGTTCTCTTTAGCTGTACTTTTTCACCGTAGAATTCGGAATGTGCAAACAAGATGGTGAACTGAAAGTTTACGGGGCTGGGTTGCTAAGCTCGGTGGCGGAGTTACGGCATGCGATTGAAACCAACGACAAATTACAGCGATTCGACCCCGAAGTTACTTGTCATCAAGAATGCATCATAACATCGTACCAAAATGCCTACTATTATAGTGAGACATTTGAGGAAGCCAAGGAAAAAATGAGGTGATTTATAATTCAAATATATTATTCTATGCGTACAGTGCATACACCGCTTATGTCACCATCACACGACCAATATCGATTTAAAAAAAAATGTTCGTTGAAATATTATAATATAAATACTAGCCAATCAGTGGCGGTTTTGATAAATCTTCAAGGGGGGGCTATTTTCAATTGTTGGGCCTCCCCCCAATAATTAAAGCAATTCAAGCATTTAGTGTAATTTCAATTTCGCCCCCCCCCCCTAAAAACCGCCACTGTAGCCAATCACATAATAGAATACACAGTTTCTATATTTAGGTATTTTAGCTTAACTTAAGGCGCCAATATTCTAAATAGAGAAATAGTTATTGCTTATATTAATAATAGGGTTATATTTACTATTAAAGTAATAATATTACTTACGTTTCGAGAGCCCAAATGAAATTCATAACTATAAAAATAAAATAGTACCTTGTACCTATTATAGTAAATATGGCGGATGTGAGAACATTTTTAAATATTTAAGTATTGAAATACTGAAAACTTGGTAAAATTGATCTGTTTATAAAATATTATCAACTAATCTTCATTGAAGTGTTTTGACCTTAAATAGCAGATGGAGAATCATTATATTTGTATAATATGTAAAATGTTAACAGATAAAAATTGTTATATTCTATGGTTATAATTTTGAATATAAAAATGGTTCTTTATTGATTTTTTTATATAATATTAATTGCAGTTATAATGTTGTAGGTTAGTTACATAATGTGATATACACGATATATATCTTAAAAATCTTTTTAAATAAATAAATAGTCTAATAGCATATTCACGAATTAAAATTGATGTGTGGTTCAAATCTAAGACCTCAAATAGCTAAACTTTTAACGGAAAGCGTATTTTATAAATAATTGTAGGTTATTTGCAATTGTATTAATGCATTTGTACAAGATTTAATAAATTTTTTATTGTTTTATAATTTTATCAGCTGCAGTCTTTGATGATGATTATTCAATAATAAAATATTATATTGATTCGGAATAAGCGCATTAAATGATTTTTACGTCTTGTAAGGCTTCATCTTTACGTCTGTTTTCATTCCAGAGAATTCGCCGACAGCATTCAAAAACCGTTTGGAGTGCGTTACAACCCTTACACTCAGAGCGTGGAAATATTGAGCAATACGGACAAGATCGTGGCTTTAGTGTCGGAACTCAGAGGTGACTTGTGCATCGTAAGCAACGCACTGAGGAAAATTCACGCCGAAGACGAAGCGGTGGAAAACATCAATAACATGTTGCACAAAGGAATGAACGTGAGCGGAGTTTCGCCGGAAAAGTCCCCCGAGAAGTAAAGGAGGACTACGTTGGAGGGTCCTACATTAAGTGCTTTGCGAATAAATAATTATAGTTAGTCACCTATTTAATAAAAAAAAAAAATATTAGTCAATGGATTTATTAGATACACTTAAAATATTATGTCGACTTGATAATCGTAGTCGTAGTGGGCGATTAGAAACGCGAAATCATTAGCTTTATCGGTATTATATTATTATTATATTAGTCGATCGCAGTTTTTTGTCCAAAAAATTAAATATTTATGACTCGTAGATAGATTTTCTTGCCTTTATTTCTTAGACACATCGCGCTGTGCGTGAGTTAAAACAAATCGAACGATTGTTTTATAATTATTATTATTGTGCTGCGCAGTTTTCTCGTAATATTATTATTAGCTGTTTAGACGGTTCGGTTGTACCCGAAACCTTTAGATGTGTCCAAGTAGGATGGATGAATTGACTGAAAACTACATTATAGTTCCATCGACGAGTTGCGAATTTTAGGGATTTAGGATAACCGATAAATTCAATTGATTAATGATTATATTTTAGTCAGCGAGGAGTACTCGTGTGCTTAAAATATATTTTATATCTCAGTTTGTAATTTGGACATTTGGTGCAACCCGATATAAACGCAATATTTAAATTATACTCATACTTAATTTGTTTAATCGTTCTATAATGTTGTCGATTGTGTTATCTTCCGATTATGTTGTTGAGAACTGAGTTACATTAATTTAACACTGTCGCAAATTAACTAACCACAATATTATATTAACATATTTGTGCAGTTGTGCGTAGTAATAAATAATTACTAAAATAATATAAGTTAATACCGATCACTATCATATTATAATCGGGTAGTTGGTTTTTATTTGTATCAATAACTATATACGATTATGTTTAGAATTTAAATGTTTAACGTCAAGTTATGTGTTAATTTATATTAGAAATATTAAGGCATGCTTTGTTTCATTATATTATATAAACATACCTAATATTATCATATATATATATTTATCTGGTACAAGTACCTACTTTTAAATGTCCAGTAATATTGCACTAAAATATGCATAATCGATTTTAGGTGGTACCTGTAAAACATACTTAACAATGTTACAATTTTTACGCCCGAACTATGGTGTAAGGTTTTTCCGTTTAGAAAACAGTTTAGACATTGATTATAGAATAGATTATTCTATAATCAATGGTTTAGAGTAATTAGTAGTATTGATTATAAATATTTTGAATTTATAATTTATTTATTATACCTGTCTGCAATATATAGTTGTATCTATTTATTATCTATAATATAACAACAACAAAAAAACTCCCACCAAACTCCGTATAAGAAAACGGTTCTAAAACTTGTGATAACCTTTGTATAGTTAAGTCTTTGAACTATAGATAATATTATTATTAATTAATTTAATAATAATATTTATAAACCTATACCGGCGTAGTGTATAGACAATTTCAGTACATCGGTGTGTATATTTTACCATGATGGTATTCGATCGGTTCATAGGTTCAAGGGATCGTAATATTATTATTATTATGAGCTCGGATGAAAGTTATTTAAAATGTCATTACTCATTATAGTTCGAAAAAAAAAAAAAACATTGTTTGGTATTCCCACAAATTGTTTGAAATCATCGACTTATACATATTATATTATTTTTATTTTGAATACCATATATACTAAAATGATATATAACATACAACTATTATCCATATTATATTATTTATACAATAAAGTTATTGAAAACCTTGAGTTGTACGTAATTCTACGTTGGAACTCTGAACATCGCGTAATGATGATGAATATTATAAGAGCACATTTGTGTACTAAAAACGAGGTACTCACAGCCACTTATTTCATCTCTTTGAACTTCTACGTGACCGTTCTTAAAAATACATTCTGTTAAATACGTCTGGCCTTTTTTCCCGGAATCATAATATATTATGAGGTTTTATGTTACAAATTGTCATAATACAACTATGATAATGCAGCGTTGTGGCTACGGACTTCAAAGGCGCACCGCTCTCGTCGTTATATTATTATGTTATGGCCGCCTTTATTTATATTTATTACAATTCACAGCGGCCACCAACAATATACGAATTCATATTTTGAAAGTCCCGTTCTATAGTACGATATTCGCAACGCTTTAAGAAAAACAACACTTTTAAATATTTTGTTGTCGGGTGGTTTTGCTTGCATGGTGAGACGAAAATTTATTTCGTGAAAATTGTGTCAACTCTGTATCATTTTTTTCCGTTATATACTCACTTTTTTCTTTTCGTCTTAACTCTGACCAGCAATTATACATAATGAAAGATCAATTGAGTACCTTTTATTTCAGAAATGTTTGTTGTAAATATTTGATCAAGTGACCGATGTATGCGCTGCAGAACCCATACCCAAATAATGACTGCCGAATAGAATATTATACAACATAGTACCTACCATGTTTGTCGAGTCTTACGGTGTATGAGAACGAAATGCAAATATTTGAAAACTCGATAGCGGTGGATTCACTGGAAAAGATCAGTTCCTATGACGTTGTTGGTTCAATACAACCTTTGAACAATATATTAATGTATTTGTATGGAACGTATAATAGTTTAATACTATACTATACGTTCAGTAGTCTGAAGATTTCCAGCGGCGCAAGTATTAAGTTACCTATTTTAAGTTAACAATTTTAATTCCGTTATTATTAAAATTATTAAATACCGGAGATCAACCCCCGTAAATATACCACTGATGGTAGTCCATTCATGCGATGCTAAGAAACATGACTGCTGTCATCAATAATACCGCGTGTAGTGGAATGGATTATAATAGTCTTAAAATAATAGCACATTCTTTCGAAATAAACTTAAAATCATTCCAATAGTCATTAACGATATACTTTTATTATAGAAATCATTACGTTTTAGAACATACAATACAATATTATTCGGTAATGAAAATGCTATTTCATTATAATAGGTACGCTATTTTTTGAATTGTCACACATTTTTTTTTGGAAACAGTATTGGGAAGATTATAATATTATATTTCGTAATAACCTTAGCGTTATCACCTTGGTACAATGATAATAACAATAATAATGTATAGGTACTGATGTCCGATAGAAAAAAAAATGTATTTGTTTGACAGTCACAATATTATTTTACAGTATATAATATTATGATTAAGTATAATAATATTATGATAGTCATAACGTATTCATATCATTTTATTAGGATTACCTATTTAATATTAAATTAGAAGAATTAAAAATAAAAACAAAAGGAAAAATAAAAATAAAATTAACCAGAAATTACAAACGAAAAACAAGTCAACACAGAATACATTCACCTATTAACCTATAACATAAATGATGACAAAAATAAAAATTCATTTTTTAACAATAATAATAAATGTTAGTTTTAAAAACAAAATGTGTGATGTGCGTTTTTAAGACATAATTATTATCATTATTATTATCATAGAAAATATTGAGATTAATTAGTTACACGTTTACAAAAGTATTACATACATTTTTCGTGTTTTAAATCCCCAGAAGTTAGCAAAAAAAAAAAAGCGCATGTTAAATTTAGCTAATTGTTTAGCATCTAAATTAAGCTTTTAATTAGCAAAATAATAACAATAATAATAATGATAATGATAATGATATTTTTTATTGTATTGAAAATACTTATGAAAAAAAAAGTAATTATCAAAATAAAATAAAATCATTCTACAAATAAAACTATTCACGTTATCTGTTAAAATAAGGTTTAAATAAATGAAGAACATATTATTATAACGTGTATCTGTATACTTATTTCTGTTTAGAATATACAATGTACATCAAGATTATAATAGGTACACACTTTTCCATATAATAATAAACTTAGAAATAAAATTAATAATAGTTCAGTTGTTTAAATTATTTTTCAATTAATATTATAAATAAATAAACACGTCCGAATGAATAATAATTTACATAATTTTCCCGTTAAATGGAGCAGATCATTATTATATATATATTAAGACTTGATTATTATATGATTATATATTTTACGAATGGAAGAATTTTAAGCAACGGTTAGTTTTTGTTGTTAAGTAGGTACGACCAAAGAGATTCGTCGATTTTAGTTATAAAAATACTAATAAGAAACTTATTGCGTTTGACTAGAGAGAAATCATATTTTTTTGATTAAGATACAAGTTGTAGCATAGTTTTGTTCAATTTTTAAAGTTATTGTACCTTCAAAGAAATTTTAAAAATACGGAAGTTATTATTTCAATACTATCTCATATTTGGCACTTATTATAACAGAGAAATAAACATCAATCAAAGAGGATTATTTTAACCAAAGAAATACTTAAAAAATGATTATCTAAATATTAGTAACTCAAAAATAACATTACCAAACTAAAGCATAACGCAATTCGCAAAAATTGTAATATTATAATGAAGAATATCAGTACAATGGCAGTGATTTTTCGTTATACTTATAAAAAAAAAAAATATGTAATAATAATAATAATAAAAATAAGAAGAAGAATAAGATGAAGAATGAAGAAAAAAAATATACAAACTACATTTGAACAGCATAAAGTACTTGATGTCATACAACAATAGTTATCTGCACAGATTATCGTATGCCTACTAACTGTGGACCACACATTGTTTAACGCAGTCCATCGTATTAATGTGACTCGAAATCATCATATTTTGTTTTCGTTTATCATATTATCATCGTGGAAGCATAATATTTTATGTATCAGAAACATTTTTTTTCCCCCTATTAAATCGGACTTAACATGTATTATAGAACAGGAGCACCGAACACGACATATAATTTTATGCAGATGGATCTCGAACACTTAAAATATGTAACAGACCCTGCAGAATGTTATCGTATAGGGTGACCTGAGCGACACAACAGGTTCGCACGGGTGGGCGGCACGCCCAATTAAGCTTAGACTAATAATAATAGTTGTAAAAAAGGCAAAGATGGTCAACACAAATGCATGATATGTACCACATATTATACACAGTTAGAAATAAGTGGAAAACGGTTTAAAATAAACTGTAAAGTGACCATACACATAGTATAATATAATATATCCCTTTACGATTCGTCTCAACAGGTGGATAATAGTATGTTTTATATTTACATTTAATATTAATTTTTAGAAGTGTTAAGCTTATAGATACCGAAAATCAAAAATTAACCATAAGCGTCGAGATTTGGTCAATGAAAATAAATAAATCAATATAGATTCCATTATTGGTTATTTTTTTTTTTTTTTTTTGTTTGTTTGTTCAACAGTACTGCGCTGGGAAGACCATAAATTATTTATGTTCCGTTTGTCAATAATTAGCGTATTATATATAGGTAATAATAATACAAAGTTTCGAGAATTTCGTGCGAATGTTATCGCAACCGCCGACTTGCATATTTATATAGGTAGTCCAAATATCTTGTATTCATTTTGTCAGTCTACGATGCGAAAATTAGATGATCATTTTTCTCAATGTGGCCCTGAAAGAAAATAAGTTCTACGTTACAATAATGACATGGATATGACAATGTGATGGGTTTCAATTGGGAAGACATACTGTATATTTTATCGGGGCTGTGGCGGTCAAATGATTTTGTCAAAAGTAATAAAAATAAATAACAAAAAAGGGAGGGGGGTGGCTGATTTTTTTTCACACACCATTTGATGATTAAAAATACAATTTATGATTACCTTTTAAAACCTATATCTAAGTTATTATAAATATTGAAAAATAGGTCATGGGGTGGAATTATCTCACTCATAATAGGCTCCCCATCCGTACAGTGTAAACAATTTAAATAAAACGAATCGGGCACACTGTAAGCAGTGCATAAATAAGCATCAGATAAAAAATGAAAGTGTTATCACACGGTAAAGACTTACGCTTTTCGCAAAACGTGTATGTTACCATTGTACCGATCATGGAGGGTAAAAAACGATTAACGATCGCGGGGTATCGAGAACAGAACAGAGAAAAAGTTATCTAAGAGGACGAAGGTATTTTCCATGATACTTATTGTAGATTTCTCAAAAAGTACAACAAGTGCGCATTAGTTATTAGGTATATTACGCGGGGTCGTAAACCAAAGAAAAATGATCATATCGAAGGCGGTGATTATACGATTATGATATTAGAATATAATATAAAATGTTTTTTAATCGTCCGAAATAGTTTCGAATGTTAGTTGACAGTTTTCATTTCGGTAGTCATATTATCCTATAGGTACACATTATTTACCCGAGAAGGACGTGGCAAGTATTTCGACGGGCAAGGAACCGCGGCGGTGGGCCAGGAACGAGTCCATCGACTGGCCGGTGGACAGCAACACGTCCGGTCCGCCGGAACTCCGTCGCTTCATTGACTTTCTGCGCCGTCTTCGGCTACCAGGGCGGCTTCCGTCCGAACCCCTTCGCTCTGCAATCACACCGCCCAATCGCAAGTTTTATACAGATTGTCGCAGACCAATCACGGCAGAACAACATAACAATATCGTAATAATTGTATCGTTCCGTATTTGAGATTTGGATTTTTTATTGGCAGGGGGGGGGTGGAAATTATATTTTACAACCCCTAAAATATGATCTCGAGAGAAATTCGACAAACCAGACTTTTTAAAATTTTCCTATAGGTAGGTAAATTACTATTTAAATATTTTACAAAATGAAATAAATATTTATTTTATGTTTTTGATTTTGAATAATGTATTAGGTACTAATTTATAATATCATTCACAGCCAGGTATATTGATTGATAAATATTTAAAAGCTCTAAACTTTTATGATCAAAATATGAAATTCACCGAAATTAAGGCAATTGGTATGATTATAATATATACATTTTCGGTTGCAGGGGGACTACTCCATTCTCAAATACGCCACATTTATGTACACATATATAATACAACTAGGTAGATTACAAATTATAAACGCAGTCATTGTATATTATTGTACAACCACTGCATTTCACTTTTAAAAAACCCTTTTTTTTATTACCTCCAAAACTGATGTTAAAACTTTCAGCCTTAAAAAAACAAAAACAAAACAAAAAAAAAAGAATTGTAAATTTTACAACGAAATCGTTACTGGACTATCCTAAAATATCGTTTCGAAACTGTCCATAATACGAATTACGCGTCATATTGACGATCTATAATAATTCTATATAATAATTATCTAAGAACGTGTAACAATCAAATATTACCACCCATGCTATTCACTTAAATAGTATTGTTATTATTTCTATTTCGTCTGATCGATCAAATTGATGGTTATTATAAAAGCGAACAAATGAAAAAAGAGGCAGAATCATTCATAACAAATTTAAATTATTAACCACTAGTAATGAATATTTTTCCACCTTAAATTTGAAAATATTAGTTATTTATGTTTATGTGTACTTAATTTTTAAGAGAACAATAGAAATTAAAATTAAATTTTTCTATAGTTAATACGAATTTAATTGAGTTTTAATAATATTGTTATAATATTTAGTGATCACTTCGAACGACAGCAGTTCATTTGGTTCAACGATATAATTAAATTCATCGATCTAATAAAAAAAATACGAAAATTGCTAAGTAAGCAAAAATAAATACAGTAATAAAGAACAGTCTAAGATTAACTTATATAAATTGTTAATATGTCATTAAAAAGCAAAGCGTATTGACTGACAAAAACCCATATTTAATTCATATTATGTTGTTATAGGTAATTTCGAGTGTATTGTTATATGCTAATAGTATGATAGTGTGTGGATGCTTTTTTCTTTTCTTTCTAATAATCGATGATCGTCTCACCTGGCCGGGAAGGAGAAACAAGAGGCGAGCTCGATAATCCAATATTGGAATCATACGGTAGCGATGAACGTCTCGCGCCTTGCTTCGGGCTATTTGTGCTCAGTGGCCCTGTGGCCACCACCTTAAAAAGGGCACCTGCGATAGAAAGCCATGCATTAACCACAAGTGCACAAGTACGTTGACATAAAAGCGCTGTGACTGCGGTCATTCACGAATAAAACAATTATATGGTAAAAATGTTAAAAAAGAAAATTAAAAAAAAAAAATTAATGTAAAATGTTATAAAAAAATTAATAAAAGTAATTGAAAAAAAAAATACAATTTCTTAAAATACGAATAAAATTTGTTTACTCTGTTTGGAAAAATCTGATGGCACCGACCCGCGCCTTGGAATGGTCGCTTCTTGGCCCTTGCCGGGTGTCGGGTGTCCAGTACCGTCACCGTTTCCAGCGCCTACCGGTGCTGAACCTCGACGTCTTGTCAAAATCTGTTTGGAAAAAAACGAAAGACAGTTTATAATTTATGTAAGTGTTCTGATTGATATTAGGCAGGTGTAGAGTCTTCACTGTAGAGCATCACTGGTCGTGTATCTACGGACAGATAGCGGGGATCGAGAGCACAGATAAAATGGGTGGACCATATATTATTGGATGAACATAAACCACGGTGGTATTATTTCGAACTGGTATTCACACAACTGCAGGATTCGCGATAAATTTGGGGTGTACGACGATAAATAACTACCTATATTAATGTGCGTGGGTACTTTAGGGATTTACAAAAAAAATTAATTATTTATATACCTACATGGTACATACAATATGATAATATGAAGTATGTTGGGACAATAAATAAATATTCGTAGAAAATTATACGGCGTATAAAAAATAAGTCATCAATTATTATTGTAAAAGGGAAAATCGTCGCACCGGAAGAACCTATTATAGGTCATAGGACCTAAGAAATTACATTGTCAAAAAGTAGTGACCATCACCTGAAAATTAAGTCCAATGCTATATAGTCTATAATCTGCGGAAAATCTTTATTTGATAATATTTTCAAGGCCAAAACAGATTTATTCTAATATATTCTTACGAAAAACAGTGAAGTAAAAAACTTACTAACAAATATAATATTATTTGTTTGTTGAAATAAGTAGTTGATTTTAGCATTTTACTATTTCAATATTTATCATTGTGTGTAGAATGTACATCTAAATCAAATTCATAAATAACTTTATGAGTGATTGTATGCAATCAGGTTTTTAGTTAAGACCTTAGATTTGTACAAATCGACTAAAATAAGAAATTAAACATTAAACATCAAAATAACGATTATAAGCCTCCATTCCAAACACGGAAATTGAAAATAATATAATTAGAGGTCGATGACAATACACTAAAGTTCATTATATAAATAGCCAGAAAATATATTACAAGGTGATTCTCATGAATGTGAATAATCATATTTTTGAAAAGTGTTAACGTAATTAGAAGTCATTATAAAATAATAAGTTTTACTAATTTATGTCGTAATAGTGTAACTTTAAAGCAAAATATTTTTTTGAAGATATCAATGTAAAAAATCGATCCATTTGAGTACCTAGTTAATTAGTTATAAATAGGTATTTAAAGTATGGGAGAGTGAAATAGTGGGACACCATTTTCGGGGCACCTATTTGAAGTTTGTACAAGCGGTTCAGGGGTACCACTCAACGTGTTGGACCACTCATCTATACATAAAATATCTACTTAGTACCTATTACGAATTAGCTAATCGTTCGAAGTCCTATGTTGATGTAATTGAAATTCTCAGAAAAATATTCTGCTATGGAATATGAAATCAAAAATGTAAGCTGTTATATGAATTATGTAATTATGCAAAAAAGTGAGAAACTTAAAATATGATTATGATAAAAAAAACTAACTAACCTGGTTCATGTGATTGCTGTTACGCCTGATTTCCGCGTTGGTCCTTGCTGCCGGGTCGACGTTTTCCTTCTCCTTGTTGGACGAAAACCTGGCCAACTTAAACGCCCGGTCAGTGTCCAGGATCGAGTCTCGCTTCGTGCCGTTTCCTCCAGCGCCGTGGCCTGCTCCTCCACCACCACCACCGCCCGCCGACGGACAACCCTCGCTGCTGGTCGAACCGGTCCGGCTGGACGCCGTGGACACGGCCGACGTGCCGCCGCTGGACGACGAACACGGTGCAGCGGTGTCTCCGCCGGTGGACAGGTACCGGGCCCGGACGTACGGCTGGATTGGTGGGAACGTCTGCTGCCTGGTCAGGCCCCCCCTGGACGAGGCCTGGTGCCCGAGGACCGGTGACGTGACGCCGTGTATGACGTTGCACAGCCGGCTGGCGTCTGCCGTATTGGTAATGGTCGCTATGCTGGGCTCGGGTATCAGGTTCTCGGCGCTCACCGGCCGGTCGTCCATGTGACTGCCGCCGCAACCGTCCGACGAACGTTGCAGCCCGCTGCTCCTCGACGAGCCCACCGATATGCTCAGGCCCTCCTCCTCCTCTTCCAGGTACGGGATCTGGCCCAGCGTGAACCGTCGCCGGTTTTCCACTTGCACCAGCAACGTCGAGGGCAGCGCGCCCTGCAAGCTTTCCCGGCGCAGTATCGTGCACGGCAGCGCGTGGCCGGTGACCCGGGCCAGGTTCAGTGGCACCGAGTGCCGACGGCCCATCTTGTCCACGGTCTCCAGCACGACGGCCGGAAGTGAGCCCCGGCGGTTCTGCTGCTGTGGCGTGTCCGGTTCGTTTTCCTGTTCCAGCATCATGTCGTCGGCGTCCGCGATCAGCTGCTGCTCGTCGCAGCTCTCGCGCTCCCGGAGCTCTTCCCACTGCTGTTGGTTCTTCCTCAGGTTTTCCATCATCGAGTGCGACAGTTTGGTGTCCAAAAACTTGTGCCACAAATTGAAAAGCGGCAACACCATGAACTTGAAGAACACTAATGAAAACAACACAATTAACTATAATAATTGTAATGATTTTGGCAAATGAGTATTACTCAAAAATATTTCTATTATCTATTACAATATAGAAACTATATGGATGATATATAGGCAATATTTTCCGAAAATCTATACTCAAATTGATTTACGGGCTAAACCAATATTATAATATACAAATATAAAGTCAAATAATAATTTCAAAACTAAAACAATTACAGTACAGTGTGCTTTACTTTAGTATAAAATGTCAAATTATGCATTGTAACATAAAATTATATTTTACTCGATAAAGACTGTTATCATTATATTCATTACCTATGTCAATTAATATTAAGACCTATATTATAATAAAACTATAATAAGTACCTAATCTAAATGTATTAATCCACGTATTGATTTACCAATATATTTAAATTTAATGGCATCATAATAACATAGCGTGTACAATCATTTATTACTCGTTAATATACTGTTTTTTTTTTATCTGTATAACGTTATACACGTGCGTATTAAGGGTGAATAATTGGACGATATATAATACACGAATATACTCAAATGCAGTAGAGACACTAAATGCGTATCCTATAGGTTATAGGTTATTTAGATGAAACCAAAAATATATATCGTGTTAAAAAAAAAATAAATAAATACGTTCCATGCGCATTTATACAAACAAACATACTGTTGACACTATGGACATATGGCTGTTTTTAGACTAAACGCAATTATTTTTCGGTCGGTGGCCATTATATTTAGCTCTCTTCAATTAAGTCCTCGGTGTGTCGGTTTATCTTGAATTTGAATAAAAATAAGAATATAGTTAATTTATCTTAGGCTTATAGACTAATTATTATAATATATAATACAAACTACATATTATTTTATAGTATTTTGTTTATTGTGTATTATAGACGCGGTCTAACAGGTACGTATATTATATAATGATTTGAACACGATAGCGGATTATTAAAAAAGGCACGTACCTGTTTGGATTTTCGGCACTGTATTGTTGTATCGGTCGCAGATATCGGTGACCGGCAATCCCAACTGCCTTTCATAATCGCCTTGTCTGAAAAATTCGTCACACACCTTCAGGCTCCATTTGCGACTCACGTCCCACGGCCTGCACGGGTTCGATATGTCAGCGCACTTTAGTGCTATCTGCAGTATGAAGTGCCGCAACTCCGGGTCCTTCATGTCCAACTCGTCGTTTTCCAGATAGTTCTGTTTAATTTGTTATTAAAAAAAAAAAATGGTTAAAACAAAATATGATACCAAGGTACACGTTAATGGTTGGGTCGTATTTTCGTAGTGGTGAATTATTTATTTGTAAATTAACCATAATATTAATATACATTAGTTAGTGATCTTGATGATAATGTGTGTATCAATAAAATCATAAAAAGTCAATGTGTCTAAACATAACATCTTATAATATATTAAATATTAACATGTACCTATGATATGTAATGCTGATGTAAATTTTTGTTTCTAAAGTTTTGTTATCATGTTATGTTTATTTAATTTTATCATATTTCTATTGTATAAGTACCTATTTACTTTAAACGAATTGTATTATCGTTGAACTCAGTATACCAGATACGAGCTTATAGCTCAGTTGGTATTCGTATCAGCTATTATTAATTTATTTAATTGTAATTGTTTTGGCTCAATAAATAAATAATTAAAAATAAAATAAATATAAAATCCTACTGCCTTTTGTATACCAATGACAGCTGACACAATAATTGATCTAAAATTAGATCAATTAACATACTTAAATCATGGTTTTTTATCGTATTACATTAGAAAAGTACTTTTGAGTAAATAATATGATGGTATGATATATATTGATATTGGCATTAATTTAGTAACATTAATAATACATATAACTAATAGGTTCATTAACTAAAAGAAATTGTTTGTCAAGGTGTTTGAAACATGTATTCGATGTATAAATCAATAAAAAATAAATAGATTAATAAAAGATACAATTGATTATACAACTACCCAATTGCATTTAAATTAAAATTTTGAAGTGTATAATAATAATAGGCACAACCAAAGCGTATATTTGCATCACGCCAACGCTGCGGTTAGACATTTTAAAACAAGAACATATATTTATTGTTTATTATATATCTCGTACTTATATGTATGCATCTAGAAAAGCACATTAAATATTCATACTCGGAGAATGTTAAATATTTTTATGGCGAAAAAGATCGTAGGAAAAAATAATAAAAGTTTTTTTTCGTCCCGTTTTCGAAATGGAATTCATGAATTAAACATGGAAAGTCGAGAGCGCATAAATGAAAAAAGTTTTCGGTGCATTTCAAATGTGTTTTATATACAAAAAAATAGACACTATATTATAATATAGCCACACATACAAGTCCGGGTTAAGGGGGTGGGGACGGTATTTTAAGGGTCCAACTCTTTCTACAAAATATTTTCATAATGCACACAATCAAAAGAAATTTCAAAAAAAAAAAACATGAACTATGTTTAGGTTACAAAAAATTACTAAATGATAAATGTATTATAGATATAAATGGTATTTGATAACAATATGATGAAGTTTGTAAATTAGTGAAAATGAGAGTAGCGAACAAATCACTCTAGGTACAATGTAAAAGGTTATAATATCATTATTCATTATCATAATATTTAACAATTAATTGATATTAGGTGTTTTTGACCTATTTGAGTAAAGAAACAATATTTTATATTAGTGTCTTACGTTAACATTTAAAGTTACTGCGTTGGCTGTGGTCACGTTATACTATCTTTGTTATTTAAAATTGTATGATATATAACTATGTGTATACTGTACTGTTACATAATTATTCATCTACGGTACCTATTTTGGTAATTTTATTTTTATTATTAATTTATTTTAAACGGTACAAAATTATAATTATAAAACGAAATACGATTGTAAGTAGTAATTAAAAATGTTTTAAGTGGGAAGGGTTGATTGAGTATGATAGTTTAAAGTGGCCCACTAAGTGTCTCGTGTTCTAGGCCCAATGGATTTTTAACCCGGAATAGATATTGTTATTTATATTGTAGCTCACACCCCTTTTACAGGGAAACTCACGTTGAATTTCTTCAAGAATTCCGGTTGTCTTGTAATATCCGTGGCCAAGATCAGTGAACTTATCTGCGACTCGAGGTCTTGTCTTATGGGACTTAGTTTCTCAGCTACGTGGCTTTCGAGCAGACAACCAATCGCCGACCTCCAGTGGTGGTTCTCCAGCACAGAGGTGTTCTGAATTGACGCACATAAATACAACAGAAAACCATACATGTTGATGATATTATAATATTATAGCAACACACATATCGTTTTTCGGTTGTACGAACACATCAACAATAGGCATAACGTAAAATGGTATTTTATATTAACATAATGGGTCACCTCATAAAGAGTAGCCAAATGATTACTGGTCGCGATAAGAAACGGTTGATTGACACCGGGATGGTCGAGATCGTGAGCAACGGCCGCTATGAGAGACGCCATGATTTCGAGTGGTGTCAAGAAGTTCTTGATCTGTAGAAAAAAGTAATAGAAATTAATAAACATATCTGGTACAATATATTGAAGTGCTTATAATATTTTAGTGTTCTAATAATATTGTATTATACTTTTGAGTATAATAATAATTATTGTACTAAGCATTATACTAACGGTGTTATAAAACGGTAGTTTCTATTTTATTATTGTTATTATTATTGGCTACATTACGCGATAATATGTGTAATTCCTTTTTCAAATTTCAATATTTCATAACACTCATTATTATTATTATTATTATGGTAATAGACGCTGCTCAGAAATATTTTTTTATTTTTTTGTTTGCCAGACAACTCAATAATTGAAAAATGGCAAATTTGACTTGTTACATTACGCCTCATCAAATGAAGAACTGTGGTTTTAAAAACCTCATCACACAAAATAATTATTAACTTACACTTTCGAATAAAAATTCAATATTTCAATAATATCACACATTACGACATGTCGTTTTATATTGTACCTTATACGTGCGCATCAGTTTTTCATTTATCCGAAATAATATAAACTATTATGATTTGGAGTGATTTATCGAAGATAGGTAACCGAGTTAAATACTCGTCTGAAACAAGTATTTATTTAAATATGTATTGTAAATTATGATGTTGAATTATGTGAAAGTGTTTAAGAAAATTGTTTTTATTTTATTTTCATAAACTATAATACCCTATTATAATATATAAGGTATTATAGTATACTACGACTGCCGACGAAACAGAACGTTAAACTTGTTGAGCTAAAAAGTATACAAAAGATTAACAAACTTTTTAGTTATAAAAGCACTAAATAAACGGAGAACAATACATCGTAAGAAACGTTTTGATTGACTTTAATACTTTTCCGTTAAGTTATTGTGTTACGATTGTTATTGTTAGATATTATTATATTATTCATGAATGCCACACCATTATGTTTGTATTTCTATACTAATAAAACAATCAACACAGATATTAAATTAAATTCTATACTAAATTTCGTTTTAATATGTACTGATTATTGTTATAATAAATCATTTAAATATTTCTCGAATAATAATAGGAATAAAGATGATACAGTCTACATCTTTTTTCACTTAAAATACTATGATACCCAGTAATTATTGTTTCAGTTATTAATTTGTTGTTATGAACAATCATTTTAATTGGTAGTATTTTTTTTTCCTTCACAAATAGGTTAATAATTAAAGAATTTAGTGATATGAAAATATGTACAATACAAATATACACATTTATTTATAACTTATTCACTTATTTTTGTAATGTCTGTTTTCGTCACACCAAAATTCAATGCGATTAATTAATAACAGACTGTACACGATTGTTTAGCTCTCGAATCGTTGTATGTATATTTGAATAAAGTTTTAAAAAAGTGTTTGCAAACAAGTTTTTATACTAAAAAAAAAAAATAAAGAAACAAAATAAAAGTAATAAAAACAATTCAGTCACGCGTCGACAAATCGTTAAATGGCGGAAATATTAAATATATTTTTGTGGTAAACAGTGCTATATGTCATGCGCTCGTATTTAGGTGTCCACAAACGAATCGTAAAATAGTCTAAAATTAAACGCGTAAAGGTTGCAAGTGAAATTAAAATATTAAAATAATAATAACGGACGATTACACGTCGCGCCGCAGCGGTCCGTCGGAAATAATTTTTCGACATTGGCACGCGGCAGGACTTTTAAACCGTCTGCTCCGAATTCGGCCGAGCACGTATTGTGTGGCTTTTGCGAGCAGCACTAAAACCTGTCAATGCGGTATAGAAAATAGCAATAATAACAATAGTTAAAAAAAAAAAAAAAAAACAACACGAACAATAATAACGGGAGATTTCGGTTCTACGCGTTCCCAAAATAGGTAAGAGCTTTTACTTGTATTATATTATTATTATGCCGACGATACGAAATAACAATGATAGTACTTATTCAAATAAGATGATAAAATATTATACACGACAAGACACCCGCGACACGATCTTTTTTTTCATTAGACTCGAGAACCGATCGTTGTCGCTATATTTTCAGAGGAGACAGATTATTAATATTATAATATCAATTTTCGACGGTTAGATATGTATGCAGGTAATAGGTAACAACTATACTCGTACATAATGACATACTACGTATACTATATTATGAGTGCGTAACGAGGTCAAATAAAATACGAATATCATATACTATGTCGTATTATCTGAGGCAAAGACCAGAAATAAAAATAAATTCTCTATAGATAATCGAATTCCCAGACGACTTGGAGTGTATGCAAACGGAATGAACCCAACGGGTTGCAATGTTGTTGTGATTTCAAAAAAACATAATATTGTGATTATTTAATTATGGATATGGGATAGGACGAAGCGGTGTTTTTTTAGAAATCCCGTGAGGCCAATGCGGTAAAAACCGGAAAACTTGGTTTCTCGCCAAACGATTATACTAATAATAATAATAATGTACATAATATAATGCGATTAAATATTGTTTCCACACGTCAAAATGTTTCAATGATAAAAGAGTGGATATAAACTAATATATTATATTATTATTATAAACTTATTATTGATTTAAAGTTTCATTGAATAATTAATTCAAGTTAACGTAATGGCCTAACCAGAATTTATAGGTCACTTTAATAACATATTATTATAAGGTCACTATAATCAATTTAAAATCAATTATAAAATTCAACGTTTTTATTAAAATATAATATAGTACCTTCACATTTTATCAAAATATTAATGTATACCGCTGTGTGCATTTTTTGGACCACTACTGCTGTGCTTCACATCAGACGGTAATGTCAAACGGTTCGGGAGTTATCAAGTGTCACGTGCACACCCGGTCATTACGTAGTCTATACACTCAAACGCTTCAAAGTCAACACGCGAAAAAAGCTATATTACGGACGAATGGCACCGAAAAGTTTCGACGATAGATAAAACGAACTATAGGTACACACGCACGACGTTTCTACAACGATGATTGAATAACGCTGTATTTGAAAATCATCCTGGTATATCCTTATATTTATGATTGCGGAACACTACCTATATGATATACAGAATGAACATTAAACGGAGTTCATGCCCAAAGGAAAAACTTTCAAACTTACTAAGCGGCTTATGTTTTTTTTTTTAGTTATTGATACATTATCGAGGGGGATTTTTTTTTAAAGGAAAACGGTTCTTCGTCCGGTGTTCTTATATAACATACTTCTTACGATATATTTAAACCGAGGGTTGTAGTTATCGGTGCTTTTATATTTTCTTCCAAAATTTAAACACTGCTTATGACGACTGTAAACTAATGAATATACGCTCAAACGCATTTGGGGGAATTCATTCGAAACTCTTGCATTGCGGCTAAAACTAAAAAGGCAGCTCCGAATAATCGGTTTCCTTAGCCTACGACCTGTAATAGGATATATACATACCTACGATAAACTCAGCTACAGTTTACAGAATGCCAAAGAATATTCTAATAAAATATTTTACACTATAATTATTTGTATAAGCCAAATACGTGATGGAGTGTTTCTAACCTTGTCTTCTTGCAGGAAACAATGCATTGCCTGGGTGACATCGGTAGCGTGAATGGCATTGTGGTACGGGTTTGTGCTGTGGTACCCTTCTTCTATGAGACCTGTGAACAAATATTGTAGATATTCGCATTTAGATATCTTAGACAAGAAATGAGATTTATTTTGTACGCGTTATCTATAAAATGTATCACTTATTTAAGTAGATATGTATTATGTAGTACACCTGTAGGGTATATTAGTAGGCGCAGCTCCAGAGGGGGGGGGATAAAAGGGTTTTAGCATCCCTTTTAGAAAATGTATACATTATTTATTCATTTATATATAATAAATAGTTCATACCAGTGTCGGCCTGGCCAGGGCCGCGGGGCCGCGAACGCGGCCGAGGCCCTGAGCTTTTTTTTTTTTTAGTTTATAATTAGTGGCCAGGACCACCACCCCAACGTAGAGTAGTCAACAAAGCGTCAAATATACGGTACAATTAAATGTACGACGATGAACGAGGGAGTGTAGATCACTGGGGCCCACAGGCTGCAGGGGCCCCAGCCGAAGTCTTAACTAAAAATATTGTTTTCTATATTAGATTTGGATAACAATTTTTACAATCAATATGACCACCCCAATTTTTATTCACAAAAATAATCGTAAAAAACTTTAATAGAGCCCTTCATTGAAAGTGACAATTGGCCTAGTTGCGCTACTGACGAAGTGTATAAACGGGGCCGGTTTAGAGAGAGCCCACGGGGCCCGGGGCCCCACAAGATTCAATTAATAAGAGGCCCCCACGAGATAATTACCTTTTAGCTTATGCAGTAAGTTATATGTCAACCTTATATGGCCAGATGATGGGCCCTAGGGCCCCCACAATCCTAAATCCGGCCCTGTGTATAAGTTATAGAATTTGAGTGTAGTGTACAATCACTACAAACACGTATCTACTATCTAGTACGATATAATAGAATCTATATTTTGTCATGGTGTATACGTGTGTGGTGTGCTGTTTACTCGTATAAGGTGTAGTACAAATGTAATGATAAACGAGATGATTTGAACGCACATAAGATTTTTTGTACAACAAAATTGTCGGGAAAATCGTAACGAGTACAAATACAATAAGTCAATAACGTCTATGTGTGGGGCCCTGTATGGCCGTACAATAGGTTTGATAAATTGTCTAATCAATTATTATCATTAGCGCTATATCGAAATAAAGAAGTAAGAACAATTAAGTTAAGTAATTAAAGAACTTTCATTTCATTCAAACTCATTTTATAATTTATTTACAGTTTATAAATATGTATTTATTTTACCCTCTACTCAAGTGACTTGTGAAAGGGTATTTTCTAAACTGAAACTTGTGAAGTCTAAAATCAGATCAACAATAAGTCAACAACATTTAATGCTTATTGCAATTGAAAAAGATATCAAGATTCAGAAAACTCAAATTATTGATACTATAGCTACATAACTACCTAAGTCATCTAAAATGTTACATGAATTGCTCATTTAGTATTTAAGTTTTTTATATTTAGCTATTACTTTCTTTAAAAATAATGTTGTGTCAACTTTTGTTCATTGTTCGTCTTCTTTATTATATTTTGGATGATATCTTTTTCGTAATTTGAATTACATTTTGTTTAGTACCTTATTAAAATCATGTGTATCATTAAGCACGTCAGAAGTTAATACTTGGTTTTAGACTTTAGTAGAGAATTGTAAAAGTGGAAAAATTTTAATCGAGCGACTATTTGGTGAGTGGGGGGAGGGAGGTAAAAGTCAGCGTTAATAATTGGCGTTTAACGGTCAGCATCAAACGGTGCTGTTCAATATACAGGTTTCACTTTAATCACACAACTATAGTCATTTTTTATTTTTATTCATAAGAAAAAAACTGAATTCTGACATAATATATCATAAGTTAGTTTACAAAAAATAATTCATTTACACATTGGCTGATTGAGCGGGGGGGGGGGGGATATACAATAACTCTAGGAACGAAATTGTTCATATAATATATAGTAAATGAAGAAAAAAAATCGAGGCCCCAGAGAAAAATTGCGGCCGAGGCCTTTTATATGCCAGGCCGACACTGGTTCATACATCTTGAAATCCATTAATTTAAAATATAAACAAAACCGTTAATATTGTAATCAAATATTATATGGGTAATATAATGGTATCTATAATCTATTAGGTATTGGCGATTGAAAGCTTATCAAATATTAGGCCAGCGGGATCTGTAGCGGGGAACTAGTAAAATAATATACAAATGTTACACAGCGTCCCCGTTACACCTTATCACTTTCAATCGCCAATAAACGAAAATTATAATTGTATTTTTTTCTGAAAAGATGTATTTCCCCTTTCCTCCTCTGTCAAAATTATAGATGTCTGGATCCACGCCTGTATATTAATATACAAAATACATTATAATAACACTTCATATATATTTTTAATCATAATTGAGAAATAAAAAGAGATTAAGTCAATCAGTATATTTTTATAATTTTAAAGACTAGAGATCTATAATCAACGATTGACACTCAATTAATTTATAGAGACGGCTAGATAAGAAATGACCATGGTTACAACTACTATACTATATTATGTATATTATGTACATCCAAATATTCTTTCTGCGACTGAAGATACACTATTTAGACCTCCCAGTAAATAAGTATGACAATAAAAAAAAAAAACGTTGTGTATATGTTTACTGTATCCAAGTCTACACCTACTCATTTTAGAGACCATCCAACGGGTTTTAATATTATAAAACTTTGTTAATTGTTTCCTCAGATAACGCGTTCACGTGTTCTTTATGTATACTTAACAAGAAAAGTTTAAATATAATAGGATCGTTCATAAGTTTCATTTCGTGTAAATTACTTGTTACATACAAAAAAAAAAACAAATTAAGCAACACGATTTTTTTTTTTTTTTTGTTGTAGCTGTTAAAACATAAATAGCAAATACCAAATCCATTAGAATAATATCTTGAAAAATAACGGTAACCCTAATTTAATAAGGTCAATCCAATAATGTTAATATTCCCATATATACAGGTACCAATACGATATTATATTCACAGTGTGGTTTAATTATAAATTCAAACGGTAATCATCACCCACCTAGTCGTTGGGTATACCGGCGTAACCTCAACAAGCTAGTTTTATTGACTTTCAATTTCAAACATTTTATTACGGTGTTTAAATAAGTGATGTTACCATCGAAACTTGCGCCCGAAACCGGCTCGGGATTAAATATGATAAACTCCGAGCAAACCCAAAATAACTAGGACCGGATTACATTAGCATAATAATAAGGCATCGCAGAATCGACAGCATAGTAGATAATAATATACACGAAGAACGACAAACGTTAAAAATAAATAAACTATACGCGTGTGTGTCATTACGAGGGGAGGACGCGAGCCGAATAGGAGATGAAGTTTTTCACGGTTATAATGCGCAGCGTAAGAACTTTTGTAAACCCGAACGCTTACGATAATTATATCAATTAAGACGAACCGCTTACGAATGAAAATAAATAAATAACGTTCGGTTTTAACTTTCGAGGCGACTTTAACGGCAATTTTAAGCTAATATATATCGTGTAAGGTGCGTGTATAATATGCAGTGACATTTTGTTGAGAGTTGAAAATAAAAGCTTCAAGAATAAACTGTGGTTGATTTAAATATTTAAAAATAACAATAATTTACATGACAATATCGTTCATAAATATTACACGCCTAAATTATGATACATTTTGTATGAATGGATTGTAATTGTTATTTAAAAAAAAAAACTTATTAGTTAGAATGTTTCCACAGCAAGACAATTAATTTTCATAATATAGGTACCTAAAAAACAAATAAATGCTGTTTTTTTTTCAAAATAACTTAAATTAAGAACTGCAGTGTAGGTATAGGTAGCTAGTTGACAAAAATTTAAATATATAATGTTGGTTAAACTTACAAATTATAATATAATAATGACTGATTAATTTTAGATTCTGAGCGGAGCGAGGAAGTCAGTGGTTTTACAAGGGTGTTTTTTTTTTATCCTGTATACAAAATTTCTACCAGAAGAAGTGCTTCGATTTCAACATATAGTATATTATCTTTTAGCAAATTGGATCAAAATGGTAGTTTAGAGAGGTAATTTTTCGATTTTCGTAAATAAGTCATAAATATCGATGGAAAACAAAAATACAGGATAAAAATTGCAGAAACATTGTGTGAGCACTACATAAATAATCTGCAGTACAACGTTACGGATCAAAGGCATGATTTGGTAAATCGTAAAGTAGCAGTTTCAAAGAAACATATTAGAAACATATTAAAAATAGATTGTATTTAAATGTATTACCTATATTATATTAAATAAAAGTAGAATATTTAAAACTGTATAGGTACTAGGTATCACCTGGTGACGAAATGTGATTTATTTCCAAAATAACTATATAAATTTAAACATTTATACTAAAATAATTTGATATATATATACGTAATTCTTTAATTTGGGAAAAATATTTAATGTATAATATTCTACACACTATAGAAATTTTTATAATAGTGGAACACGTGCGTTGAGCTTTAAAATCAATACGTATCACATCGGTTTTTAAAAAGTCACTTGGTCACAGGTGTGCCCGGCCAAAACCAGACGGCAGACATATTATGACATGCATTTGGACTGGAAGTGCATTTCGCTTTGTTTTGGTGCATTATTAAAACCCTTTTGCTGCTGAATAGAATATTTTCGGGGTATTTTCGGGATATTTCAGTGATTTCCATGATTTCGCATTAGTTATCAACGATAAAATATAATTCTGATTCTCTAATATATCGAAATCTAAAAGCTGTGCTTAACGAAAATACGTGTATAATTTTCGATTTGAAAATACTACCTACTCATAATGTCAAAATATCATTATCAATTATTGTAATGTTCATATGGGTTAATACCTACATTATAGTATACATAATAGAATCCATATTACAAGAATATTATTGTATAAATCATAATATTCCCGCCGCAGCAAAATCATATTATGTAAATTGGACCTTAAAACTATAAATGGAATTGTTTTTGAAATTTTCTGAATCGGACAAGTATACTATGATTAAAATTTAGTTAAGGTACCTTCTATTCCTGAAATTTATTTGAATTTAAAGTGGAATATGCGTAATAATTCTATCAAAAGCTAGATCAGTTATAAAAGCACAAACGATATGCACAGTATATTTGACGTAGGTTCGCTACGTATTTCACAGAATATTTGTTATCAATACATTTGATAAATAAATAATAATAACAGACATATACCTGCTTAATGAATAATGAAGATGGAAATTGAAAATATGATTACAAAACGACATAAATAAATATGACGTTCCCCGGGGGTATTATTTTTTTTCATCCACTTTTGGATTTTTTCAATAACTTCAAAAGAAAGGTAAGCGTACTTCTTTGAGTTGACTTTCAGCCGGTATAAGTTGTGAGTAAATATATAATAGTAATAATTCTTGTATATAGCGTACCCGGCGTACGATTACCTAAATATTATACCTAAGAAATATTATACCCTGAAATACAGCGAGCCGCGCGAGGTCACTTAACGACAGTTATGTTTGTGCCTAATATTATATACGACTTCGGAAAGGGTTATATCATACATCCTAATTAAACTCATATGAATTATAGACCAATCTGATAAACTATTTTAATATTAAATCAATGTTATTTTTATTGAGAATATTATTGTCGCCATCGTTGATATTATATTGTGTACCTATATATTGATTGCAGTTCTTCGAAATCATAAAATAAACTCGCGCAAGACTTTTTTTTTATTCTATTCGTCAATTTTTAAGACCACGGACATCATTATTCAATATATAATTTTAATAGAAATAAATAATAATGTGATCAATCCCATTGGATGGATGCGCCGTGATACAAAACGCTGACAAACGTAATTTTATTGTTATCGTACTTTTAGCGTACGAATCGTAAAAAGTATACCATAATGTAATGGTCGTAGATAGTTCGCACCATTTTAACACAAATGGTAATTAGTAGTTAATTGGGTTAAAGTGACTTTTTACTGACCGGAAACAAACAAAATTGTTTTTTGTCGTTGCCATATAAAATTAAATAGTACGGTGCAAAAATAATAAAAATTAGAACAAGCAGGTGGCAAGTGGCAGCAAATCGATTTTTCAAACACAAATTGTGAGAGAATGCATATTAAATTTGTGTTCACTAACAACAGTAACCATTATTAATGTAGACTTCATTTTTCTAAAATATGACCAGGTGGAGGTGAGAGACTATAGGGATTGCTGCATAATTCATAGACACTAAAACACTTTCTGCGAGTGAGAAGGTTAATTCAGTAGTATATATTGTATACTGTCGAAGCAAGTCCAAAATGCTGTTGAAAATATTTGACAACACCAATAATTATGTTGCATGTTCATTTTATATTTCAACATTTCTTGGTGTAAGCAAAAATATAAACGTGTCTCAGGTCGGTTGCCATTATGCACAATATAATATGTTGTCGAATGTGATAAATTGTACATTGATTGTAAGCAAGATATTGCGATTTCGTACGAATATAATATACCTAATATAATATTATGCTCAGCCAGAATTGTCACGAATATCAAACATATATATCATGTGACCACAAGTAAAAATACATAATAATATGATACTGAGTTCGATGAATTGAGCGGTGAAAATCGTTTGCAATGTTCGATTATAAAAAACCTATATAATATTATGAAGACGAAAATTACGGATATGAATATTTTTCAAATTTATAACCATAGTGGTAAAACAAAATATAATATGCGCTTGACTATAATTTCGCTTACAACCTCAATTCGTTGTAAAATCAATCGCTGAATAAATAAATAAATTCATCGCCCTCCCTAGAAATTTAAAAATTAATACATTTTACAAGACATTAATTCGGTTATTTTAAAATATGTACATTGTACACAATTTATTAGGTGTATAAATATATTATATGTATTTATACGTCATATACATATACCTAATAAAATAATATAATGAAATCATATGTGCAATATACTAAATAAAGTTAATTAAGTTTATTAAAAGTTTTTATATCCCATATTTACGTATATAATTAAAAACGACGACGGCTTTAAAAACTTTTAATAAGTTTAATTAACTTAATTTAGTTGCACAATGCACAATATATGATTCTATTATATTATTTTATAACGTATAACAAACATTTATACTTTTTATATGGTAGGTAAGCCATTGAGAAAAAAAATGTCTAAGACAAAATTAAATTAGGTATAATATATTGTGTGGCCATTTAATTTATCAATAATTATATAACGTTAATAAGAGTTACTAAATGTATATATTATTCATCAACTGGTCCTAAAACGTAAATAATTCTTGTTGTACTCGTATACACTAAGGGTAGTTATCATTAGGTATCTATAATCACTTTGAATCGAAATCCTAAATCTACAAGCAACGAATATACACCTTTAGTTGAGAGATGACATATTAGTTATATTATACTTATAACACTGAGGCTTATCAAAATAATCTCAACACGTCATTCTTTGGATTCATTAAACGATCTTCACTTAATCATAAATAATTGATGTTTCGTTAATCTTCAATCAGTACTTGTTACAAAACTTGGCCAAGAGGTCCTTATTAATGTTAGATAACATCTATTAAAAATAACAATTTAATTTAGTGAAGCGGTATTAATATAAACAACAAATCACAATCGTACTATGCTTAATTAGATCGTAGTATTTAAAATATTGTTACACATAAATTATAATATAATAGAGGTAAGTACTAGAAGTAACATAATATACATATATGTATTATATTGTATATACTCTCAAACTCTAAAACTAAAATGCTTTTTCGCGACAGTATTTAGGCAAGACTTTAAAGTAATATTTATAACGAGATAATGACTTTTATACTTACTAAAGAGTTTCCAAACTTGGACCACGTCCAACTTGAAGTGTTCCATTAGACCATACCAATGGAAAAGATGAACACAAAGTACTGGAAGCGATCTTCCTACAATAAAATAAAATAAAATATACCGTTAACTAAGAAAGTACTTATTGATATCTTATAACACCACAATATATACAATATATACATATAGTGCTCTTGATTACTCGAAAACTCAATGGGAAAACACATAAATAAATCACTACCTATATATCGTGTATCCAAATATATTTATGTATATAGTATAATTTACAAATATTGTTGAATTTGAAACACGTATATAAATAATGGCGTGAATAAAGTGAATTTATAGTTGCACGTTTTGTGTTATTGAGACTTATTGAGACTAAATTATTAAAAACCAAAAATAAAGGAGACTAATGCCCATCAAACGAACCATATATTACATTTTAAATACTAAATTGGGCCTAAATAAAGTAAATAATAATAATACAATGAGTATTTACGTAGTACTTGGGGAAATTGATCCCCCTTTTGATTTTGAATTTAAATTAGGGACATTATTTTATTGTTTAAATGCATATTTAAAGTTATTTTCTATCTCCAATATTGAGTGACTGTGAGAGAGTTAAAAACCATAATATGAGTTTGTATAATTCTTAAAAATACTGAATCACAAAGATTCGATAAAAAAAAAAAAAACAATGAATACGAATATAAACTTATTCTTATTATCATTTGTATGATTTATTTTTATTTTTCATCGCATAGGAAGTTCCGAGTAATTTTGTATGATTTGTACTTGTAAACACTCAATTTCGAAGATTGAAAAAAATGTATACTTAAATCAAATTTTCATATAAACAATTGAGTAATTAAAATGCTCACCCATCTTTGGGGTTCAACTCAAAAAAAGTTGGTTTTACTGCGGATGTGCCGGGAAAAATGGTTGAAAATTTGAATTCGTTTGAAAATAACGCACAATAATAAACACTTTTTGTAGATAAAAATCTGAATCAAATCAAAGATCATCCAGCCGAAATATTTGGCGATACGTTAAATCGGTTATTCAAAACCGAACACGATTGCTACAGGTTTTTTTTTAATGAATTCACTAAATAGTAAATTGTACTCAATACATTATATCCCTAAGACACTTGTCGTTATTTTAAATTTATCGCAAAACAAAAAAAAATGCAATTCAATTAAAAAAAAGAAAGATGGCAATACGTTTAACGTAATTGTACAACTAAAAAATATTATTCCTGCACATAACCAATGACGTTTTTAGCTTACAGTTAACATTTGTCGCGTAGAAAACATCGAAAACGTTAAGTATACCTACATAGTTTCATTATTGTAGAATGTTCGGGTGAGTACGATGACGTTACGATGTAAACGTGTGAAAAGCCTACGGGATTGCTGTTATCCGCGAAGGGATTGTTTCAGAACAATTTCCAAATGTTTACCGTCTAACTTTACGACAGAAAAATTGGTATATATAGCGGGTCGTGGGATGGTTTCGGAATGAGTCATGTTTTGGACGTTGAAACTCTACACGACTCTACCGAACACAAAACTATATTAATATACAAACATTACAAGCGCACGCATATTGTCACGTTAAAAATGTATAATAATATGGCGGTACAATTTAATTCCAAGTATACTCGGATTTATTATTCTGTAAAATGCGCCGTTCGATGTGACCAGAATTCAATTATAGGAGATACGCGGAAAATCGTTATTGATGATATTATTTTCCAAAACATAAACATAAATTCCTAGGAACAAATTTATTCACCGGTATTTTATTATAATATACTGTAGACGGTCTTCCAGATGTTCGGCTGGACACTTTTATATATTGTTACTTATATTTATGTAAAGTTTGCGAGAGTGGAAATATATAAAGACGTTGGGAGATGAGCATTATTGATTTTTTTTTTTTTTTTAAACGCCATAAAAAAATACAATGGAAATATTAAAATGCACATTCCATAATTATTTAAAAACAATGTAAGTGAAAAATCGTTTTAACGAGAAAATATAAAAACAGTATTTTCTACTTACCCCCTGTAGCTGTGTCTAATGCAAAAGCGTTGAACGGCCATTTCCAGACGTGCTTGAGCACACACTGTGAATAAAACAAAATAACATAAATGTCAGTTAAGAATATATAGAAATTACACAACTTGCACATTATATACAATGTGTCGATTATGATTTAAAATTCTAACACAAATAATAATATGAAGTACATAAATGTATAAAAATAGTATTTATATTAATGTAGACAAATATTAAAATATCAGTAAAGCTTTATAAATGTAATAATATTATAATTTATGTAATGTATTTAATAATTTAGGAACGCAGATATTTCACAAGTAAAATAAAACAAATTCAAAAGACTTTAGAAACGCAAAAATAATAAAGTCGGAAAAATAGTATACATTTATACATTTTGTATAAATGTGTAAGATTACTGTAATGTTAGGAACGTAAATTTAATGTTTTTTAACAGTTAACCTTAATAGTTGGTAATAAATATAATGTAAAAATATATATTATGTAGGTACACAGTTTTGGGTAAGTTTTTTTTTTTAAACAAAGTGATGGATATTATGTAAAAAAAATAAAAACAGTTATTTAATAATTAAGTCAGTCATAAATTATTGTAGTACAACAATACAATGTAACCAGCTATTTATTCAGATAACATTTATACAAAAAATTACTTTCTTTATAAATATAATAGGTACATCAAATGCATAGACAGCATAATATAGGTACAATTGACGAGTGATGGCAACACGACGACAAAATAATTCTTGCACTGGGCGCTGTAAGAGTTAAAGTCTGTCTGACTGTCCTAATTGAATATACTAAGTATATATTGCATTATATCATATTATTATATATTCGTATAAATGAAATAAGATGTAATGACTCCTGACTGACTTTTAACGTATACAGAGTAACTTTTCATGGAACCTATGTCTTATTCTCGTACTACAAATGTAAGGACTTATAAAAATTCACATTTTATTAAAGAAGTTACAGAAGTGCACTCACGGGGATTCGGTTTCGGCAAACTGAAATCGAATATTATTATTGTATATACTTATATATGTGGTTACTGGTTGAAATCAATTAAAGCACTTAAATTAAATAATTGCACGACAAACTTAAATATGGTGAATAATTAATATTATATAGCAGCGGGTATTGGTATATAGTATTATTGGCATTCATAAATTGTGATATATAAGTGTATATTTTCAACAAGTATTGATTATAATAATATGACGTGTATTATCGTCTTTTTCGATCGCTTGATTTTAATAAATTAGTTTTTTACTAACGGCTAATTTCAGAAACTACTGGATCGATTTTAATTAAAGTTATATTAACAGATTCTTTGGGACTGGGTGGGGTTTTAAACTTATATTAACAACCCCATATAAGTTGCTATATATTGTTGCTATATATGGTCTCACACATGAATTTCGTTTCTACTCACACTCGCGAAAATTAAATAATTTTTTGTTCGACGAAATTCATGCGTGAGACACAATTTATAGTAACATAGGTTACAGACAAATTAAAAAAAAATTTTATCTTGGTCAAAATAGTATATAATATATTCGAGCTTGTTCTGTCCGATTGATCTACTTAGAACTTAAATTATAATAGCTGGAGACTTAATTTAGTAGTGCGCTAAGAAAGGATTTTTCAAAATTCACATTTTAAAGAACTGCTCAAACAAGGATTTTTAGATTCACAATGGAAATCGACAATTTTGTATTTGTTTATAAATGGCTGCATTTGTTAAAGATTAGAATATTAATATATATTATATGTATATAAAAATTAATGTTTTCCTGTCTTTCCTTTATATATACCTAAATTATTCATCCGATTGCGATGAAATTTGGTAAAGAGATAGATTAGACCTTAGAGGAGAAGATAAGCTACTTAAAAAAGGGTAAATTAGAGGTCCAACCCGGGGAGGTGCTTTAACAGGGATTTTGAGAATTACTATGGAAATGTTTGTTTTTAATGCGGTTGCTTGTATTGATTTTTAATAATTATTAGTATTATTAAAGCTATAAGCCTGTTGGCGAAGTGGCACTTATATGCATTTTAGTACAGATGGTCTCAAGTTTGAACCACTGGTTCGGTGGACCAATTTTTTGCATTGTTTTTTTCTTATTTTTATTTTTATTTTTATCTATACATACGCGAATGTTTGGGGGGTTTTTTTTTAGTACAGTTCGGTTAGGATTTTGTATTAATCCGTCGTAGGTTGAATTAAGTAAAAACTTGGTTTAATTTGACATTTTAGAGTTAAATTATACAATTACACTTACGTACAGAACACAATATGTGGTTTGCGATCTATCACAGGTAGAGCCTATACCTGATAATATATTGCTCGGAAAATCACAAGCGAATCTAACGGACAACCCTGTTCGCTTTGGCTATACATTAAAATATAATATAATTTACACTTAAAAAGAGTGAAATCAAGTCTTCGAATTTTTGGCCTTCAAGAATCTGTAATATCTTAAGACAAATAATATGAGAGTTGAATGTATGTTTGTATAGCTTATACACATTCAAAATCTACTCGACCGATTTCGATCAAAATTTCAAATTGTTCTCAGAGATATCAGGAAAGTTTAGAGAGAAGTTTGAACTACGTTTGAAAATATACCAAGTGCTAAAGGTATACAATCCGCCGACCGCCACAGCCGAATTGTCCATATCGGTCGAATTAGTTCACAAAGCGACGTACACCGACGGCGATTTGACCGTGAACTGATAGGGACACTAAAACCAAGATACACCTACATAGCTCTATATTCTATATTTGTTCATTTTTACAAGGGCGAAGTCGGGTTTGACAGATAGTATAGCATACGACCAATTACGATTAGTCGGCGGTGAACTGGGGTAGGCACACTAGAACATAAACAAAAATATAGAGCCTTATTTTATGACCGTTTCTTATTTTCCTGGTGAAGTCAGGTTTCACAGATAGTAATATATATATATATATATATATTATAAGTCATTTAATATAAAACATGATAATATATAGTTTTAAAAACCTACCAATAATTTTAATAATAATATTATTACCATTTTTATTATTATTATTATTTTTTTTTTTATTGATCCTTAAGCCCGGCATCTATGGCCATTAGCTGTTAGTAGGTTGTAAGGTGGTGATGGTAGGGTTTTTTGTTGGTGGGGGTTTACATGTGAGTGTTTGTGTTTTGGCAGAATTTCGAATGGGGCACCCATAGGTTTCTGCCATGCCCCGGAGTGGGGGATGGCGGCACTTGTTCTCCGGACACTGTGACTTGCCCGGAGAAAAATGCCGCCCAGTGGTCGAGGATCGAACCCGAACCGGCAGCGCCGCAGCCGACGCGTTGACCGCTCGGCCACCTCGTCCCCCTTTTATTATTATATGTTTTTAATAAAATACAATAAACATTATTATTATTTATATTATTATTTTTTTAAAGCCTCTAGTATATCATAGTTACTATGATAGCTTGACATTTACATAATAAAAACAAAACAATACAAAATTCAGATTAACAGCATATTAATTCTTAATAATAACATTATTATAACTATGTATTTTTTATCCCTGACACAATGTTTTTTTGTATATACAGGAACTTTAAACCACTCGTGATTGCTGAATATTTCAATATTCTCAAACAAATAATATTAATACAAATCATCGTTCACTTTTATACTCAAAGATGTTCACAAAGGCTTAGTAAAACGATTGTTCTTTAAAGCTCAGAATAGACCAGGAAAATAAGTAAAAATGGTTATAAGGTCATGAAAGAATTTCCAATTTCAATCCAGGAATCTCTGAATAGTGTCTATAAATCTCATTTGCCCCACTTTTTACTATTTTTTATCCGTTCTAAAAAAAAAAAAAACTTAAGACTTTGGATCAGAAATTGTATCGACCCTTTTGTCTAGTGTTACTGAGGGATGAACTACTCAAAGAAGTTTATAATATCCCAAGTCGTTCAAAGGTCTCCGTCGACTAAAGTTCAAACAATTCATTATAATTGAAAAACGTAGAAGTTGGATGAAAGGAAATTTTTAATGAATCAAATACCGAAAGAAATAATTTAAGTTTCCACCACAAGGACATCACAAGAAAGTCAAGCAACAACTGAATACTTTTTTATATATATACCTAATGAATTTGTATCCTTATAATTTTCCATTGTTAAAAAATGTCTCTCTCCCCATTCCTTAGCATTAATATCCGAGGTCCACCATAAACAAATAAAAATATGATATTTTTTTTATTTGAGTACACTACCGATTAAGCAATTCAAATATTGGACAGTCAATATTTAATTTACTTCTTAATATAGGTATGAGTAGAATTTTTCAATGGTTGTGTTTTGGGGAATATTTTATAAAACTTACTCAATATATTATACAATACACCTAATGAAAGATTATAATACGTCAAAGATAATGTTGATAACTATTTATAATCGGGGAGTTAATACAGAACTCTTCTCATAAATAAATTAGAGGATGAATGATTGAAAGATATAAATATATAATAAAGTAAAGTATCTTTTTTTCTAAAATAAAATTTATATTAGGGGCAATTATAAGATGAATTGGAATTGATTTAATTAGATTTCTGAAATAATTAACTCTGATAATATAATATGTACATTATACATTAATCACGTGAAGTAATGTTATTAGTGTTTGATACTGTTCATTTGTTTAGTATAAAATCGCGTTAACCCTTTCAGACCCAGATTTAATCGGATAGCGATTGCGAATTTTAGTAAAAAGCTTTTTTCCTTAGAAATCTATTGAGAATAATTTAACATAAATATTTACTCACGTATAGGATTATGAAAAAAGTTCCAGGAGTAAATGGCCCAGACAATGGAAATAGGTATAGAAATTAGAAACATTAATAATAATACTAAATACAAATAATAGTAACTTTTAAGTACGGAAATTATCGGCAGCAACAGTGAACAGAACAGGTATGCGCTAATAGAAACTATACGGAAAAATTCAATTACAGCTGGTCGAGAGCTTGGAAAGGAGAAAATTACAATAATTAAACCGGAAATAAGCCTATATATACGGAAACGGTCACGATGAAATGCAAACGTATGTGATGGGAACTTTACGCCTACTTGAAAGCCAGATAAATCCTTTAGAAATTGGAATTATTATAAATACATCACAGGCGTACTTAATAATATGTAATACTTTATTAACTATAAATCATTAAAACGATGATGGGTATACTATTTTAGTCCGTATCGCCCAGACTATACCTGCATGGCTGCATCGATTGAGAGTATACAAGACTGTTGGTATTTTTGCATATTTATAACTCATAAATAATACTTAAAAAACGTAAAAATTATTTCAATGAAAATAATATACTTTTATATCATTCATATAAAAAAATATAAAACACATTTTGAAAGAGAGAAAATAACGAATAAATATAAATAATGAAATAATAGGAATGTAATTAACATTACCTTTATATTATATATGATTTAGTTCATAATTATTATGTTTTTGTTTATTAAAAAAGTTGTTTGTTTGAGGGAAAAATGAATTTATTTATTTTTCAATTTAATGAGATTTTTACGCCACGTAAATTCTAAATAATATATAACAATAATACAATACTATAATTTACATTTATTAAACGTTTTTTCTTCTTTTTTACTCGCAAAATCAGCTGTCCAGATTTATAAGTTGTATACATATACAATATACAATTGTACAGAGGGGCGCCGTATTTATAATTTCGGTACACCGGAGCACTAATGAAACCTCACAATTATTTTAAGGGTTGGCGTAAGGGTGCCATATTTTATTTTACTTAAACCATGGCTGGAAAACCTTTTTTGTGGATCTTTTATGGAAAAATCTTACCACTTTTAACAGTTTCCAGTTTAAACATCCTATTTTTCCATAACTGCATACCATACATACTATGTAATATTCTACACTATTCTGTAGCACTCTACATCACTACAACATAAGTTTATAAAGTAGAAACTGACTCAATGTTACAAATGGGAATTACAAATTGAAAAAATTATCGATTAGCGATAAGTAATAAAAAAATTACAACGATACAGCCCGATAGTTCAGTAAACTCTGAATTGTATATGAACGTACCTATAGTCCAGATAACACGTATCAGGTGTGAATATAACAATAGAAATCGTCAAAAGTCGAAAAACAAAGGCGCCGTGACAGTGACACGTCAGAGTTTTCGTTTGGTTTTCTATTGGGTTCCTATAGGTATACTAAAGGATATTAAAAAGATGTCGGAACGCGTATCGCAAGAATTCATGGCGAATTAATAATAACTATGATAATATGAGAACATTTCTATACAGGGGTGTGGGAGGGATGATGTCAAATCAGGTCTGCAGTTGCATTTTTATTCATTATTTTTTATCACTGGATTTCTAACAAGGAGATGCACGTTTTAATATTGTTGGATATTCGAACGCCATACTAAAGTAGGTACATACTCGAGTTCGTGTAGATCGACGTTTGTGTCGTTGTAGTCCGTATACCTGAACAGATATTTTGCTTTGAAATACCGTATACAAGGTATCGAGTAACGACGCTGAAACGTCACACTAAATGTGTACATTGAACACATTTTACTGGGGCGGTGGGAAGTGGTGGTTTGTCGGGTTAATCGATGGGAGACATATTCGCACAAGCGTTTTCCGGCACATCACAGCCGTTACGGGTTTCGAGTTTTCAGTGCAAAGTTTTCGGGGCACCCACGGTGCGTACTTGGGGCAGTGGTTTTGAAAATTATTGTAAAAGCCACGAGCATCGGCGGAGTATATAATATATATGCCTGTAGGCCATGGCTCACTTTAGCTATTACATATACAAACGACGACGTTATATAATTTATACAACCAAACTATATTATATATACATGGATATTTACCAGGCATTCCGGGTATTCGTACTATACTCATTATTGGTATATATGAAGTGCACGCGGCCGCGGAAACGAAAATCTAATTTATAATGGCCTCGGTGAAACAGATGATGAAATTTTACTCGTGTAATTGGCATACGACCCTCCCCTGACCCGCCGATCATTACGCACACGCGTAGGCACACACGTGAACGCATGGTATACTTGGATAATAACGTGTATGTGAGCGTTACTGTTAGAGGATGTGGTGGAGGTTGTTGTGACGTTTTGGTGGGGGGGGGAAGTCGACCTGCACAGCACCCACCCAATATAATATATGCGGTTCTAACTAATTCCACGATTAATCAAAAACGATGGGGGGGGGAGGGATTGTTTAAGACAACAGTTAATTACAGATGTTTTGAGGCATCTACGAAATGTTTTCGAATGAATATTAAATATAATATTATAACTGTTATAGAATATAATACACCGGCTGATATCGAACGGGATAATGAGACGGAGCACTCTACCCGTCAGTGGCGTGTACGAGACGGGCGAAGGGTTAACACACGGCAAAATGGCTGATAAACAACGTCATATTAAGGTACCTCGTGTCGAGAACATTCATCCAAATTATTGTGTCGAACTACATTCATGACATAATACCTACGTCGTATTTTAGATGGTAGGTACTAACTGAATTCGAATAAACGAACCAAATAAGATATTATCATCGTCTATTGGGGGATAAAATATTGTAATATATTATGTTGGTATAACTCGTCCAGTTCATCTTGGCCATCGGCGACCGTCACGATTTCACAAAAACAGAGGTCTGAAAATTATATATTATATTTAAAAAACTATCGTAATTTGTAATGTAATATCAACTATATTAAATGTTAAAATTAAATATGGTTTAAACATTTCATATAGAACATAGAAGAGATTTATCATGACGAATTAAATGTATTGGTTATTATTTCATCATGATATTTATTATTTACTAATTTATTATTAGGTATTAATAACTAAAAATTAGTTTATTTTTTCATAATATACTGTAGCGAGTGGCTAAACTGATTTTTAAATATATTTTGGAAACCTTATTTTGGACGATTTATACATTGAAATACGCACCACGGGTTATTGTATAGAAAACGTCACACCGTTCCCGCCACAAGGTATCTATTGGGAACCACTCGAAGGTATAAAATATTATTTTGAATATCTTTTTTGACATACCTACACATGAAATATGTATATACTATTAATATTATATTATGTAATATTTTTTTCCAAACGATTTTATTACGAATACGTATACATTAGTGGGGTGATCATATCGCAAAACGCATATACTGCGTCATGTCCAGTTTATTATCTTATAAAAAAGCATTGCAGTTTCATCTTGCAAATTTAATCAAATTACAGTGTTATCCTATACCAAGGGTGGCCAAACAGTCGATCGCGATCGACTGGTCGATCTTGGACGATTTCTAAGTCGATCCCCATTGTTAGAAAATTTTTTAATTATTCTTATATATTTGCAATTTAGTAGATACACTTATTAAATTCATATGTTTCGGATTAACCTGTTAGTGTGAAATGGCAATTTCTCACATGAAATTTATAATTTATAGAAGTTGAGTAGGTTAGTTTTAGACTTTAGCACAGCGTCTTCGCTTGGTCATGATGTGCAATGACACGCTTCTACATCAACAGTAAAATGTTAATACATTTTAAAATTACTTAAAAATTTAACATGAAACATTCATTTTAGATAACTTAACACTTTAATTTTATTATTTATATAAGTATGTTTATTACTAATATTAAATTATTTTTTACATTAGTCGATCCTAAAAGAAAAAATATACCCTCAGTAGATATTAATCAAAATAAGTTTGACCACCCCTGTCCTATACAAACATCACCAATGAAACACACACACGGGTAAAGATTGTTCGATTATTCTAATGTCATTATTTATGTGGAATTAAAGTTTGCTTAAATGTTTTGTTTTTATTTTAATTGACAAGGATGCTATATTGATATTTTGTACGTTTTTGACATATGTTAAATTAGTTGGAGACTGTAACGTACGTTGATGTTGAGTCTTCAGGTATAATGCACTTTATATAATGATAGATTTTTGTATTTTTAATTGTGTTCCCAACAATAATTACACATCTTCAACATTTTCCCGGTGGTCCTTTAAGTATCTCTAGTCTTTGAAAAAATAAAAGAGCTCATGCCCAATATAAAATGTCACGTTGTCCTCGGGATTATGAGGATGGGTTCGTAATAGGTTCTAATAAATAGTATGAATATTTCCTATTAAAAACAATGAACTGTTATCCTCGTTTTTTTCGGACTTTGTACGAAAGAATAATGCTTCTATAGCAACGATATTCAAAGTATTATTGACTGTGATGAAAAAACTATTTCTGGGACTTTTCTCATCATATTTTAGCATAATATTTATATATTTTTCTGTCGTCCAACAGACTTCCTGTGATACTATCTTCATATATTCATTCATGGGAATATAATGTAGGTTATTATACTATTAGTATTGATATCGTTGAAATGGATCTATCAGCATAAAAAAATTAATATAAAATCTGCTGATCCTTTGCCAGAGACATTTAAAAATAATGCAACATCTGCCATCTAATTTATAGTTAATATTTAGCTTCTTATTAGACACTGAAATTTATAAATTATATAATATACCTAATTAATTATTTTTATTACCTAGTAAATTAAGATTTTGTATTTCTGTTAACTATTGTATACATTAGTGTTAAAACTGTAATACTGGGCATCACGGCCGTTAAATAAATAAATAGGTAAGTAATAAAATATTTTTTAAGTGATACGGTTTGTGTATACAGCTTACCTAAACAATGGACGACTATATTATTTTACGCATAAATTCTATTATCGCGGTCGTCAAAATACATATATTTAGTGCTCCGAAATCAAATCGTCGGTAAACAAGCCTCCAGGGCGGTTTCATCCTCAAAGGGCACCATAATCTCTTACTGTGGGACAGGAGAAGACAGTTGGGGCTTTGAATCGAAGCAATATTGGATTATAGCACGAACATCAAAGGGCGAACAAATTCCTTTGATCCGTACGGAATTGACAGAAAATCACGAGAACTCCTTTGGGCGTTCCCAATAACTTATATAGTCCAATGACCTATATAAACGAAACCCGGAGAAGTTATTAAAACTATTGATCTACAGAAATCCATAGGCAAACGATATTTAGAATAAATTATGTTAACTGAATGTTATTGCATGTAATTATTACAGAGATAAAATATTTTTACACAATGTAGGTATAGTAGGTACATAATAGGTACGCAACAACATAATCAAATACCAAATCCTACATTTAATTAAACAGACATTTTACAGCCTATAAATTTAAAGTCTGTTTCTGTACTATTTTGTAAACGTATTTTTCACAAAATATTTTAATTAAAATTTTTAATCGACACGTTTAATATGATATTAAGTTAACGAAATATTACACAAATCTCGGACGGCATGATATGCATCACAATAAATTTAAACTTTTAAGTCGTTCTTTTTAAAGGCGTGTATTCAAAAATAGTACCTACAGGAATCTTTTAAACCTTCGCTATTTGGATATTAAACCTGTCTGGATGTCTAAATTAATGGATTTTTTTAAAAAACATTGCTCACAATTTTAATATTGAGTGTATTATGTATGGCCTGTAATAATCCAATGGTTATAAAAAATTATAACATACTTGCACATTTGTGAACAAATTTATATTCATCTAGTATTTTAAATCATTATATATTTATAATATTATATATTGTTGAGTGTTGACGTCAATAAAATAGAAATAGCGTTACACGAGACTTGGTCGATTAGTCATACATATTATAGATCACTTATACGATTGACGTCAAAATATTATAATGATACCAAATTATTCAAAAATATCTAGCAATCATCGTGTAATAAATGTACACACGTTATTAATACTAATTGTATTATATTTAAAACAAAAAAATAAGTCCGATCATTTAAACTGGTAGGAGTATATATAGAGAGTGGAACGCGTATGTTAAATCGAATGGTATAATAGGTTATATTTTATTCCATATATTTGTATTAAGTAATATTTATCTATTTGTACTTCACTTTCATGATCTGTACAATATTGTGGAAGGGTTAAATTTTGTACCATAACGTAACGCTGACATACATTTTGTTAACTAATTAAATATTCAGATATTTTTATTACACTTGGATATGACACAATCATATTATTATCATCCTTGTACTTTTTATTTCGATATTTTTATTTGACATAATATAAATTACAAGTTGTTAATACTTAACGAAAATTTTTGTTCAAAAATATGATAACATACTTATATGAATATTCATACAGAATAATATAATAATATTATATATTTTATAGTAAAATTAAAATTTTGAAAAAGTCGACTACTATGTAGAGTACACACATACATAATATTTGTACAATGATTATTACCTATATGTTATCCATGTTAATTGTATTACACAAGTACTGTAAGTTGTTCGTTTTTTTAATTAAAATCGATCCTTTATGGCTTTATGTAGCGTAGTATAGTAATTATTAATTACGAGTAGACGTTAATTTGTATCCACGTTAGTAACCTCAATTAAATAAATATAGGTTCTTTGAGTAGAAATATACATTTAAATTTGTTGTAATAAATAAAAACCACTCGTTAACAAAATATATATGATTCCTGGTTGAACCCAAAACATGATTATTGTTTACACGCTTAGTATTTTTTAATGAAACTCTAAAAAATTATATTGTTTAATAAAATTGATAATAATATAATTATTTTAAATTGTGTAAGCTATACGCTAAGTTTATCTAAAGACTTACTATGCACGTATAGCAAAATTTATACCCTAGGTAATTTATAAAAGTGAATTTAAATAAAATAAAATAATATATCATAAAGATCAATAATATTTTAAAATTTCAGAGGTTAATATAAACATAATTATATATTTTAATTAAAAAATAAACAAATTTGAAAAAAATGTCTTAAAATATTAAATACCTCCGTGGTTATTTCCAAATGTACCTATAATATTATAAAAATACTTGAACATATTAATTATATTATTATGCATACCCATTGCCGAAGTAGATATTTATTATAAGTCTCTATAATATGTAGGTATGCTATACCTCGGTGGTATAATATAAAAAAAAAAACATTTTAACTCCAAACGATCATAACCATTTCTGCAGAGCATACAACAATGACACAATACACTTGTAATACATGCATATCGTTATTATAAATATCTAACACGTTAGAAACATTCATTACGCACCGTTGAAATAATAATAATCAAATCGATATTATAATATTGTTACATAACTTATTAATACTTGATCAACATTCTAACCTGGACTTGGCCGTGGTGAATGTCGTCCAATAACGCCGGCGCATTCTCGTTGGACAAGGATCGGGTGGTGAGCTTTTTCCGCCTACGCTTGTGCATGGTAAGAAATCGGCCGTTGGGTAACCGTTTACCGTGATGGGCGACCGACTCGAGTAGCACCACTTCGCCCTCGGACAGCAATCGGGACCGTCTCCTGCACCGGTCATCTGTGGGCGAGTCGTCTGCAAATCAACGCACAAAAAGTTAGTTAAAAACACAAGCAATACAATATTGAATACATAAAGTTGCATATAACACAACACACAGGGATGGCGAAAAACAAGAAAATCTGTCAAACAAACGGGACTTGCGTTTGCGTTCTCAGTTGTACCTATATATATCTTATTTTACTCATTGGGGGGCAATGATATTAATGCTGTACAAAAAAAATATTAATAATAAATATATATTTAGAAACGCACATATTACGTTATGTAATAATATCTCAACAGTATTAAATATTAATGCATTGACAGTGCGCCGTATTCCGTTGCACACTTGCACCGCACACGACAATATAATATTATGCATAATATATTATGCCGGTTAACCGTTTTCCGGCCACTCACACCACATGCGTACAATTCGAATTAATATGCACTTTTTCAATTATATAATAATATGCACACACCGACGAGCGGGTTGTATCAATTGCTCGCCGAGCACGACTGTGCACGCAGTTATTATTTTTTCGCATAATCTCACTGGATTTGTCGTTGTATGCAGATAAACGACTCTATCAGCTGCAGCATAGATAGGGCTGCCGGGAAGAATGGGCAAAAAAAAAACTGCAGTACAACGATAAAAGAGTATAACACAACAAAAACATTGCGCAACACGCACGTTTGGGCGATAAAATTAATGCCGAGTAAATTACGATGAAAAAAACAGTCATAACACACGATAATTTTTTCGACAACTCAGACGTTCGTAAAATATTCATCGGGTTAAGGATATCTGGATATTATTATAATGATGATGGGCGAAGACAGTGGCTACGTCTGTGCGAAAAACGGGATTTCTGGAAAACCGGTCACCGCGTTTTTATGCATCCAAACGTTTTGCATCTCGATGTATACACCATCACGTGCTCATTCCATATAATAATTTATTCCAAACATAATATTATGGTTATACATCCTCTGCACAGCACACGATGTTACATGCCGCAATAATATATAGGTCTTAAGCCAACTTTCGTCTACTGCAGAGGGTAGTGAGAGTGCAGACGGCAATCGAAAGCGCTGAAAAATGATTTGACGTCCTGCAGACTCCGGAGGGGAGACTGAAACTTCTGTACAAGTTAGACCCTCCTCCCACCCAGTTATAACTACGCCGCCGCCACCGCCGCAGGAGGATCTGCCGAACAGTAGTAGCTGGTTTATACTGAATTAAATCGAATCGATATATTATTATAACGTCAAAGCATTTTACGATAATATATGTATATAGCATTAAAACACTTAAACGGCGGTTGTTGAGTTCGGCGGTACGAAGTTTGTTCAGGACGTAACTACCCGACAAACACTGCAGCAGTCCCTCCAATATTAATATTATTATTATTATTGCCGGTATATAGTCTGTTCGTCGACGCCCACCATGTCATTTCAAAGGATTTTCGTAGCGGCGTAGGTTTGTATATACACTCGCACATATATATATATATATATAGGTAGGTATATGCTTATATTATAGTACCTACTCAAACGACGAAACACACCCAAATCTATCGATTAAACGGTGTGGGTATAATAATAATTATTTGCCATCGTATAAAAACCGTCTGCCTCGCCGTAATTATAATATTATATACGCTACATATTATTATATTACACACACACACACTCGCTGCGATAACATAATGTATTATAATACTTGCAGCGCCGTTATAATTATTGCTTGTGGTCCCCTCGTGAATAATATACGAAATATATAGCGTTTTGATGAAATCGGATACTTACGATCGTCTGCATCTGACGATAAGGGTAGAAGTCTTAAACGAGACACACGAGGGGCACATATAACCCGAACAGAGCTGCGAAAATTCAAGTGTGCGTTTGATCCGAAAACGTTCGGATGTCATACAGCTGACATACCTATGTAGATATAAATATGTTTTGAGTTGAATGGCAAACATTTCGTGTGCGAAATTACGGCTGACGGCTTTACGTGTAAAGACTGACTATGATATATATATTATGAAGAATAAAAACGTAATATTATACAACTGACAGGTAGAAAACGAAAGGGAAAACGAAACCCATGTATAAAGGTAATCATTCGAAGAAAATAATATATACTGCGCTAAGCATATCTTTATAGTGTATTTAGGGTGTATATATTATGCATGAGGATAATTGTATAAATCATGATTATAGGTTTATACGATGTACAAAATGATAATATAATATTAAAATAATATGTTCTTCTATGGTCACAGGCTGTGCCTATATTATATTATATTTTTTTAATATTTTTCTACAGTAGTTTAAAAATATTTTCGTCGGACACGCTATTACATAATATTGACTATACCTATACCTACGTACTAAACAAAATATTTTCACGAAAGAAATTTAAAATAGACTTTAATGACTTTACACGTATGTGCCAATGAAACAATGCTACAGCCAAAATGATTTGGTATGCCAGCTGCAGTTATAGCCTAGTGGTCTAATAATCCTAAAAGCACCCTTGGCAAACTGTATTACTCGTCCCGTCTAGTCTACTGTAAGGTTTACTTAAGTGTACACACACGAGCGACTAAAAAACTTACTCATTTATAATACACGTTTACAGGTAAAATATATATATATATGTATAAACATAAAAGTATATAATATATTGCCAAAATAAACACGCGACACTTTGACGACGACTTTACCGCGAGAACAATTTGTTTTAGACTGTTACGCATAAATTATATTGTTTCTTATCACAAAAAAAAAAAAAATGAAAACTTTGTCTGCAGTCAAAAAAAAAACGACTGACCGAACGTATTCGTTCAGTACGTTACCTACCTAATGCATCGACGTTCGCTTACGTACAATACAGTAATATAATTAACCGAACGTCTGTTTTAATTGCGCAATTATAACACGAGAGATAATTAAAAAAAAAAAAACTATTATTATTACAAAACGACCGAATATAATATATATATATACCGTCGCGTGAATGTTTGACACCGTGGAATTGTTTTACCCACGCCGCTGCAGTAGTAGTCGTGGTTGTAGCTTCAGTAACAGCAGGCATCGTCGGCTGATTGTAGCGCATTGCTTTGAAATTCAGTACAATAATTGCTGTGTGCGTGTTCTCAAAAGGGGAGTGATGTATATTGTACAAATGACATGATAGTATAATATAGAGAAGAGAACGATTGACAACGACAATACGTGTAAAACGCGTGTGGGCACCAAATATAATAGGTACACCTGATGTGTGGAAGAATGATAATAATATTAACGGCAGACGGTATTGTCGAACAAATAATAAATATTGCGATACACGACCAAGGTACGCGGTCAACTGTCGGCTATATATTATTAATAATTATTATCATACGAATGCGTGGGCGTTGTTTTGGAATCTTTAGATCGCGAGGACATCTAATAGCGTATTGTGATACCTGTTGCGAATCGGTCGAAAACTGTGACCGGAGAGAGGTGTCGCGAGGATATCGAAATCGCGAGGCAGAAACGATATATGTTAAAATGTCATATATATCATTACATTACAATAATATGGGTAATACACGTCGTGTATTGTAATTTCACCGTAGACACAAATGAAAAATGATCCAACCGTATGCGACGCACGCAAGACTACTATATAAAAGACCAATCATACAAATATTAATATGCTCTATTAGTGCAGTTTATAATTCGCTATTTACCACAGTTAAAACACGATTAGACCTGTGCCATTGTTACGATTGTAAAATAAATTTATCAATTATTTCCGGTAGGTACATTATTAATTCTTGTTACCAACCTATCTGATGATGGCCTTAGGACGCACTGATACAGACGATTGCCTAAGTTTTAAGGATTACTTTAATGTATACTATTAAATTGCTTAAAGCTTGGAGACTATTCTTCCGCCAAATATGGCCATATGTATTCTAAGTACCTATACATTTTCTCATTTGACCTACCTCTAAAGATTTCACACATTATATTAAAGAAATAACAATTTATAAATAGCAGCGAAATGTGGTGTTACATTTATTTGTATGACTATACTTAAATTAATTGGTCAAGTAATGAGTAACAATAGCGGCCTGGAGGTTTAAACTTCATACGAGCTAATAATTTCTGTATAAAATCAATAATTTAAATATTTGGCCATGTATGTATTGTCTTAAATATTTTCAATAGGATAAAAATATATGTGCAGGGTTAGGTACTTCCATATTATATTAGCGAGAACACTAAAAATCCAACAAACTAAACTTATATACAGAAAAAACGAGCAGGTATACAATATTTATGTATGAAAATAATACAGAAGACATTACACAATTATTGTGTGCATGAATTAAATGAATTTAATCATAATGCCGATTGTCGTAGTATATAACATTATATACGATAAAATACGAATCTAATTTAAATTACAATTTATGGATCTTCGCGCGAGTTGTTTAACTTTTAAACTTCATAAATTGAAAAACACTAGTTACACATAATCGGCGCAAGCGATGAAAAAGCAGATTAATGTTGTTATTTATATTTTAAATGCAAATTGCACTTACCTTTTGTAAAATGCATTAAAAAAAAAAAAAAAAAAAAAAAAAAAGAATTTTAATTACAGAAATGTATGAGTTTATATTATTATCTTATAAATAAGCTGATCAACATGATCATCGGAATTTTAAATTAATGATAATTTTGTATAGGATTTTAAGCATTCATACTTATATTTAACAAGCTTAATGAATATTTATGAATAGTATTGATCAGTTATCAAATCATAATTAACCAAAATCAATAACACATAATGCGATCACATTTTACGTATATTTTCTTCAACAAACCATCCAATTTCTATAAACTCGACAAGCTATCATAAATTATTTAAATGTAATTATGCGTTTTTGACAGGTAATTATTTTTTTTTTAATTTTAATATTTGAACAATTTAGATCAGAAATTAAATTTATGGCTCAAATATTTACATTCTCTGTAGGTAGATTTTATTCTATTGTCATTCTACGCAAACAAACAAATTTTAGACATTGTATAGATTTATGACAACGACTGTCTTTGAATGATGCATTAAAACGTGTCCGGATAAACAGAAGATTCAATCATATTTTTTTGAAAAAAAATTGAGAACTTTTCTTCGATTTCGATGGACGGATTCGATCACACAGCAAAATTTCTGGAAACGTTTGACAGATCTCTTGACTTTAAACTTCGAAAAACTTCAGAGAATTGTGACGAGGCATTTTGACGTGTCTTTTGAGATTGATTTAGTATCTTTTTACTATGAAAATCACAGTTGAGAAAGTCGAAGAAACTATGCAAACCAGAATACATGGTGCTTGTTTCAATTCATTTATCAGGAAATGTATGTAAATGTATTTATATTATACATATAAGGTTGAATATTTGTGGAATATTTTGAAGAAACTATTTCACTAAAACATATTTAAACTAGATAAAATATAATAAAAAAAAAGAAATTTAAAAAATGAAATAACTCGGCTCGAACAACGCAATACTGGTAACGCAAATAATTGTAACGCTGTAGTTGAAAATAATCTAAATTTTATTGTATAAGTCCAAACAAAATGATTCCACAGATAAATTTAGGCTGATCAAGTGATTAATTTATATTATGTTTAATTATAAAATATTATTTTGAACACTAAAAGTTCATGAGTGTATTTTAGAAAATGCAACGTATTTTTATGTGACATTTAGACCTACTGTATACTCTAATAGTTGCAGATTTACTACGTTCGATGTTTATTACTAATGTTCATTATTATGCAATACAAATTGAGATTCGTCACTGTGATTTCAAAATTGTACTCAAAAATAATGATAATTGATTAAAATCAACAATCATAATAATATTATAGGTAGTCTATCAATACACTTCTATAGTAGGTATAGCTATATCTTATTGTAATTATTAAACTTCAATCATAAATTATTATCATTCATCACGTTCAATACTATCATAATATTTACACGAAATGTTAATAAGACTACTGTTAAAGAAAAATAATGATTTTATATACTTAATGGTCGTAAAAAGTTATGCTGTAGAGTGAACTAAATTATTATTACATAAAGTAGGTATAAAAAATTTTTATGTATACAGTTAAAAAAATAAAAAAAACATAAATTACCGAATTTTGTGACCATCAAAATTCTCTATAGGTGTATACAACGCATTATAATATATGGATATAATGTCAGCCATCACACCTACCCCTTTGAGATTTATTTATTATTTATTTTTTGGTAAATTAACGTATATTATAATTTTTAACGTACTTAATTACTTTTTAAGTATGTATACACAATTATTTAAATTTATACTAGGTACTACAGCGTAATTCTTATGAAGTTAAAAAAAAATTTTATTCTTTTATAATGAGTATAATATAGTTATATAGTAACATTATTATTATATATGGTATTTATGAGTGTTTTATAATAATAATAATAATAATAAAAAAGAGGATTATTGGATGTAACATTTGAACTTTCTAATACTATTGAATAAAATCGGAAAAAAAACTAAACCTTTATCCCCTTCATAATAAAATATAATATAACTAGGTATAGAGTATTAAACATAATATAATAATATATAATACTAGATGTACCTATAACCCGGCTTTGCCCGAGGAAAAATGAACAATATAAAATACTGCGATATATATATTGATGTATCTCGGTTTTAGTGTCTTACCTCTGTTCACTGGGAAATCGGCATCGGTGTACCTGACTTAGGTTAGGTTAGGTTACCTCGCTTTGTGAACTATTTCGACTATGTACTGGGTATATTTTCCAATGTGGTTCAAGCTATACTCTAAACATTTTTGATATCTTTATAAGAAAAATTTCTGCAATTTTCGTCAAAATTGGTGGAGTAGTTGTTTAATTTATAAGTTACAAACATACAAACGGTAACCAATGGCAACCCTATATATAGAGACAAACAAATATTTGAGCAAAAACGAAATTCATGTGCGAGCCATCATATATCAACTATACCTAGGGGTTTAAAACGAAGCTACAAACATTCCTCGAATTTCAAGGAATATGTGTAAAAAATACGATGCCAATTGGTTCAGTATCTATAGTTTCCAAGTCTATAAGCCCCATCCAAATATATATTTATTTATATAAACAACAGAAAAATATATTTAAAACACAATTATTATATTACACATTATATTATGTCAATATATGTTAGGATCACGTTATTAGGAAATGTGTTTCTATTTATTATTGTACAGTGACCTCAAGAATTTATTATCTTGGGTCCAAGAGTATTATAAAAACATTATTTAACATCATGCATGAGTTTCCTGAAATCTTAATCAGCTGATTTTATCGTGGTAAGGAAATAAATAAAAATATAAAAGTAAAACTATAAGAGACTCAAAAAACCTTAATATTACAGCGTATAATATTCCCTGGCCTTGCATCTATAGAACTCATATTACCTACAGTAAGATCATTAAACTTTAGACATATACAAAATTGCCTCAATTCCATGAAATATCTGTTGTAGAATTAGGTATACGATTTTTGAAAATAAACTATATACTTATGCTGTTTCGTCACAATTGGATAACAAGACATCGATCATTAAAATGTTTCACTCTGTGTCATCATTTGTTTAGGAAAATATACACAATGGGCCAAACAGAATTAAACACTAAATATCTTGTTACGAGTTCGTTTGAATGATGGAATAAAAGATTTGTAAATAAGAATTATCACTCTATAAAGGGGTTCAAGCACATATTTTTGCAGTTTTTTAACATACTTTTATGTTTTCTGCATTTTAATTTAACATCATTTGAAATTTAAGTAATGTTACTATATTGATATTATTATTATAATATATATATATATATATATATATAACCTACATTTATTTTTTTAATTAAAACCCGTGTAAAAAAAAAAAAAACAATAACAATAACAACCGACTCATTTAACATTTAACTTTAACACACATCAAGTTAACTTTAGGTTTATAATTAAACCAAAATGTGATTTACAGTCAAAACGCTAATTTACCAAACTCATCAACAGTACTAATGCGCCTAATCATGTTTTACGTGCGATAACTACTGTCACATTATCGTTATCATTCACAGCATTGTTGAAAGTCAAAAACGTAATGTTGTACATAAATTCCACAGTAATATTATATAGGTACCTGCCTAGTAATAACGAAATATTAATAGTAATAGAAATTGCAATAAGCAATATTCCTAATGATAGCAATTAGTAATAATATTAATACGATTAGTAATGTAATAAATGTAATAATAATACTAATAAGTAATAACAATAAATTAATAATAACTAACGGTTCGACGGCTATTTGAGTGGCACTTGAAAAAAATAATTACTGCACCATCTGCTCTCGATCAGTTACTCTCTGAAATGCCTGTCATTAATAATAAATGATATGTTTGTCATTCATTCAGTAGCTGGCAAACAAAATAATATATTAAAACAATTTTTTTTTTGCCGAATAACTGAGTAGAAGGTACCACGTATAAATGAATGCATTCATTATCTAATATTTAAGAAAAAATATTTCTTTTAAATTTAAAAATTTAAGAAATTATTACAAATGCCATACTTAATTCAATAGTATTGATTTGGAATTTAAAATGAAAAATCTTTAACGATAACAAAATAGTATATTGCAAAAAAAATATTTATGTTAAAATTATATCACTTTATACACCTATAATACTTACACAAATTATTATAATATATCAGTAATATATTTCAAAATAGTACATTTATTATAAGTTACAACATTCCAACTAATTTAACAATGAATCAACATTTTAAGTAGATATTATTATACCTTCAGCAGTTTCCTTAGATCGAGTCTTATTTTCTTTTATCATTATTTAAGCTGTAATAAGAACTTATTACTTATAGTACCTACCATAAAAACATAATTCCATATAAATTGGTTATGTTTTATTACGAAGAAAGCTATTAACACTTTGCTGGTATAAAATTATATTGTGTACATATTTATTATAATATCTAGTATTATTTTTTATTACCAATTATAATTTAAATATTGTTGCTTAACATCATATTTTAAAATAGCATTATGTGTTAATAGGTGTAACAGGACAATGGACATGGTACGGGGGAATTTTTATTTTTCATGAGAAAATTTGCCTGAGAAGTAAATGTATGGATAGTAACAACATTTTCTTAAAGAAATTATTTTCCAGAAATATTGTTGATTTTTTTAATTACTTAATTACAAGTTATTACGCATAGATTAATTATTTGATTTAACTGCTGTGATTTAAGTTGTTGTTGTCATTCATTTTATTCTTTATATTATAATATTTTTTGTATACATATATTTGGAATTAAAAATAATAAATTGGTCTATAGTCTATATTTAATGGTTGACAAAAAATAAACGAATTTCGCTGTACCCATAAGCATAAAATATATAAACGTATAACTATATACTCGCTATAGCTGGTAACAATATGCGCATTGTTTCACATAATGTGCAATTTGGTTCACAGGATAACCCGCGCGTTCGTTTGTAAAATAACTGATACACCTACACCGTATATGTATCGTCATTATATATTATAATAATATAATATGTTTGCGTATCGGCCAATCTGCCGAAAGCCTTGACACATTTCAAACGATCAGCTGGTGGTTACAGTTTAGTCAGTTTACACACTCGCGTAGTCACTAAACAAATGCTCACAATATTATGTACATAATATTATTACTATGTTTATAGATTTATTAACGACGTTCTGTGCCCGTACTAAAACATAATTTTCCTACGTTACGACGACGGCCGGCCGTGCTGCATAATAGGTAAATGCATAATATTAGAAAACCTTTCACACGCACACACACTGCTGCAGCGCTATCTTTTTTTTCCGACCGAAAGAACACGGTGAAAAGCCCGAGAGGATATCTCGTTCTGGAAAACTCGCAGTGTACATAATAGTATAATATAGTAGGTACCTAGGTGAAATATTTTATATTAAAAATTATTATAAATATAGATGAGCGCGGTAGACGTCTATATATTTAACAACGCAGCGCCGTTCCGTTTTCGGCCGAGATAAAAATTATAATTTGCAGATAAACTGCTGCGGGAATTCGTTCCGCATGATTTACACGTAGGTATCGTAAATATTCAAAAGACGGTTTCTTCTATTCGGCAACTTCTCTCCCACCAGTCCACCGACGGCCAAACCAAAAGTCCGGAACGTACGGTCATCACACCGTGCCCACAAGACTTATTGCCACACACGGGTTCCGGTTCCGATGCGAGTACGGTTTTACAAAATCCAAAGTGCCCCGAAACTTGGTCGACTAGCTAATGGGAAACGACGGCGTGTACGAGGAGTTGTTTGGACGTGTGGGTTTTACGGCTTGATCTCCCTCACACACAGCAAGATACACTTAAATATATAAACGTACGTTCAATTGATTAGTATTTACTAATTAGTATTTACTACAGTCTGTCGACATGAAGCTCAAGCGAAGTAATCAAATTCGTTGTATGTAGGTACGATACAACCAACGGTTTATGAGCAAACAGCTGCACAAGTCTATCGCCACAGTGACATTTGCTGCAGATTTGAATAAATACCATAAAATAGTTTTTCGGGTAATCAATATATATAGGTACATAGGTAGTAATATAAAATTCTGGTGCCAAAATTTCACACATTCGGCGTTCGATTTTATAGGTAAATTGTAAAGGCAGTTTTCGAAAAACATTTTTTTTCCCTAAAAAAACAGTCGGTTCAATGCCAAACAAAAGAACTGATGATAAACACACGCATATTTATTTATCAAACAGTTCATAGTGCGTATCGCAGTTTGAAATATTATTAATTCTACTCGTTCCTGCAATGATTGAGGAGCATTTTTTTCTGGCGAGAATTTCGTTTATGAAAAACAATAATAACGCAATATAAGATTTCGTTCAAAAAATACAACAAGTTAAAAGTTAGATTCGATGTTTGAATTATAACTCGGTCGAGCTAAAATAGTAAATAAAATATAATATATACATATATAAATCTGAAATCGAGGTAACTTTTTATTGCACTTGATTTTATAAATGACAATATACGTGAGGATAAAATAAAATAACTTTTTAAATGCATGAAAAGTTATATACGTACTAAACTAAGCTACCTGGGTTCAATTCAAAATTATCTCGTTAAGTTAAAAAAAATAACTTGACTTCCACAATCTCCAATTCCCAGCCTTGGGGTTTTTCTACCTATATAATCTACATATGTGGGTAAATAATACATTATAATAGTGGTTTGACTTTCAGGCTCAAAGCTAATTCGGCGTGTGAAAACTTAAAATACGATTTGATTACCTATATACTATAATATATTTTATACTATCGTCTATATTACCTCTAAGTCGAATGTAAATCACATCTGGAGAATGAGCCGATACGTTCGTGGGATCAGCGGTCACCTGAAAAAGAAATTTAAATTTAAAATTATTTTACCGTTCTAAAATGTCCATCATCCAACTATAATAGAAGTGAATATAATAACATACACATTTATAGTTAAACATACGCACACATCAAAGATATGCAAATCTTTGGTAAATATTTTTTTCCCTGCATTAATACTACGTATACATGAGATTATAATAGTATGATATTTTATTTTAATTTGACGATAAATATCATTGTTAAAATCCCCAGACTTTCACGCACATAATACATAATAATATAACAATCATACAATTGTATATATTATTATACATTAATTATACATAAAATAATATTATACATTATATACAGCCTATGCAAAATATTAAGATAATATTAATTATTTTTACTCTTAAATGCTATTGTTTTATATTTATATTGTACTAGTGTTCATAATTTTAAAATTTTAAGTACAAATTAATGTAATATAACAGTCGAATAACGAGTTTCTTAGATGTACTAACTGTACTACCTATTGTATTTACTATATTATGGAAACATGGTTGTATATAAGTGTATGTACAATTCTCCAGTTAAATAATATTATTCATATGATACTGAAAACAATGAGTCAAAACTATGGATTTTTGTTGTACCAACAAAACCAAAACACATGGTATTTCAAAACATCTTGTATGGAGTACAAACAATAAAATACAATTTGTAAAATATAATCGCATTGTACGAGTATAAGCTAATAACTTAATAGTCTATTATATACTTATAAGTACTTAATAGGTATAAGAGTCTATTTTAGTATTTGATCCATAAGACGAAAACGAGTGGTTTTTATTTTTTCTTTAGAATTGTTTTTAGAAAGATATAAGATATTAAACAAAATATTTTATCTGCTAATAAATAATCAAGGGAACTCAAAATAAAAAAAAAGATTATCAACCAACGATTTTTAGAAGAGAAAAAGTTCAACATATGGAAAAATAAACGAAATAAGTGGCTCTGAGTGCGGAATAGGAATGGATGATGAATAGGATAATATGTATAGCGCCATACTTAAATAGTTCATCGTAATAAATAGGTACATCAAGATAATTATTTAGATACAAGTAAAAAAAAAAAAAAAAAAACAAGAAGAGGGTGAGCGAGAAAGAAATTGTGTCGCTCTCACGTGGATGGTAAAATAAGAGTCATTATTTAATTTTCAGGGTGGAAATTAATGAACTATGCCAAATGGTGGTCGGTAACTGACGCATTTAACCAACTAGTCAAAAACATGGGCACGCAAACCATACATATGCAAACTTGTTATGTATTTCCATCATTAATTAAGTACTCGAAACAGTGATCTCAAAGACGGTTGCACATAGAGTTCCGATTATAATTACGATTTGGTACGTTCAAAAACGAAGTTTATTTGTCTCTAAAATAGCAGTGTTTTTTTTTTTTTTTAATATGACCCCATGTTCTCTTCGGTTGTGATATTTATTCAGTCAACAGTTTTAATTAAACCGACTATATAGTTGGCCGGATGACAAGGCTAGCGACTAAAATACAGACGACCATTCCAGATGTTACACGCTTCGAAATCCATCAAACCGACAAAGTGGGTGATAATTTGATCCTTTTAAATTTAAATAATTATAGATACAATAAGTTAAATTTATAATCAAACAAATGTTTCAAAAACCATCCCGTTATATATCTTGCTTGCCAAGTATTTAACAATATCCGAATAATAGCAATTTACAAAAACACGTTTACGAGAAAATTGCAAATGATGAGTAATAATATACTATAATAAATAACTATATACTTATAGTAATGAAACGTCCGATTGTTAAACAACACGAAAATATTCTATTCGATATTATATTATATTACACAACATTTACGAATCGAACTGCATGACGTGTAGGTACAACACTCGCGTTATTATTCAAATATTGACATGGCAAATATTGATGCAGTGGTCACGCTCTACAAGCATTTGAAATATTTCAATTTTATATACATACGGTATACCTATAAATGTATGGATATCTGCATGATATATATATAGGTGGGTATACATTTAATTTTAAAGTGTACGCGAACAGTATAAAGTACTATAAATAGTGACTGAAATTTAGTCACATACCTATACACATTTCATGAGGTAGTTAAGCGGACTTAACACTGTTCAGAAACCTATCTGCAAATCGAGAGAAAAAGTCGGAACAGTACGTCACGCCGACTGTATCTTATAGGTATAACGTTCACAAGTACCTAATAATTAATATGACGTATACATATTACATAATATACCAATAATTATGGCCCAGATTGTTCGGTAATTCCGAAACGTATAAACCATCGAAATCATTGTTATTCCTTGGACCTCATCGGTTATAATAAAATAACGTTATTTCTGTACAATAACACGGGGACAGTATATTAATTTGCTCATCTTGTTTTTGTTGAAGCTATTGTTAATAAGCTCCAGTAATTTTTTTTTTAAAAGCAAGTAAAATCAGCTAAAAATTACAGCATAGGCATGAAATAACGGATTGATATAATATACCTCTGGCAACACTTCAAGTTTTAAAAATGCATCTTAATTTTTCGAAAAACCTACAACTATTTTACATGGGAATTTTAGTGAACCCTTTAATTTTATTTAGCTGATAATTGATCAATATTGAAATGCAATACATCTAATTAGTATTGTTTTAGATGCATAATTAATAGTTATATAATATAGTGAAAGCATTTATTATTAAATTAAATTGCTACAAATTGCACATCACATCCATTCTTAATTTAAGTTAAGTAAGATTTCTACTAAATTCAAGCAACTATTTCTTTTATGTTTTTACGCTCTTATAATCACAATGATTACTACAGTCTACAGATATTATAGGGTAGAACCATTTTTAACGGTTATACGTACACTTATAAACTGTATTATAATATAAAATTGGTCCAACTACCTACTTAAATTCTAAACAAAATATTATTGTGAGAAAATGATATAATAATATTATGTACCTATACAAAATTTTGTTTATCAAATTATTATTTAAACAATATAATAAAATTCAACCTTTCTTGTTAAGACTATAATATATTATGTTTGCGTAAGTAAGTACCTAATATAAAACTTTATACGTATTAATATATATATTTTGGAAGCATTCCAATTATTTGTTTTATAGTTAAAGACACACATTATATTATTAGAGCGAAATAAAAAAATATATTATACTTCATGCTATTTTTATTTGATAAATCTCTGTAAAAAGATCCCTGTATTTTTATTTGTTTCTGGAGATATATGTATATTAAAATAAAATGTATTGTCATAAATATTTGATAATATTCATAAAAAAAATACATTCTCTTTATTGTCTTGATTTTTTTGATTTGTTCTTTTAAATAGGTAGTCTTAACTCCTGACAGACTTTTAGCAACTAAATATGTACCACTATAATGGTTACCAATGGGTTAAAAATGTATCTTGTAGAAAATGATAAATAAATTTGAATAATTAAAGATTTAGATGGATGTTTAAAAACACGCAGAAATTCTCCGTCTGCGCCCATTTTAATGGAGGCGCTCGACGGTTCAGTGACTTCCTGTGATCAATAACTTGCTTCTGAACCATCGTTCGAGTTTGACAACTGAATACGAATTGATGGATATGCCGTTCGGTCCTTATGGGTATTTTCATAATTTATAGACCCCCGTCGAATAGTGAAAAATGTCTCTTGGGTGTCTCTGGTCAACGCCAATAGCGTTAATTTCGTGAAATTGATCTAAAGTACACTATAAGACATAGAGCTTACAAGTTATTATAACACGTTGAAGCACAGGGGAAAATTTCAGATATTATAGTAATCCGGTGCAAATATATAGGTATCGTGATATTTCCATTTGCAAAAATACACCTTATAAAAGACGAAACGATCCACACGCTACCTCAATAATTGGACTGTATAATAATTATAAGTGTACGATAACACACTGAATAGTACTCAAATATTGGCTCTTACAGTTTTTAATTAACGAGGAGGCCGCAATGCGTTTGGAGATTCAATTAACTGAAGCTGTAACATGTTTAATTTTATGAACGTAAACAACATTTAATAAGATTGTTTCCGGAAAGAAGCTGGAAAATAATTGGAAATAATATCAACAACAATATTATCATCACTATTTCGTGCACAAGTTCCAAATTTATATTAAACGTATTTTAAACGCTCTGTTTAAGCACTAAAAAATTGTTAAAATTAATTTTAGTTTCAAAACAATGGACATTGATTTTTAAATATTATATATCAGAGTTTTTTGTTTAATAAAGTGATATATTTATAAAATAATCAAAGACTTAATACAAATAATCGTTAGTTATCAAGTTGATTTATAGTTTTCAAACACTTTATTTCAATATTTAATTTAATAATATAATATATTATCTTCTAATTATATTTAATTTACATGAATCAGATATATCTATAGTTATTCCAATACAATTGTTTTAGTTTATTTTGTATTTTAAATTCCTCTACATGGATATTAATCAGTTGTCTTATATACTCCTATCTACACTATATCTGCATGACAACGTTTAAGGTTTCAAAATAATCATATAAACGTGTCGCATGAATCATAAAATATCCATTTTCAAACATAAAATTCACTGAAAAAATTATTTTATCTATGAATAATAAGTTATTAATTATGTTGAGTTGTCAACAAATATTATAGTTGAAAAAAAATCGTTTTAAGCACTTATCGGACTGCTTGTTCTCGGATGGGTGATCACTGATCGCCCAAGACAATATATGCGACACAGAAAGCCGCCACGCCACGTCATATTAATTCATTATTAAGCCTTTAAAGAGATTAAACTCGGAAATCTCTAAAAGAAAACCCAACTTTAACATCCAAGGTTATTCAACATCATGTTTCTAACAAACCCGGAAAATGTGATCATTTTGTTCTAAACACATATATTCTTGTAAATTAAAAAAATCATAGTGCATTAATATTTAATAACAGTGTCGTAAAGCATAACAGTCAGCAACTATAATATTGTCTATATTAGTAGCTTATCATTATTTGCACACACTATTTGCCCACATCTCATTGTCCGATATAGTATAGTACATGTATTCTAATAATTTTAATTAAAATTTCACAGTTAAAGTATGTATTTGATAGAACGTTGTGATTGCGGTTAAAAAAAATGGTAAATCCTTTACTAAAAATGGCTTACGTATGATTTAAGAATTGTGTAATTCTGTTTAATTTCGTGATTTATCTTAAAAAAAACTAGAAAATTAGAAAAATTACCTAATGATAATACTTTTCAATTTACAATCGATGGAAGTGCTGCATGAAAATGTTTCCCAAAAAACACTCAAATTATTGTAAACACAATAGCGGATTCTAGCTTCACTTAGAATCTAAACTAATAACATGATTGGCCTCATCTTAAGATATTGAACATTCAAACTAATTTCAAGCCCAGAACGCTAAATTTTAGTTATTCAACCACCATACATAACTCAATTATATAAGACTAGAGACCACCAGAATTCAAGCACTTATCGGACTTGATAATTATTAGGTATAGGTTTAACATATTAAAAGTTAAATAAAATAGTATAATTATAATGAACTATAATTTCGTATCCAATTTTAATCTCAACAACTATATAACTCATCATCAATTTGTTAATTTTATTTATTATAGGTTATAATATAGTACTTGATGTTTTTAAAGATCTTTATGAAACTCTTTTTATATAATACATAAATCAAGACCATCCTTAAAAAATTCAGGTTTGAGACGTAGTAGTTAACGATGTTGACATCGAAAATTCCAGAGGTAAAAAAGTTTACTTATTGTGGTGGTGTTTGATACAAAAAAATCGAAAAATAAACAAATAAGTAAAATATAGCAATTTAAGTTTCCCATTATCTACTACGTAGACAAAAACAAAACATTTTACTTTTTTAATTAAGAGTTAGTAGGTAGGTAATACAAGTATAACAAATATACCTATATGAACAAATTAACAATAATTAAAAAATATAATTTTATAAAAATATATTACTATACTTATAGTGTGTTTAAAAAAAATATTATTCTACCTATATTATGTTATTTAATATTAATTATTTTTCTTTTTACTTTTTCATTTTTAAATACAATTTAATAATGAAAATATAATCTGGAGGCATATAAAGGTGTATGACTCCAATCTACTAATTAATTTACTATATTAATTAAAAACATATTATATTAATATACAATAATTAGGTTCGCTACCTAAAATTACAGTACTTATGAAAATACCGAGTAAAAATTAGTATAATTATTATAATCGTTTTGCCTTGATTATAAATTATGTCTTTTTTGGAAGTAATTTTTTTTATTTGAAATACGATTATAGTTTATGGACACGAATAATAATAGAAATTAAATATCAACAAAAACAAAAAAAAAAACTTGCACTGTGGGCAAGTGAACATATCCAAATATTCAATACTGGAATATATTATTACTTATTAGTTATTAGTTTTTAGTAAAAACTTTTTACTATATTATTATATATCTTTTGCCAACGATGTTAATAATTTTTAAAATTCTTTGACACTAGCAGATTGCCATTATTTATACGTTTCTAAAATATTTTGTCTGCTTGATTATTGATAAATTTAAAATCGATAGACTCTTCTTCATATTCCATAGTTTATTACATCGTAGCCGCCATTAATAGCGCCGAAGACGGTATAAAAGGTTGAGTTAATTTATTATATTCGTCCAATGACACGACCGATCACGATTAATTATGTGGTTTAAATGACGATTTGTACAAAAGAGCTTTGCAGATGAATAAAAATATAGCCTTCTCTTTTCGCTCAAACTAGCTATAAAAGATCGAGTGATAAACGACGACTGGTCTTGATTTATAACACAGAGATACGCGGTTCATTAGCGCTGAGGACAACGATGGAAAATCAATCCAAGAATAGCATTAAAAATTCTCGATATTATCGTTAGTTTGAAATTTCAAGAGCATATTGATAGTTAAGGACAAAATATGATAGACATCTAAGTAAACATAATATTTGAATAAACGTATGCAGTGTTACATTATATACATAATACATATTACATATAGGTAATGATGTAAGTGACACCGATTATTAGTAATTATTTTTAGAGCTTGGACAATACTATTTTATTTTCTGATATCACTGAACTATATAATAATGAATGCATATTGCGAAAAAAAATGTTCGCCCCTTCTAGGCCGCCATTTGATTATTCTCGTGGAATAAACAATAAAAATTATCTGGGAAATATGCGATAATTTTTGTTATCATAAAAAATGAAGATACCACCTTCGGTTAAAAGATATTAACCACGAACTAGGAAGATATGGACTGGTCACGACATGGTAGGTGGGTGGTAGAGGTAAAGTCAGTAATTGTTATGGTACCGGTATTTTATTAAATATTAACATTATTAATTCATTAATGTTGATAAATATTGTGAAATAATCATTTATACATTCAAATTATAACAACGTTAAACAGTATTGTCGGACACGCAGTTACATTGGGTCATATTTACTGAATGTTTACTAATAAATCTATACATTTAATATTATTATTATTATATCGGTTTTATTATCGGTTCGAAAGAAACGACCGATATTCGATAGGACCAAATTCGGCCAATATCAATCAACAATATCGGGCAAAATATTATGATCACATAAATCAGCCCTAATATTTATCTCTCTTAAATTATTTACATTTTAAATTGAGCACATTTAATATCCCACGTTACATAGTATATTATGAAATTATATAAAACTTGTAATAAAAATGTATTTAAAAAGTCAAGATATTATATAATATTATTTCCGGTAAAAAGAATATTTAATTAAATACGTACCAGTTATTCATGCTAGTATCTATCTGGTAGATTGAAATTTTTCGATTAAAAGCACTTATAAGATTTTGATAACCATGCTAACGTGATATCACAATTTCATATTAAAAACGAATGTTCAATTATTTTTATAGGTAGGTGTACAAGTAGGGAAAAGGTGGGTAAAATGGGGAACCTAAGAGAAAATTATTCCTATCATTTAAAATATTTAACTAAAACAATTAGTGTTTATAGCAGGAATCATTATATTACATATATGTTCTCCAAATACCAATATTAGCATATGACAGTATCACTCTGCAACTATAGGTATACTAAAATAGTAAGATATGTGGTATCGTTGAATACGGATTGATATTATTAGTTACAATTTTTGAACTAAAGCGTCATCAACAATATAAACTATACTTTTTCTATGTATCAATACAGGTAGCACATTTTTCGATTGACGTGAATCTTTAAATATAAAAAATGGACGTGCATTATTTTCTTTCTAAGATGTGATATTATGTTATTCGATTCGCATAAAAATTATCAAAAAATAAGTTAAAAGAAAAATAACATTATACAATGTATTATAATAAAGAATACAGTTTTTATTTCAGAATCATTGCATTTTCTCTGCAATCACAATTATTTCAATTCTTTTAGTCTCAAAATAAAGTTAAATATTTGTCTCCAATGGTTTTATAGCTTTTACCGAGCCACTCATTCTAAAGTATAAAGAATAAGGTTCTTTTTAAACCCCTTACAACTCAAGACTCCCCCACCCTAAAACGATGCACAAGCAGTAATCTCCCAATCGTGACGAAAATAGCAGTTCCAACGACCTTAGATGGAACCCTTGTCTTCTTATAATACTTCGTTCAGCAGAGAAATGTATTATAAGCCTCATTCGTTCTTCAAAATATCCAAAAGTTTATCGTGAGTGCACCATGGATTAAAAAAATAAAAACATAGATACATAATATTTCTCTTTGTGATGTAGAGACACGAGATTTATAAATATGCATTAAATAAATAAATAATAGAAAATACCTAGGAAAATGTTGTCTTAATAAATAAAATATCTTATTTTCTTCATTGCAGATTCTTTTTATATTGTTAACATTGCTTTATATGTATTAGTATCAGTTATGTGTTCCTTTGTTGCCTCAATATAGTTAGGTAATTGTGTGGAAATGTGATAAATTATTTAGGCATATATACGAGTCAAACGAAACCGACTATGTAGATTTTAGGGTCATATTAAATAAGATAGTCAAATAATCTGGAGCTGATAATTAGTGACCGATGATTCGAGAGAAATAACGGCATTTAAGAAATACATTTCTCTAGGAATTAATAAACATATATGCGTACTATGGATACAATATTTTGATGTATTAATTTATAGTCTACTATCTATGCTATATGAGAGGCAACTGGAGTATACTTGCGTATACTGGATAATACTGGAATTGTCTCTGAAAAAACCAAACAGTCTTTCCGATTGATAAAAGGGTTATCTACCTTAGATTTAGAGATAATAAGTAGCACAGTATCGCGCACCCGTCACTCATACATATTTACAAACAAAATCATTACAATTTTTTTTTTTAGTAAATATTATTATAGGACATAGGTACATATTTATATACAATTTATTTATAGCCTATTGGTTTATGCTATACAAAAAAATTGCAAAAAAACTATTTTTTTTTAGTCTGTAACATTAAACCCGAGAGACCATAAGAAACGTTTTATCACGAACTCGATTCGGCCAAAAATCTCCCAGTGTTATTTCCAATCATCTAAAAATTAAGTAAAAAGAAAAAAGTTTATGTACTGAATAAAAGTACTTTGCAACTTTTTTTAATCTTTATTCATTTCGTTGAACGATTCACTTAAGTCGTATACAATGTTTAGAACATGGTAAAATATTATTGTCCGCACAGTATAGCAGAAAAATGACTACTTTATTGAGTGTTAAATATACTCATATTAATGAGTGTTTTATTTTAATTAAACGTCCTGAAAGACGATAAACATATACATAGTTCAATCGTAATGATAATGATTTGGCAAATGACAAACACTCCCCCGAAAACGTGGTTAATGAACATTCATCTTGTTCTGGCATCCAAAATTCACCACACGTCCAATAAAACTCACGCTAAATCACTAAATTTTCTTACTAGCATTGCTGTGAGAACGAAAAACAACAAAGCTATCAAAATATTTCTCTTGACATCCTCGGCGCGTTGTCACGTTTTTTTCGTTAGTATTGAAACGGTTCCAAAAACTCTTCGGCCTATGCTGTGCGGGAACGTGAGGGTTGGAGCGAGTGCGACTTCGACTAATTTGATGACGGTTACGTCCAACACTGCATCCGAACATCGTACGACCTTATTTATTCCCGACCTGTGCTAAATACCAGAGCCAAGATCAATAACATCCGAAGGGACAAACAAGTTCTGTATTGGAAACCGTGGCCAAAAAACCCCGTAGGTAATTATAGAAATCCGATTGATACGAGAATAGAAGGTTCTTTTAATTAGAAAATAAAAACAAAGGTTCGCGATTTTTCGAGATTCTATAATTATAAATAGATGTACAATAAACATGAACTCGTCAAAATTAAGTTTTTTTTTTCGAACACACCGGTATTTCGTTTCATTAGCGTGTAAAATGTGTCCTGACACGATAGATATAAAAAAAAAAATACAAGAAAAAAATCATAAAAAATAAATAACGAAACACACGGCCATAAAATATTACACACGAATGATCACGCGAGGGAAGTGGAGAAAAACATCTTAATGCGCTCGTATAAATTGCCGTCAAATAAATGAGGTTAGTGTTTTGTCAACATTGTATGTATATGCGAGTGAATATTTTTACATTTTTATACATTTTGTTTTATGTTCGCTCTCATACAATTGTGTATAATATTTGTGTTGCAAAGGGCAGAAAAGGATATTATATTGCGAGTAAATATTATATATTTTTTTAATACTGTGCTCAAAACAGCACCTTTTTTTCGAAAAAAATCATAACCTATAGAATTGTAATAGACTGTATTACACTACATGTTATCCATAAGTTAAGTTGTGAAAGACATCAATAAACGTTTCGAAAAACTCTGCTGTAGAGTAATAATAACAATAATTTAATAACACAATAACATATTCTTAAAATTGCACCTCGCAAATCGCGATACTTACTTCTGTAAATGCACCGAAAAACGGTAGATAAAAAATATACAGATACTTAGTAATAGTTAACTATGAGCAACAGGTATATTGATAAATGTAAATTAATAATTAAATATTTACATTTATTGGAATATTGAAATATTGTTAACCAACTTTACAATTAACATAATGTACCTAGAAAATATAGGAATATTGTGTAGAATGTAATTTAGAGTAAACTGTAATAATAAAACGTTTAAACGTAACTACTGAATAAAAGTGTATAATAATAATATAATTAAAATATTTTAGTTTCTTCATTATTACTTTTATTATAATAATAGTCTTAGGTGAATCTTTAAATTCACCAAAATCGATCTATTTAGTTATTTATTCTCTACACTTCAAAATTGTGATCAATCATTAACATTGTATCATCGTAAATTAATTTTGTAATATGTAACTGGGTTGTTTAACCAGTTTAAATAAATAAATAAATAATTATACATGTTTGTGATTTAGCCAATTTTGTAGAGACTAATTTACGTACATTATATAAAAAATAAAAAAGTTAAAGCTTATAATGTCGGACAACAAAATATTATGAGAAATTAGTAAATATGTATCTACTCCTATATATTTGAATACTAGAAAAATTACTTTTAAAGTATTCTAATTTTTAAATTTAAATTATAATTATGTTAATAATTTCCAAGCGTATAAATTAAGTTAATGCGTTTTCTTATGTGTAAAATAAATGTCTGTTTATATAGAACATTATACATTTTTGGAATACATAAAAAAACATTCGGAAATTTCTATAGTTGTTTTTGTTTCAGGCACAATAAACGAATTGCCTACAATAAAATCCTGTTTAACTGTAGTAGGTATACGTGATGGTCACATAGGACAGATATATGTTGAAAACGGCGTTTTTGGCGGTTTGGGATTGCAGGACATAAATAAAAATACTAAGCTCGTGATAAACGAACGAAGATTTAAATAATAATGCGTCACATTAAAGAAATACATTCATTCGTGTAACATGTTAGTATGTTACACATGTAAACATATAATATTTTTATATTATATACTTTGTGTATGTGTGTGTGTGTGTGTGTGTGTGTGTGTGTGTATACGAAAAACAAAAACGTACCCTTTTTATTCTTAAACCTTAGGATTTAACGAGAAAATATTTTAGGTCCACTTCGCTGACTATAATCTAGCGTTTCATGCCTTTTATCGAACGCTTTTAGTCAACGATAGTCCCGCGCCACTGTTGATAAAATATTATATTCCCGTTATCCTATAGCTCTAATATTACATATATATATATTATCGGGTTGGTCTTCTTCGGAAACTGACAAAACGAACGAATAAATAAAGTGACCCGAGCGAGTAGACTTTGGAGATAATAAAGTATCGATTAGGAACGAGAAAAGAAACATAGAACCAGACTTTTTTATGTCTGTTTATTTAAGCCTGTACTTTTATTTCGGGTGGGTCACCCGTCCACCGCGATATACGGTGGGGAGGGGGTGAGTCTGACCATATAACAGCAGAACATAAAACAAATTTATAAACCGATGGCCTGCAGGGAGACGAGCGGACGAAAAGAAAAAGGTATAAGATATATATATACGATACAGCCAATTCCCACGCATTATTTACTTGGGTTACCCATTTAAGTCCCTGTTGTCGACGAAATGTATACGTTTGAAAAATGCGCGTAAGAGCATTAGTTACAATCGAAATAAAATGATATCCGCCATGAGGATATATTATATATGATAGTCGGCTATTATAAGCTATTTAATTATCTACGAAACAATTGGTAAGTAACTCCGTATAATCGTTAATCATATTATATACGACGAAAAGAAAAAAATAGAACCTAGGAACACATAATATTACCTATTAAATCCGAAATTCTTGCCGAGTTCGCAAATAACATAATGTTACGTAAAAAATATAACAAAATAATAAATTGTTTCCAACGTAATCGGCAGTTAGGTGGACAGGATTTTTTTTTTTATTCGTTCTGATTAAAAATACTAAATTAATTAAAATAAAATCGTTTTATACGAACACTGTCGGATACGATTTAAGCAAACAGAAATACAATTTTTTTTCAATTTATACCAATTAGTTTAAAAGGCAGTGTATAATATTATAATATAGTGTTGTACTCGTGTTAACCGATATAATTAATTAATACGGTCAGTCCGTTCTAAGATTAAACGATAGTAAACTATTGCATAATAATAATATAATATGATCATTGATCATACGCCCATATTTACGATAGAATATAAAGTATATGTATTATATTATACATATTAATAAATAATAATTATATTACCTACTTATAGCATCTCTCGAAAGTAATGTAATGTAATGTAAAGTAATGTATTATATTATATAATATGTAAACATTTTGATTTTCCAATACCGAATAGTAAAATTAAAACAAACATATTTTAGGTTGGAAATGTATAAAATATATATTTAGGTATATTTTAAATTTTTAACGTGTAAAAAAATGCTATGCTATTTTTTTAATTATTTATTTTACACTCCTATGAATATTAATAATAAACAATCTAAAATCGACATGTCCGGCCGATATTTAAATATTTAATGCAAAGATAATTTTTCATATGATTCATTGCTAATAAAATGTTGACAAAACATTCATCAAAACTTCTCTGAATTTATAAATAAATAGAAAAAAAATTAATCATTATTATAACCGGCGCACGTGACAGGCAGATGTGTTAATAAACTTTTCGCTCGATACTGTATTACTGTCCCTTTTTTTCATATATTTCTGTAATGTTTTCCACCACCCCCACGTAAAGGGAATTATTTCGCCATATCTGAAGCCAGAGAATTTAATCCATCCGAATGGATTTTTAGCCGGCTATGGAAATAATAATCGACTGCCTAAGCTGACCTATTTATTTGTTTTATTTGCATTCACACCCACCCCATAATAATTATCTTAATTGATCAACGAAACGGGCACGACAAAATATAGTTAAACCTCGTTGATTCTATATTTTTATTTATTTATTTATGTATAACCTTCCTTAAAAGCTAAAGGTAAATATACAAAGGATATAGGTACACGAATTCCAAAGGATTTGGTGTGCCTCAGACCACTGACTCAGCACCACGATTGGACGATCGAAATGTCTGCTCACAACTTTCTACCACCACTACGCCATAATAATGTTATCGGCTTGTTTTATTATACGTGACATCGTGGTACCTTGTTGGTACTAATCCGTTTCAGTTTATACAACTAGACTAACATATTATAATAGGCACTGTAATAATATATCTTTGCTGGAAACGATTGGGTCGTAATTCATAGAAAGAGGATGCGATTTATACGGTTCAATATATAGGACCAGCGGATTTTGAATTTTCCACATTACTATGGAAATATTTTAGAGGATATTTTAGGGTATAGTATCTTATATCCCTATCCCCCGCCTATAGTGACCTGCAGTAGACTATAATAATTAATAATTAGACTTGTTGTTGCAGTTGCAAATGCCAAATATAATATCTAGAGGACGACCACGCGAAAACCAACCGATTTAAATCGCATAACACATAAAACAGATGTTCAGGTATATATATCATTTTTCCAGTCCAAACCATCATCTGATATATAATATATTGTTGTGAGTAAAAACATATTACTGTACGCACTACGTAATAATAATATTTGTTATAAACAACAGCATCTCGTCGAAACGTGAACAATGGCAAATTAATTGCACGTTGCAGACGCCATCGCGCCGTATATTATCCTGACCCCACGGGGCGGCGTGTGCATAATATATATTATTATTATTATATAATATAGTTTTGTTTAATTCCCAAGACGAACAGGGTCGCCATCAATTACATGCGCACTCATGCGCCGCAAACTATATTATAATATAGTCCTGCACCTGCACAGCAACCTTACACCTACACGACGAGCTCGCTCTCTCCTCGCGGTTCGTTGTCATTCGGATACACACACATAATAATATAATATAATATGTACACAATGCGATATATATCCCACAACAATCCATCTTCCACGTTAACCAACTAATTCTGTGAGACAATCTTTGTCCGTTGACCAAAAATAAATCGGACAATAATACGCGTACGGCGAGGGGACGAACGGGTATGTGGAACGCAGTTGTGGAGTGTATAGCATATGTACATTTTGTATATTCTATGGGTATACTATATATTGTATATATTAAATTTTAAAAGAAAGTTCGCCGGACACATATTATTATGTGGGGTACCGTATAGCGCCGTTAGCATAATATTGTGAAGACGTCTCCGAACTCGATCCATCAATCGGTATATAGACAGCTTTTCTGTATACCTATTATATAGAGTTTTATCTATGGACAACGATCTGAAGACAAACGGAACTCTTAAATTTGCTTAATGTGTTCAGAGGGTACATATCGTAAGAGTAAGTATGATGTATATGATTAGGGGCCTAGGAAAACGGTTCCATCACGAAGTTCTTTTGTTTTCACGTTGCAGAGAAGACAAATTTTTCTTATAACTTAAAAACTTACACGCAGCCTCGATATCAAACAAATTTTTGCCCCTCAACAATTTGGGACGGATACAGTAAGTTCTATAAATACAGTTCTATATTATATTATAACGACCTTTTTAGTGACAGTCAATATACCTGTACATAATGATTCGGTAATATTTATATTTTATTATAATTACTTTACGACTACACCATAAGTTTCAGGTATTGTAGTAAAAATTTAAAGCGCCCACATGCACTAATTATTTGAGTGCTTGGCACTCGTAGTCGGTGCTCTCGAAGCGGACGCGGTCAAGTCATTTTTCTTCACTCAGAAAATAAAAAAATATTTCGTGTTAAAAAAAAAACCGGCTGACGAGTGTATAATAGCTATACATCTTAAACACTCTTATTAGGTATATTATATTGAATACCCAGTATCTAAGTATCTTTAAGACATCTTGAAACATGGTAAAGGTTAGCGACATGACACGTTGTCGAGTTGTAATCTTTATAGTCACACCCAAACTCTGGTTTTTGTTTTCAACACTCGTCGGAATTATGTATAATTATTATGGTTACTTCATACATTTTTCCCATTGAGAGTTAAAAAAGGAGTATGCGTACATTGTACAATATATAAGGAGAAATATTATCATGCAAAAACTGAAGAATATCTTACAACCAACGTCTTCGTTGGTGGCGCGACTCGCTGTCTGCGTGACCGGCGGGAGATTTTTATGGGTTCTCCATTCACCCCCTCCCAACCCCCCCAGAACAGCTAAAAAACACTTTAACTCATTTTTCATGCCCGCCATTGCTACCTATCGTACATGCATATATATACATATAAATTCGTGGAAAAAGACGACCCATATTCCGTTTAATGTGGTAAGCGCTCTAAAATACGTCCAGCTTGGTTTTTTACGACGTCAATCGTGCAAGAACCATTGCGTGTTTAAGTAAAAAAAAATAAAGCCATTCCGATTATGTTTCCGTTGTATAATGTTTAATTGATTTTCTAACCGAAACAAGGAAGTATAAAATAAAAACAATTGAAGTATAGAGATAAATTTTATTGTGTATTTTTTTAGCGCTTTTGAGTTGAAAACGAAACAAGCGCCGAGTAGCCGAAACGATAATAATATAATATTCAGTACAGAATATGTATAAAAAAAACAATAGTAAGTAGAACTGCAGTTCACCAGACATAAACGCATTGGTAGTTTGTGCTTCCGGAAAAGTTTTTATACGATGTTTATACACGCGACTAAAAATATGGATTATAAAACACATGTTTTTTCATGACAAATGCATATTTTGTGAGAAATTATGGAATATTATGATTATATACCCATGCAAGGACGTTAATTTTTTTCAAGCCCTATTATGGATTTGTTCCCTATTCGTATTATTAATATTTCTAGATTATTTCAAATAATGTAATGTAAATAATGCAATAATAATGTTTGGCTGTTGTTACAAATAAGAATATTTTATAATATAAATAATGGAAGAAAAGTAGCCTAGGAAAATCCGGGAAAAACTGAGGAATAGTGATTTTGAAAGTAATACATACGTAATTTGACGATTAGGTATATTATTTTGTTCACAAATGTGAAATCCCAAAAAAATTGATGCTATTATTGAAAATTTTTTCTAATATAATTTTAAAGTTCAAGTTAATAATGAAGGTACTTAATAATTGCTAGTTTTGTTATTTAATCATATATAATCATTGAATGGCTCAATCCAGATGATATTTTTAAGTGTCAAAATTATTTTTTCTAACATTTCATTTGGTCGAATGTTTGGTGGAATGGAACACTACGCCACGAAGTCAGATTTTTTTCTACATTGACAACGAATCAAATTTATTTAATATTTGACATTTAAATATCTATAATTTATGAAGCCAAATTACCAAAGTTAATATCGTTTTTCTGAAAGCGAAGTAAATATGTGTAAGTACACAATAGTATTTATTTTCTATATTGATATGTCGATACTATAGATTCGTTTGACACGGTGTATTAACAAAAACGTTTTCGACCTTTACACTGAAGTTAAGCGTACCTAAACAAATACTATTAGTGATAAATGATAATAATAATAATGTTGGTTTAACAACATAATAATAAGCGCATTAACCTCAGTGTTGTGGTTATTAAACGTTAGCAATTCGTAATTCGTACACAATACAATATATATATATATACGTTTAATATGGTACGCGTTGTTTTCAGTCGACGACGAGGTAAAGTTTTAAGTAAATTAGCATTAGGTTGTGCAGGCTTATCGAACGATGCAAATATCCCCTGCGAAGGTATTCTCGAAGAACTACGTGTAGATTATATTTAATGGGTTATCAAATATATGAACGAAATAATATCATCTTGCCGTTACCCGTTCTTAACTACCATGTTTCAGAAGAGATCGTGCTACCAGATATTTTTCTTTTATTACAAAAGTCTATTATTTTAAGTTATAACTATAATTGTAAGGACGGGTCAAAATGTGTGTACCCCATATATCTACAGTATAGCATCGTCTAAGCATTGGCTTTTATAATTAAATTATCTAGTTGCGTGGAGAGAATAGAACATCTCATGCGATTCACCCGTTGGAAAAATGTTAAAGAAATATTGCCACTAAACGTTGAACTTTGATCGATGAGGATTAATGGTTTTAGACAGTATGAGATTAACGTTGAGGTTTGATGTGAACACAACGCACTGTAATTGAGTTAAAATTGATATTTAACAAATACTTGGGTGAAACTTATCAAAACCGAAAGATTTAAGACTGTTATTATTATGGTTGAGTATATGACTTATTAGGTTATTGATATTGGTATTTAATCGTTATCATTTACTATACTGACGTATAGTAACTGTAATAAAATATTTGATATTAATTATTAAACTGTAGTTTTGGCCAATGATATCGAAATGGTTCACAATTTCATACATGCGTTGCGTATACTGATTTATAATAGCTAGGGGAACGCACACGCCCCTTATATTGATTACCCTAAGCGACACCCCCTCCCACCACCACAAAGTTAGCACTCCTTGGCAACAACCCCGAAACATCCACTCTTTCCGCACTGATAAACACACACTAAATATATATACAAAATACAAATATAATATATAAATCATTATTGTACAATATTACTCTCTTTCTGCCTATTAAATTTATCTGCATATTGTATAGGTACATATTATTATATAATACATTTTTGGTTTTCAATCGAAAATTCAGGGCTAAACCACCAATATACTTGCACTTTGATAAAGTATCATTTCAACTACCTATTTGTATTTAACATAACAACAGCAAACCTATATACCTAATGAGTTTAAATGGAATTTTCCACAGAAATCATTATTACTGCTCTTAAACGGACTTCAATATATACAAACACGTCTGAAATATATATATTAGGTATATACCTATATATAATAGTTAGTTTTTCTCTTGAACTCTATTACACTATTAGCACAACTATTTGTTTGTAATGAAATCATGCTGCAAATACGGCAGACGGGCTTAATACAATATTGGAATATGCCTATCTAAATACATAGTAAAAGGTTATCACGATAAGCATTGAACGATATTTTTTTTCATTCAATTTTTTTTTCCACGTACAATGAAATGGTTATCCCTCATTACTTTAAATTTATTTTAATAAATAGCTTAGAAATGATTTCGAAACATCCCGTTCAGAAATGTGTTACTGCATAAAAGACCTTTGCAAATTGGAATCACCTAAAGTGTTTAACAATACAATCAATATAAAATAATATAAGTTTAAATAATCTAAAAACAGTCACGATCAATACAAAACGTTTGACTAAAACGTTAAACCAAAAAAACATTCCACTTTAATGGGAAATGTTTTTAATTAATAATGTATCGTCAGTTATATAGCTCAATATTAAATACTTCATGCTTATTGTATATGTAATAATAGTAATAACTATAATAAACTGTTATCCACAGTAATTCAATAACATACAACATTATAATAAGATAGGTACCTATATATATATTGAGAAATAAAGAAAATGTTTCAACAATATGTGGCAACATTTCAAAACAAATATTGTTCGTGAACAAAACCACTAAAACATAAATAAAAATAAACTTAAGGATAAATTCAAAACGTTGGACGTCTCATCAATGGATATTAGATCTATTAAACGAGGAGGCTTGAAAGTGGTTAACAGGAAATACCAAAAAACGTATCGCGCGTCGTAAAGGCTATAATATAGGTAGGTGCTATATAGTATAAAATAGTAAATGAAAACTGTCGATGTATAGAGTCGACAACAAGAGTGGCGAACATAAATGAAATAATATAGGTATTAAAATTGTAGAGTCGAAGAAAAAAAACACTCCTTCGAAAAATAGGATTTAAATTAGATTATATCGATTCAAAGATGCAAACGAATGTTAAACAAATCGAAACAATAGAAAAAATATTATATTAAAAATATAGTAAAATGCTTTTAGTTAAATGATCGGAAGTAAAAAGTTTAAAATTAAAAATAAAACCCACTCCAATGAATGAGATGACAACTTCTACAATGCAAATAAAGTTTGCCAATCTATAGAAAACAAACGCACAGTATACGTTTATTGAATATTATAGTTGAGCACTTTTTACCATTACACTGTGTATGCAGTTACTATTTACCTAGCAGTCTGTTAACTGTATATTGATTGAATCTATAAGTACGCCATCGTGAAATAGACTCGCCTGAGTTAAATAAATAATTAATGAGAATCATAATAATTTATATAAATAAAGACCTGCATTAAAACTCTTAAAATATTTCATTTATATCTCTCTATTACAATCATTACATAACTCTAATATTATTGTCGAAAGGTTTGTTATTATTTATCAACATAAATATTTAATTAAAATACCTACAGTAGTTGAGATATTACATTTTTTATTCAAACAAAATATTTTAAAACTTAAAATAAAATGCAATAATAAAACTATGATTTTACAATTTGGAAATTCTCTAAATTTTAGTTTTCTGAAATTAAAATTTAATTAAGTAGTTAAAAAATATTTTGGGTAAATATAATTATTTAATATTTATCAACGAAACAAATTCACGATGATATAAGACTAGTTAATCTCAAATATACCAATATTTCTAAACAAATGAATTATATAAAAATGTATATTAATAAAAAAAAATAAATATAATCTGTTAGGTATAATGAATGGAAATCAAAAAAAAAAACGAAACTGATTCAAAGATAATTTGCAGTATGTAAATTATTAGTAAAAAAATGCCTTAAAAATTAAGGAGATCGTAACGACCAGTAATATTTTATTGTACCTAGGTATAAATAAGATACACGATATATATATACACGATACATTATAATATAAATAAATGTATACATAATAATTAAAGATGGCTATATTTCACCGGGGATTTGTGTTTAAGCACAAACAAGAACGGTTTAATAGTAATATAATATATATGAAGCCCACGGAGTATCTATAATACATTTCAATCAAAACTAATATAGCTGGCATGTTGCTGACGGATTTCAATCGGCGGTTGATATTATGGCGTAATCGCGAAATAAATGCGAAACGATGATGCTATCTATTAACGAAATATATAGTAGGTAAATACTGATTGAGTGCGATTAAATATATTAATATATCTGTATAATATATAATATTTATTTATATACATTCTTACTGCCGCGATCAACAATCAATTTCAATTCATTTGAGACTATCATCATACTGCGAAGTATAATACGACATTGTAATGTGCCCGGAATTATCGTAGTGGCGATATTAAAGCGATAGATATCGTCTGCAAAAAGAGATTATGGATAAGGCGCCGCGGAGGACAATGGCCGAATTTCAATGCCTGTCTGAAACGGAAATCGGAAATATATAGGCCGCGAGCGCGATGTGCAAATACGCCGCGAGCTCCGTTTTTCCCGGGACATGGAGACGCGCGTCCACCACGCCCATGCAGTAACGCCACCCCCCCCCCCCCCCGCGCTCGGTGCTTTCCAGGTACGTCCGCCCCCCACCCCCGTAAACTTTGGTTCCCCTCTACACTGCAATAAGCGCCACAGGGGATGACTTTGGCGATACTTAAAGGGCGCCGTTCCGATGTTTTGCCCGCGTATAATATTATTATATATAAACGCGTGAGTATAAAATGCGCGTACGCGTGTGCAGCTTGCATATGCGCGAAAAACTTCAGCTCTTGTGTAGCCATGTTTTTTACGAATACGATTGTTATTGTTATTACGCATTATATATAAGTACCTAGGTATCGAGCTTGCGATCTCCGAGCAGTTGCGTACACATCGTATAATTAGTAAAATACGTGTAAGACGGTTGGAAATGCTATTTCTTGTCCGTCTCCTCGTCGTCGTATTACCCACCAACCTACCCCGTCTTTATTCGTACAGTATAATAAATATTTATCGGTACTTGTTTTTTGCTATAACGCCACGACTGCGCCGTATATACAATATTTATCGACTCCCCGCCATCGTCCGCTGTACGGTATTATTTTACATACCCGCACCTGGTGTTACAAGACTTTTGAATAACAAAAAAATGTTTACGATTAATAGTACCGTAAATAAACACAACAAAATAAGAAAATGTCACAAACATCATTAAACGTCACGCGTTTTATTATTTCGTAAAAAATTAATGAAAGTTTAAATTTTCGTATGGTGGAGAATAACTCATTATACAATTAATTATACAATTATTATACAATTATTTTTAACCAACATCTATTGAAATGAGTTAATGGGTTATTTATAGAAATAAATGTGCAATTGAAATTACGCATATTATCTACGATGAACAATTTCAAATATTATAAAAAAAGTGTTAATCATTTTTCAGTAAATAGATCACATGCTAACCTACACGTAAAATATCGAAATACAGAGAAATATCGATCATAAATATTGAAATTTTAGATGTTGGTCTGGTGACATAAGATTTCCTGGTGGTGGGATGATATATTTTATATAGCTCGGTTGTGGGACGATAACAAAAAATTAAGTATCTATTTATTATATATAAGTTATATCATAGAGTAAAGAATATATACCACGGTTATATATATTCAACGTATACATTATATATAATATCAGGAAGTTTTGGAACGATTTCATAAGGGACGAAAAAGTAAACAAAATGTAACTGGGACGCGATTTTCTTTAGTTTATTTTTATTTTTTGAGAAACTGTGAACTTTTTCGTGCAATATTCAATAGAATTAAGTAAATTATAAGTACAATTTGAAAAACGAAAGAAAAATACATTAAGTGTCGTAAGGTAGTAACAGCAGCAAATAATGGTACATTATTGATTCACAAAGTAATTCCGAGAAATCATCAGAAACAAAGAAAATACTAATTGTTTCTATCACGTTCAATTATGAAAACGTATAACCAACTATACATTTTTTGAATCGAATGAAATATTAGGCACCAAACCATTTTGTTTCGTTTACACCTAAAAAGACCAATAACTTTGGTACGAATATGTATATAATGACAAATGAGTTATCGTTAAATACCTATCAGTATTTAGTCCAGTCTAATAATATTTCGACGAAATAAACATTTACATCTGATTTAAATTGATTTTGTGTGTATAAGACGTCAATAAAATTAAAGAAAATTAAAAATGTGTTCAATAATCCAACGTATTCCGAAGTTAAAAACCCAACTAAAGTGAATTAACATATTGATATACTAAATACTTATCCGGTTGATTTTATGATTTTTATTCTTTATAATTGCATTTTATTCACACGATTATAGTCGGTTTGAGAAACCCATAAACAATTGAACAGTTGACTGGGTTGTGAAATTAATTTATCGTGTGTCCGCGTCACATTATTCGGATCACATCGCTAAAAATCAATACTATAAGCACCTAATAAATAATACTTATAATTGAATAATATTGATGAATAATTTATTATTTGAAATAATTGCCAGATGAGCTTAGTAGAATTTATAATATATATATATATATAGGTATACAATCGAATAATAGGAAATGAATGGTTTTTTTTTTTTTTAAATTAAAATCATTATATCATAAAGAGGTCCAATATCATTTAAAAACGTACGCACTACACATGATGTAAGTATAAAGTACTGATGGTATGAAACACATACTCGTATGAATTTATAATTATGTATATAGATTATAGGTAATATATAATGTTTATGCATTTAACTTGAAAATAAATAATATTCAAGGAATGACTCTGTGTGGAGCTCGATTAGAGTTATCTGTCCTTTCTTGGATCAACTGGATCGATTGGAATCGATGCTATTGAAACAAACCGAAATATTACCACAAACCCCAACTTATGAGGCACCATGAACAGGCGCGGTTCTAGGACTCCATTTTCGTATGGGCAACAGTAGATTTATAATTAGGTTTTAACTGCGAACAATATCCCTCATTTCCTCCCCCTTCCCCAATAAGGGGCACCAGAAATTTTGGCAGCTGCCCACCTTGCCCATACGCTAGAACCGCCACTGACCATGAATGGTAGTACCCTATTATAATGCACTTTAATTAGTGATATGAAATTATATAGTATGTGTACTGTGTTTTGTTTATTTTGTTTTCATTACTAAAATTATTTTTACAAAAATTGTTAGTGGGTATATTTTATTGGTTTAATGTACGAGGATACAATTATTGGAATAATATAATAAATATTATACTATTTCGATTTTCGATAGCTAAAAATATTAAAATCAAACATAATAATATATCAATATGATATATATATAATATTATATGTATTATATATTCTAAGAACGAAACCCAACAACATTAACCTATAAAGTCGGCCCAGTTGTCATGATTAAAGTTTTTTTTTTCGTCTCGACCTACATAAAGTGTAGGCAATCCTTTATAATTTGTTAACGACCCCTAGGTTGAATATCGCTGGTTTGAACAACAAACACATATAATTCTTTTCATCTGAGTATTTGCTAGTTAGAATTCGTTTAGTTAATAAAAAAAAGAAAACTGTTATTTACATAAACTCTAAACAGTCTAAACCTATCGTACAGAATGACATTTAAACTCATTTATTCATCACGGTTCTCTGACCTGAGTTGTTGAACTAAATACTGCACTTTTCAAATTAATTTACAAAACGATCGTATACACAGTGCTAATAAATATCATATATGTATATGTATATATACTAAACCAAGTCTTGCCACCAGCACATATATTATCAAATTTTATAGTTTTATACTACCTACCTACCGGAAATTTTAGTTCAAATTGTTCAAATTAATAATTGCATATCTAATGCATATCTATATGCAAATGCACTCTTAATCCATGATAAACGGGTAAAATATATTATATAATACGATCTAGTTATCCTAGAAAAAATTTAAATTAATCGGAAATTAACCTTGTTTACACACATCTACTTAACTTAGTTTTACCTTACGCAGATTAAATTTTCTTATATAGAAATATATAGGACACTGAAGAAGGTAGGTAGTAGGTATATAGGTATCAACCAGATTATATCAATTGGTATACTTATATATATACTCTGTTCAGCGAGAGAAAACGCCGATTCTGAGCATCCCTCCGCGTCACCATGATATGGAAATCATGGTTCTCCAACTGCAGTTCCCCAATGGCAGGGTGTTGGGTGAGGGGAACCAGTTGTCGTCGGTGCACGACGAGGGCACTCGCTGAATAGAGTATAGTAACTAGATGACATTTTCAATCGAGAAACACCAGGCGAAAAGTTGGAGATTATTTATTATGTACTATAAACAAAATCTAGATATAAAAAGATACCATTACTCAGTAAATACTTATAAAGTACCTACATATTATTATAATATATTATGGGATGTGGGGTAAAGTCGGTAAAGACGAAACACAAGCCCCGTTTTCCTATATAATATTGGCTTTTTTTGTCCAACCCATTAATTTTTTCGTTTAATAATTATTATTAATACAATATAATCAATCTTCTTATTCAGATACAGTAAATTCTTGTTGTGTAGAAACTCAAGAAACACGGATAAAAGTTTCAGATATCGAGTTTTATTGTAATGATTATTATTTCGATCTCAATTGAGTTCGACATAACAAGAATCTATACTGTATTGGTATACCTACTCAATTTAGTTCAGTGGCGTACGTAGTTTTTTTCAATGGGGGGGGGGCATGAAAATTATTTACAATTTTAGTTTTATTCAGTCCAGTCTAATAATTTCAGACGTTTATTTGAGGTATTTTAAAATGTTTGTGACTTTTCAACTTTTCTGGTAGAAAAAATGCTCTGATCATAAGCTTCGATGCCCGATGTATGTTTTTTGAAGCAAATTGGATCTAGTTGGTACTTTTAGGAGGTCGAAATTGAAAATGCTCAGTGCTTTTTAAAATAATTGGAGAAAAAAAATGAAAATTTATTAAAATAGTTTGGTAACCAGCTTGGTTATACCGTCCTCACTTTGATTGTATTTGATTAATTAAATTTTTTTTTTGTATAAAAGTCAATAAAAAATTATTTATCAGGTCAAAAAGCTTAAAAATGTAATAAGTAAGTTTTTATTATAGCTAAAATATTAACGATACATAGGTATCATGGTTATTTTTTATAAGTATTTAAAGTTCAATTTTCGTCAAAACCACAGTTTATTTGTAGTCTAAAACTTATAAAATATTAAATGTGTATACTGTATAAGGCTAGACAATTTAATACAAGGTCTTTCATACAAGTAGTTCATAGGTATTTTTTCCGAAAAATTATAGATAATGTATGAAAATTGGTATGCAAATACAATGTTTTTTCAAAAATAAATTCATTCTGGTAAGACATGTATGAAATTGACTTCTTGCTTACTATAGTTGACAGTTGAAACTTGATAAACATATTTTTTTTAAGTAATAGTAATACGGGCAATGGGGGGGTCAGCCGTTAGCCCCCCCTGCGGACGCCACTGATTTAGTTATTATAATGATATGATAAACGTTACATAATATTATAGTATTATATATTAGTATATTATATAGGTACAACAATATTGCTTGTATATAAATATTATAAATTATTAATGTATGATATGCGGTTGACAATTTTTTTTTACCAGATCTGTACTATAGAGTTTTGTCATCGTGAACCGTCGATATCCTATCCAATAACGATGTATCGCCAACAACGAAAATGGTCACTATATATCGAGGGATGAAATAAAACTCTCGGAACATCAGGAGTATATATTACACGTTACGCGTACAGCATCACTTCAACAACGGTACATAATATAATATAACATAAGTATACCTAGGTAGCGGTAGATAGGTAGTAAAAACTCACGATGCACGCGCGACACGCGCTTTATGCCTGCGACGACTGAACGACTGCACGTATACACTATAACCTTATACCGTCACCTGAATTCTACACTGTGATGTTCTCATATACAGTGACGTGCATTCGCAGGTGTTTCGAGTATATATATGTACAATAAATTATAATATAATATATTTGACCCTTGTATATACTCGCTGCACACACTCATACACAAACCCGCATGCATTAAGTATATAAAAAAAAAAAGTGGGTATATTGCGAATATCGATAAACCGGTAAATTGTGAGAGTAGTCACGGCACGTGAGTTAAAAAAAAATAAAATAATAATAATAATAAAAAGTTCGAACTGGTTATGTTGCGATACACCTCGATAGTTGTTGTTGTAAGCGTGAAAGTGAAATCGTTAACGGAGCAACTCCCGGACTAACGACCTACGTCATTAGAGACACGGGTGGTAAAAAAAAAAAATAATAATAATAATAATAAAATATATATATATATCGAATAAAAATTCTCGGATTCTCGTGAGTATACTCGTTGTATGCGTACGCACGCAAGTGTGTGTGTGTGTGTGTGTGTGTGTGTGTGTGTGTGTGTGTGTGTGTGTGTGTGTGTGTGTGTGTGTGTGTGTGTGTGTGTGTGTGTGTTTGTGTGTGTGTGTGTGTGTGTGTGTTCAACGCGTATTTCATTGAGCCAATATGGCTATATAGAGCGCCTGCAGATATGATTTTGCCGGTGGTGAAAAGGGCGGGCGGGATGGTACAACGGCGCCAAGCGATTAATATCAGCTTAAGTCCTCGCTCAGATTTCGAAATTCGATTAAGGATGTATAATATACTCCGAGATAGTGAGGGTGGAAAAATCTGGCCGACTTAAATCGTCGTTTATCAAATGGTGTATACAATATTATTATTGTTGTTATGACGTGCGCGATACGCAACTTCCGGGGCAATATTCGAGATTAAATTACTGCAGCTAGTAAACGAGTGTATACAGCGTACAATGATAATGGAGCCTAGGTAGGAAAACGGAAAAATAAATAGTCACGATGACCGTAATATAGTCGCTATAAGTATATTATATATATATATAGGTACATGGATATAATATACAACATTCAGGCCTTTTTTTCCAGTTATATAAATCTAATAGGAACTCGCCAGTTTTGTTAATATTATCATTTTAGGCGCCATATTATGATATTAATATGAGCTTGGTAGAGAATGGGATGATTTTTATATAGTGCGGCCTCACGCCAGCAGCCGATGGGTTCACTCGTTTCCGTACACGAGCTCGATCGCACTGAATAGAGAAACAATAGTATAGGGTAGGTACTTTATAACCTACAATATAACGTAATAATACCAATAATATAATAGTGTACTATATAATAATATAGGTAATGATTAATGATACACACACAACACACCACATCATAATATTTTTCCAGGGGAGGGGAGTATTTCATTGCATAATTAGTTTAACGATGTACTTTGAAAACGTATCTAATTACCGTCTACGCGTCCCATTTATTGAGTTAGCCAAAGGTCCACGAAGTACGTAAACAACCCTATTAATTTTCTAACCCATACATACTACATAGGTGCCACGCGCTTTGAGCTTCAATTAATGAGATGACACGTTGTCCAAATGCTACGCCAATTTGACTGGCTTGTTCGGATTATTAATTTGCGCAGCATATTGGACCTGCACGCAAGGCCGGACTAAGATCTATTGGGCCCCGGGGCTAAAATTTCATATGAGCCCTTTTGACAAAACATGATTTACAAAGCCGATCGCTACGCTCGCAGGAACATAGGTACTTCTAACTATTTCACAAATTGACAATTGCGTTATACAATTATAAAATTGATAGGTGAATGTAGTTTATGTCTATAAAGCTACTCATTTTACTGTGGTATAGTAAAAGTTAATACTTCTTATTTCATTCTTGAACTCAACAGAAAAAGACCCGGTGAACTGACCAGGCGCACATAGAAACCATCTCAACCCTTCCACCTTCTACTCAGAGTCATGGGGCTAAACCCCCCGAAACTCTGGAAAAGGACTATATGTCCCTCCAACCATGCAATGCAATATTTCATTAATTTAAATTCAAATTTTCATAATAACTTATTATATTAATTTATTAACAGTATATACCTACTCATTTACAACAAATATCAAACAAAAACCATTTTATCAAATAAATTTTTTTTCTTGCTTTAATTGAATCTAACTCTCTTAGTACTTCATTTAAGTCTAATGATTTTAACAAATCATTCTTAGAATATAAAATCATTTGTATGTCTATAAGTTTTCTTGAGTTTAACTGGTTAGTGGTTAATGGTTATATACTTATTTTGTACTCTAGTTAATTTAGAAAAAACTGTCTCCGTACATAAATAACATTATTAACTATTGGTGATATTATTTGATATCAATGAAAATATTAAATAACAGTAAAATGCGTTTTTTCTACCACATAGTGCTTTAGTAAGTATTTATACTATTTAGTTGTTTTTGCCGATAAAAAAAATGGTTTTTAAAATATAGAAAAACTTTTCTTTAAAATTACTAAAAAATGTGAATCAGCTTAAAATTGTTTGGGCCCCTTTCATGTTGATACTTGAGAGGGCACCGGGGCTTCCACTTCGGCTGGACCCCCTCCCCCCTTAATCCGGCCTTGCCTGTACGAATCACTTTCGGGACAAAGTGGACATTTACGAATTGTTGACGCTGATATTACTGATATAGTCATCGATATCATTGTATTATAGGACGGAACTATAACAATTGTAATTTATCTAGCAATGTCAGCACATTAAACAACGTTGGTGGCGTGCGAGACGACGGCGACGACACACGTACGGCAGAAGAAGCATGTATATACGAAGAACGAATATAAAAATATATATAAGTGGTATACTATTCTATTACAGAACAAAAGCGCATAGGTATGTGTTTGATGAGATATACGGAAAAGTCTAATTTTCCACACATTAAACGTGTTTACTGGATGATACGATTTTTGTTTTTTTTTTTTTGATTATCTCATACAAAACAAATAATATACGACTATTGTGTTCATCTGTCAAAACGATAATTACTTCTGGCTGCGCGGGCACGATTCCGACAAAACAACAACACGCTTTAGTGGCAAAAAACTGGGATTCGCAACAGTTTTTTGCATCCCTATATAGGTAGGTACGTAATAATATTATTGTAAAACCTCGAAACTACGTGTAACATACGAATAAACGAAATAATACCTTAAGTCTCGGAACAATCGGCTCGCGACACCGAGGTCGTTGTACCTCGTCGACAATCATAAAAATAATAAAAATAAACGTGTGCACCGTTGCGGGGCTACAATACGAAAATCATGTTATCTCGAACCCAGCAATATATTATAATATTGTAAAATATATTATTATTTATTTTAAAATGAGTACACGAAATACGTTACATATATATTATATATATATTTTATTGCATTACACCTATGTGCATGCATTTGGCCGACCGTCCGAAAAGACGAGCATTGTAAAAATATATTGACCTTTACCGCGGCGGACTCACACAAGTAGTACTGCACAATGTTGTTTTCTCGAAGTCCGTTAAGAACGCGTAACGATACAAAAAAAATATAATAATAATAGAAATAAAAAACTGACCGACAATACTAGCAATAGCAGGAGTATATTATTATAGTAGTACAACACAATTACCCCGCCGATAACGCGTCTACCCCGAAGTTTCATGAATGGCACTACCCGATAACAGTAAACTTTAACGGTTTCTCTCGAAGACTGTATATTATATATATATATGTACACACACAACCGGCGGTGCAACATAATATAAAAAACGATAAACTCAAATATACTTTTAAAACCTTACGCGTATGTTGTGCTGCAACAAGGCACGTATTATAATATTGAAAAAAATAAATAAAAACGAGGTTATATGACACGACGTTCGAACCGTATATTGTTATATTATATATATTCGTTTCAGCACGAGCGACGCATATTATGTGCAGGCGAATGTGCCTACCAACGTTTAAGTGTTTTTTTTTTTTTTTACATTTTTTTAGCAGTTATGTTTGTGTATACAAACATGGTTTTCGATAGCATGCACGTGCAATAATTATCTGCAGGTTTGGTATACAATATAATATGTTATTATTACCCATTCTTATAATTATCGCGTGCTCTCAAATACACACCACACGCATAATATGTACCTATATGGCTATAATAATATAGTAAAATATTATATACATGTAGCCATATAGGTACTTGACGAGAATAAAAAATAATGCGTATACACGCGGCAGGTCGATTGCAGTGAACGACTTCCGGTAATGTGGAAAAACGAAAACAGTTATAATAATAATATTAACGGGTGGTGCGGAGGTCTGAGAAAGAAAACTTAACACGTTAAACCAATAGGTCCACTCACTAGTGCGATCTGAGGGTCATCGTTGTCCAGTTCGTGATAGTACGACTGGTCACTGCCCCTCCTACTGCCATTAAAGCACATGATCCTCCGGAAAAGGTCGGACACCGCGGCGCAAAAACCGCATTGTTGTTGCATCACTTCGGCGGCGTGAGTAGTCGGTGTGACGGACCCGAATTAGAGTGACACCGAAAGCTACGACGGCGGTGGAGGTGGCACAACAACAACAATAACAACAACAACAACAACGATGGAGACGACAACGTCAACACCACCGGCCGGCAGCTGCTGCAGCAGCAGAAGACGGCCGCCGTCCGGTATAGGAACAAGAGTAAAAGTCAACCGCTGTGGCCACCACCTCCGCCGCCGCCGCCGCCACCGCCGTTATCAACGACACCACCACTAGGCGATCACTGTCCTATAGCAGTAGACCGTCGTCGTCGCACGTGGAACGGACCGAGACGCACGTGACGGCGGAGGATGGAGACGTCGACTATGATGGCGGCAGTGACGAGGTGATGCCCAGTCGCATACGACAGCGGTCGGGTGGTTGACCGATCGGACAGCGAAACGGGACGGCGGCGGCGGAAATAATATCGTTATATCGACTCTATAATGTTATCGCATCCCGTGATGGCAGTGACGGCGGGACAGCGGTTGTCGTTGCGATCGGAAGGGGAAGAGGTATATGAGCAGACAAAAATTGAATTACAACAGATTGATAATAGAATATAATTTATTATAGGTATTCGAAAAAAAAAAAAAATTATAATTATTACTATTATTATCTATACGCGCGCGTAACTGAGGGCGGCCGGCCGGCGAATAGAGTCACTCCGGCGACGCACGCACACACACACACACTGAGACGGCGACGGCGGCGGCGCGCGCGCGCGTTCACTCTGTCTCACTCGAGCACACGCTCTGTCTCACTCGTTCGCTCCTTCTCTCGCTCTCGCGTCTCTTTCGCTCTGCCGGCACGACGGACACGCTCGCACGCACACGCACCGCACGCACACGCGCGTAGACGATCGGGCGGCGGCGGCGACGACGACTATATAGCGAGCGGTAGCGGCGAGCGAGCGGCAGAGCGGCAGCAGCCGGCGAGCACCGTAGCGGACGCGCACAAAACTCTCGCGCCACGCGCACGCACACACGCAGCAACCTGGCGCACACCACCGCGCGCGTACACACACTGCCGCTCCCGGTTGACGACGTTCTCGCTCGCTCGCGCGCGCACGCCGCTCCGGGCCGGGTGGGTGTGGGCCCGCCGCCGCGTTACAGCAGCTACAACCGGCCGGCTACGCGCTCCGATGCTAGTCGGAGACGGGGCAGGGCCGGTCGAGGGGCGCGCGCACGCTCCCGGTGGCGCCCGACGATTCCACCGCCGCCTCGGCTGCAGGTGCCGGTAGCGCACGTGCGGATCTGTCGTCGCTGAAGGTGTGGCGGCGTATCGGTGGAGGCCTACGCATAGCGTTTACATTAATAAAATAATTATATCATTATAATAATAAAATTATTGTTATTGTTACTGATTTTTTTTATTTACGTCCACCGCCGGTAGACAATCATTGACAAACAACAACACCGCACGCTATTATTAGACGATCGTTTATTTGTTATAATAACATTATAATAGGTTAGGTTAGGTATGGTCAGTTAGCCAGGTCTATTTTACTTTTGGTCAGCAGTTTTTGGTTTGTTTGTTTTTTTTAACTGTCTCTGTGTTGGATGTGTTTTTCGAATTAAACATTTACCAAATCCTTCGTGCCTAAATTATTTGCTTAGACCTATCGAAAACGTTCTCATATAATAAAACTGCAGTACGTGGCCTTACAGCAATTCGCGTATAATTCAGAATTCAATCCAATTTTAACCGCAAATTAGGTTACCCACCACCTGAGGTTCTGGAAACCTAAACCCTAAATCTATCACTGCTCTACGACCCAAGGGATGAAAAGATTAAGTATAGTATTTCGTGGGATATGTGAAATAGCACTTCCATAATTGGATTTCATTCAAAGCTATAATATGAGTTCATATAGAAATGTAAAATTTATGTCATTCCCATAAAACTTGCAACTAGAATTATTTTCATCTTTACACGGCAATAATTCACAATGAATTATCTAAAATGTAAACGTTTCCAATGTATATATTTAGGTAACTGAGAAAAAAAAATTAAGAAAATAAAAAACTTGTCTTTGAACAATTTAAATTTTAATAATTTAATCGTATCATAATATCACATATTAATAGGTAGTAATTAATCAAATATTTTTTGTTCATTCCTGAATTATGAATAAATTATTTTAAATACTTTCAAATATTAAATGTAAATAAGGCAACGTGCCAAACTAACAAAAAACGTGTTATAAGACTAATGAGTCTCATGCATATATAATATATATATACACGATACACATTATTATATACGCGTACAGGGATAGATACTGTATGGGAACTAAGGCAATTTCCCTCCCAGAACTCGAACGGCACATACATAAGTCCACATATTTTTAAAGCAACATTGAATCTAATAATTGAATTATATAAGTAATTAAATAAATATAAAAATATAAAATTTATATTTATGCTTTTTGTAGTTGATAGCGATGAAAAAAAGAAACATTTAACATTTAAACGGTAGTATCCGATAAGATATAATTATTAGTATAATATTATATTATCTATACTCATCTGCTGACAATGAGCGGATGGGAATGGTTGTGTCATTAATGTAACAATTAAACATTATTTAGGTTTTGTAATTATTTAATGAATTCCTTGGATTCTGGATAGGTATACAAATAAGTAAATAAAGCAAGTATATATATATATATATAAATACAATTTTAAGATTACGGTGATACTTTTATTTATTTAATTTTGAAAATTATTATATATACCTATATACCTATGTATAATAATATAATATATTTAATAATATATACACCCTTCACGAATAATAGTGCCGTATCATATTTCTTAAAAATTTTTAGGAAAGATAATACAAATATTCAAAAGTATATTATATTCTTTTGAAACAGATTTCAAAAAATTTTAATTTCAAAAAAAATGTTTAATAACCTTTGAGATTCTTTCAACTTTTTTATTTTTAGATACTTTTTCTGACTATTATTTATTATAAAAGAGTTAAAGCAATTTGATGAGTTACGGCCCTTTTCTTAAGTAAAACGTACTCGTGAGTATTGGACGTCAAATTACTATATTATATTATACGCAATTTATAAATTGGGGTTGAACATTTACACATGCGTACGTACTACGAATTATGCGATTATAGTGAATGGACACAAATAAAATACCACGCAAAATTGTATGTTGCATGTGTATTGTATAGACAATATTTTACACGTACAAAAATTAAAGTTTGCATAGGTATAACTATTTTGTATGGATATTTCAAGTAGCACTTACTCTATGTGTTATGCTCTATAGCACTGTATATATTATGCGTAAGTCTCAAAGCCAAAAATAATATAAACAGTAAAATCGAAGAGTAGGTAGTAATTGTTTCCAAGGATTTGATAAAACACGATTTATCTAAATTCATACTTTATGCCACATTAATTACAAAAAATTATATTTGTAGAGGTATAAACCCAACCTTGAATTATGTAGAAATTATTTTTTACTGTGGTTAATTAAACATTTAATAAAAATAAAAATTATAATCGTAATTACGAGATACAATCGTTATCAGCATAACGTCCAAGTATAATTTGGACAGAACACATTTCATATGTTTCTGCATGTATAAATTATAATAGCCTATACCGGCCAACTATATACTTACAAACTAAATAGGTAGAAAGTCAAATAAGATTTGTTATCAAATATGTTTTGAAAAACAAAAACTAGGATATTGTGTAAGATAAATTATGATTAAATAAACAAAATTGTACATATAGTTATATTCATTATACCTAGTATTTTTTTCTCTATACTGATGAATTCAAGGTTTACAACTTCGGCGTTAATAATATTTTAAGTAAATTCACTACTTACGGAAAACCATAATGTATAAAAAATGTATAATGTAGCTAGGAGAGTAAATTATAATTTCTACGCATCATATAAATGGTACCCAATCACTCTAATGATATGTCATCACAAACAAAGTTGTTTATCCAAAATGCAATCAGTTTAATGTACTTTACTTATTAAACTTAAAGAAATGAAAGATATTATGACATATTTGAAAATAATATCGTGATGCTGTTATATATTTTTTTATGATTCAACAGCAGAAACTAAAAGCATTTCTAAAAAAATAGTTACAAATAGAGGTATAACCACACATGATTGTATTAATATATGATATTGAATTGGCCATTGTTATTTTTATATAATATATCATATATGAATAAAAGTAATACTGGAAAACGTCAAAAACTGTATTAATGGAGTTATTTTTTTTATTAAGTAATTGCAATTTCTAAAACAATTTCAATTATTTAAACAATTTATAATAGAAATAAAAATATTTCTACAAAATTTAGACGTAGGACATTTTATGTTTTAGAATTAAATTATAAAATAATGTATCAATTGTACAATTTGTTTAATTTTTATGTGTTCAAAAACTAATATAAATACAAAATTAATAATTATTAAAGGTACGATTTTGGTCGAAAAGAGTCTCGCCCTTTGAACCAATTAAAAACAAATACTTTTTTTTGGATTGATTCTTAGGACTTGTTTCGACATAATAAATAACTATATATATGTATCGAACTATATTTTGAATATTTTCAACTCAACGTATAATACCCGAGGGGGTTGACAAAGTCAATGGTAGTAGTGAATAGGGTGCCAAGCCCCTAATATAAGTATATTATATGTCTAATATTTAGGTAGGTAGCGGATAGGTTGAATGTATTTATGTCTTATTCATACGAGAAATAGTAAGTTAATACACGAAAGCAGCAGGTAAAATGTAACATAACATAATATTCCTACAAATGATATGTGTAAGTTTCTACACGAATATAAAAAAAAGGTATCTAAGTTCATACAAGGAACACAAATTACTTATGTTAGTTCCTCCACCAATCATTTACTAAATTCGTATTACCAAGTTCCATTTATTTTGAAAATTATTGAAATTCTCAAACTTTTTTAAGTAAATATAGACATAAATACGAACCACAAATAGTAGCACAAAAACAAAAATCAGTAAAAGTACCCTGAAAAAGAAAATATTATAAATGACAAAATCGTATTCATTTAACAAAGAAAATTAATAAATATAGGTAGTTATGTTAAATATTTATGTCTCCAAAATGAACCACATATATTTCTTTTTTACGGATTTTTTTTAAGACATTAGCATGAGTTTGATTACATTTTAACAAATTATAATATTGTATTTTATTATAAAAATAATAATTTATGTAATTTAATAACATATAATATATTATTCCAATAATCATAGTTAAACGATTAGTGTAGGAACAAACATACGTAATTTTTTAATGTGTAGGAACTTCAATATTTTATCATTTTTTCCACAACGTAAAAACTTTTCCGAACTAACTTATGTATTGTTTATCTGCTAATATATACCATTAATTCATATTTTTTATTAAATACTAAATTAGTTTTAATATAGATGATACTATTGTTTTATTTTTGTATTTTTATATTATAAGGATACCTTTATTTGTATAACCGACTAGCTGATCCAGCACACTTCGTTGCCAGTAAGAATTGTGATTGTTCAACTCCTTTTGGGTATGTAACACGCTGCAGTAAGTGCCACTCAGCCACCTTGGTTGGTGCAATGTGCGAAAATTCGATTTGATGCATAATGGTTGTACCAAATCTGCCCGATTAACCAATGGCAACCAATAAAATAATAAATTCTAATTTCTACTAATTATTTCTCCTATAACCAATAGCAATAACCATTGTTACGCGATGGACGCGATAAACGAAAAACAGAAATACGAATAAAGTGCAATTAAAAGTTAGCGGTGGCAGACTCGGAAATATCGACAACGATCAACTGGTTCTTCAGACTAGGTGGCAGAAAATAATTATATCGCTATTACATATTATGCAGCTCATCGTGAGACACGTAAATAATATGATGGGCCGTGCTTACCGCGGTTTGCAGACTGTGTCTGTATTTAGACCTCACCGGAATGAAAAACTTTCCGAACGAAACTGTTCCATACGAATTTCTCAATGATTTCCTATATAAAACCCCGCGGTCCACTATACGCCAGCAACCACGGTATAAGCCCCGTCAAATAATACGGTAATACCATACTTTCCATGGGCCATGAACTAAAATGCCTGTTTCGTCGCCGTCCGATTCCCGACGACTTTAAAGGCGGATTTCCACTATACACGTACCTACGACATACGTGCATACAAATCCTTTGCTGTGATTGGTTGGTTAGGATCAGTTACCACACGATTAACCACGATACCGTGTTGTTGGACATAGCTGAACATTTTTCGTGTACACGGCAAACGTGTATAGTGGAAACCCGCCTTTAATTGAACCGTTTTCGCTTCACCGTCCGTGAGTGTGCATATACAGAATGCAGTACGTGGACATTTCGGTGAAACGATTCTTAAACAGCTTCCACATCACCCTAGGCCTGACGAAACGCGCCACTTGTTTATAGTTGTCACTTGTCACTACTCTATATAGGATACTCGCTGGACGGCTCATAAAACTAGGATGCACTCATCAAGTCACCAGCTATAAGTTGTTAGAGTGTTTCTTGTATAATAATAGAGACATTGAGACAATTCAATTGCATACGCTTCGAAGACGCTTATTTAGAATTTATTGTATTTTCGTATAATGTGTCAAGTGGGTATCTATATAATATAAAATATTGCGGTATATACCTAGTTAGACCGTGGTAAAATAGTCATGCGACATATTATAAATATTAAACAATATTCAATGTTATACATATAATATTGTCATATTATAATTTATCATAATCATAATATAATAATATTTATATATCGCGCGTATATATTATTAAATCTGTAGCGTTATGTGCATAATACTGTGGTCGGCAACAGTATAATTTATTGGGTATAGGTTGAAAATTCAGTTCAGTGAAAACCTGCAAACATTACTTACAACTTACAAGTCTTTAAATAACAGGCTATAGAGCATGTATACCAAAAAAATTTAATTTTTTTAATAGAGTAAAGCACCGATCAAGTAATGCGCATGGATTATTTAAAATATTAACTCGGCACGGGGTTTGTGTTTTAAAGTGCAATGCAACTACAATACTTTCATGTAACAAAGATTATCTCTACTAAAAGAAATCATTGAAGAATGGTTAAATATTTTCATTAACGATTTTATGTAAACGATAATTTACCTAAATACCTAATTAATTGGTTCAAACGGCTGCAATTTTATTTTTAAATATGATTTTTTCCCATTGGTTTTTAACGAACTATATTTTTCTTTTATTTCCATTATTGTTGTACTCGATTATTACTTATTATAGAATATCATTTAATATTTTTCCAATTTCAATAGTTTCTTTTCCAATTGGGTTAATAAGTTGTTGTAATTAGAAAAACCATATTCATTTTTTTTTTTATAATTGATAGGTATCTACTATATTGAAGAGCACAAATAATTCACACTTTTTATTACGACAAATGAATATTTCAAATTGTCAAAATCATGATATAGTAGTGTTATTTATATATTCCAAATTTGTATTGAAATTATAAAGCTAATATTCTAATAAAAAACCAAAACCTACTAAGTATTATAAAATACGCACTAAAAATAGTTATTATATTCTACTACGTAGTATTTCATGAAATACAGTTGTGGATTATAAACTGCATTAAAATATGCAGCAGGTTCTTATCAACTTAGGAAAAAAAAGGTATACCTATCAGGTATTTAGTATTCACTATTTTGAGTATCTATAATAAAATATTACATGGTTGGACGTTGGATCATATATTATTCTTTAACCACATTTTCTACGTAAAAAACAACAATATTGTTATCTTCTGTATTGATAACAATCCTACTGTTTTATACTATACTGTCCACAAAAAAAACCATTTTAAATTTTTACAAATACCCATACGAATGGAAAATTGACAATATTATATTAAAGTTAAATATGTTTATCTGTGTTTGTAAGTAATATGTGTTACCGGTCTGCTACAATATCTCTTGTGGTAGCAATGTATATACTTATATATTATAATATATTATATACTTATTCACACCATGCACGTAATAATATTAAGTGCATTGCAGCTCGAAAATACTAATTGGTTATTACATAGAAATATAATTTTTATTAAAAAAAAAAAAAACTATTTAATAATATATAGTAATCATAAAACGTAATTTTTACCAAATGATTACAATTTACAATGGCATATAATGCCCAAAGCAACTATAAATTGAAAACTGTATTTTTAAAAACCAAACAAAATAGTTTGGTTTTTAAAAAAGGCTTGCTTATGTTTATTCTTTAATAATATACACCTATTTGATTTATAGTTCGTATTAATACACCTATTTGGCCCTTTGATATATAACTATTTAATATGGAAGGACTTTGAAATTTTATCTTATAAATACATATTGAGAAAAAAATTACGATACTTTCAGCTGCCTACTATAAACATATAGATTACTAATAGCAACCGTTCGAGTAGGTATGAAACAAGATACTATCAACAATTCATCATGTCACTAGATCACCACACATTGAGAAAATCACTCGAAATTGGAGAACCTGTCATTATTAGGTAGGTACGTATAAATTGATATATTATTTTTTAGGGGAATTAGGTCAAGTAATAAATACGCTTGGGCATCAATCATGCAAAATATAAAATATTATCAGAAAGATTTCAGAGTTCAAAATGTGTATTTAATAAGTAATAAATAATGAGTATTTAATATTTATATTATATTTTTTGGGTTATTTTATTTTAATTTATTTCATTTTATTTTTACTGACAAATCGGCGTAATTGTACCCAGCTTTGTGAAATAATTCGCATATGTAACCTGCAACCAAAGGCAACCATTAATAAAAAAATTTTAATTTCCATCGTGAATCTTAAGATTCCCGTTTGACCACCTCTTTAAAATATGAATATCAAAAAATCCTTTCTTATTGCACATCTAGATCGTTAGAAGAACTACAATTCCAAATATCAAGTTCGTACGTTTTGTATTTTAAAACTAATGTTGTATATTTAAATTATATATTGTTTGATAGATGGCGCAACTGTTGTATTCTTACAACCCCTTATTTCCCTTTTAGGGGTTGAATTTTCAAAAATATTTTTTTAGCGGATTATTAAGTCATTATAACATTTCTATTGCCAAATTTCCGCCAGATCTGTCTAGTGGTTTTGGCTAGGCGATGATGAATCAGTCAGGACATCTGTCCATAATTTTTTTCCACGTTTACCCCTTTTAACCCCCGTAGGGTTGAATTTTGAAAAATCTTTTCTTAGTGTATGTCTACATCACAAAACAAAACTACTGTCCAAATTTCATATTCATAGCTTCTGCGGTTCCGGCTAGGCGATGATGAATCACTCAGGACAAGTAATTTTATATATATAATATAATGTGATAATAATATATATAGATGACTGCATACATTTTATTACTGTAATATTAAATATATTTACTTATTATAGAAGTTGTGGAACAACCCTCAGAACTCGTGTCTCGTATTTTTAGTTTATCGATAAGATACCGGAAGTGCAAGTATTTACGTATTTTACTATTCACCCTAAATACGGATAACCTTTATTCGTCTCATAGTAACAAGGGTATAAACACACATAGTATTCGTTGTATAGAAACTTGACAAATAATATTATTTTTTATGACAAATGTAAGTTTTGTCTATAAATTATATGAATAAATTATTCTATCCTCTTTAAAAAATATACATTATACAAAATGCGATTCAATTATAGAGTGAAATGGATGTTGTATTTCTTGACAATACCGTGTACTATATTATATTATAGTATATACGTTACTGACAAATTGTATTATACCTAAGTATAATACTTAATATATAACTTATTATACTAATTATATTACAATACGTTATGCGCCTAGTACATTATTATAGCCATTATTATGCGGAATTACAAACCTATTATCCAGTAATTTACATAATATATAATATTATATACAAGTATGAACCATTATTACCAGACAATATAATATGATATAAACTTTACACCACATTAGGACATAATTATGGGTCTACAACCTACGGCCCATCAAGCTTTTCAAATCAGCCCAGTGATATTTAGAAAATATTGACACTTTTTAAGTATTATTAATTTTTCCATTAAATTGGAAATAATAAAATAAAAGGTGTTTAATTAATTTAATTTAATATAGTTATAATAATAAAATTATTCTCATCTTTCTTAATAATTGCATTACCTTTCTATCACTATCTAAACAATTTTCGTTCTCGATATCAAAATGTACTTATTTAAGATTCAGACCGCCACAAAAAAAAGGTTATAATTTATAAAACGTTCTGCACTAGACACTTATCAATCTACTAATTGGAATAAGTCTAATACTATTATTGCAGATTGATAGCAGTACACTTGCATAAAAAAATAAAATTACAAAATTAAAGAACTAAGGAGTGTATATAATTTTGGTAATATTAGGTAAGGATTTATAGCCTATACTTTACACGAATACTATACATATTCAAATACCAATAATAACAAAATACACTCAAGACATAATAATCAAAAATTTTTAAGCAAAATTGCCAACGTAGAAAAGATATATTTTGTTTTAATAATAATTAACCCGCGGCAACTTAGGCCATTGGGTGGTTTTTAACTGTGGGGGAGGTTTAACACGTGTGTTTGTTAGTTTGGCAACATTTTTTAGTGGGCCCCCGTAGGTATCTGCCATGACTGGGTGGGGGATGGCGGCGTCTTTCTCTAGACACCATGACCGAGAAGTGCGGCCCGTGGCCGGGTTTCGAACCGACGACGGTGAGCGTCGCAACCGACGGCATAGTTCCCTCGACAACTCCATCCTCCAAAGTTATATTATTATAACAGAAATATGATATTATAGAACCAAATTATGATTGTAGGTAGTATTTAAATAAAATATAATGCAAATCATTATATTGTATACAATAAGTATACACTTATGTAATATAAGTTGTTTTAGCATAAAATGAGAGTATTTTTTGTTGTAGGTACCTAATGTAAAACAATTTATAAAGTACAATACCTATTTACATTAAATATGAATTAAACTATAATTTATTTTATACTTTGACAGATTAATGATCTGCGATTTGCGGAGTGTACCTATATGTACTAGAAATATTACGTTCAATACAAATAGCAGCAACTATAATATTAAAATTTAATTAATTATATTTAATTATTTATTTGTATTTATATATACGTTGTAGTAACATACAACATAAATTAATAAAATATGAATTATGTAAACGGGAATTAATGCATTGTTAAAGTAACATTAAAAGACTAATCATTTATTGAACAAAACTAAAATTGTGGTAAAATTATTTATAAGACAATAACCAACGCACGTATCCTTACATGTAATTTTGAGTCTTAACTTCTAAACATTAAATATAAATTCCCTAATACTGCGAATATCAATATTTTAAGTAGGTATGTAGGACATTTAAAGAGGGGCTATATATTAAGTAAAAGACATTATAATGTAATGCGTTATATGTGTACCCTTATGGCCTTATATAATATATACATAATAATATATTCGTGTGTGTATATTGTATGTAAAATATCCAAAATATTTTCAAGAAAATATACCTATACTATATATTGCTTTTAGAGTGTTGTAAATAAATACATATATATTTCATAATCTATTACTAGCGTAGGTATCTATAGTGTAAATCATCATATTCAATATTTACAACGGTCCCCGATTAAACGTTTCCATTTAGAATAAACGACTAACTTAGATGTTAATTATAAGCTTGTTAACACTATTTACATATAAAATAATACCATAGGTACTTTATAAACTTGTGTATATTGTGTATCAATATCATACCATCGATTAAGGTGAACAACAAAATAATATTAAGCCATGTCAGTGGTGTATTTAAGGGAGGTCAGTGGGGCCAGGACCCCCCCCCCTTAGCTTCATAAATACCTGTATAAACATCTAATAAATATATTAATATATTCTGTATAGCGGAACACCTCCTTAAATGTATTTGAAAAATTAGCTGGACCCCCTCCATGAAAATTCCCAAATACGCCACATGATATTGCTCATGAAATTTTGATAAACAAGCTAAAGTACTGTATCTAATGTATACGATACAAATCAAAAACACTAAAATAGGGTGAGGCGGAAAGGTTCTTAGCACAGTATTTGGGTGGTCACTATACAATAATACAACTACTATTTTATAGTAGTATCGCTTACTTTTTTTTTACGATAAACGAAAAGATAATTCTCACTGAAGTACCGATAAGATCAAAAAATGAAGAATCACCAGTTAATAATAAAACGTACCCTTAAATTTTGTCATAATTGAATCCTAATAAAAAGTATATGCTATGTCTTAGCTAATGTGAAAATCGCACAGCAAATATTTTATGAGGTGTGATTTGTCATTACAGAATAGTTGGCTATCAAATAATGCGTTTGCATTGCTATTTGCGAATCGGTCAACAGCTTCAAAATAGCATTAATATTTTAAAACTGTGTACCTACTCATATGTGTATAGGTTTTGAAATAAAAATTAAATATAAAATTAAATAATTAATTTATAAACAGATAAATTATTATCTGTAGAGAAAGACTATTTTGAGAACATATACCTATTATAGGTATATAGGTATATAATATATATAGTATAACATTATTATTTAAAATTTAAAATAGTACGTTAAATTTTGTATCTTCAATATATTTTATTACATAATTAAAAGTTTTTTAAATTAATAAAAATTAAATTAAATCGATGGCGTAGCGCACAAGTGTGATAAGTGACATTTTTTTGAAAAATGAGTTAAGTGCATAATCAATTTAATCATACAATTCTGCACATTATGCCCAAACGTTGTAAGTGAATAGTTCATTATTTACTCCGATAGACGTCGTACAGTTCGTTACATTTTTGAATTTGTTATGACATCTCAAACTTAAAAATCGTTCTCCTGAACAATTACGAAAATGTCACTTATCACACTTGTGCGCTACGCCATCGAAATATTCATTAAAAAGAAAAAAATAACACAATTTAGTCTCACGATATTAAATTCAAACTTCAAAGTATCACCTAATAATTTATTATTATTATTTTTTTTTGGTTTTAAGTTTATATTTGTAATACACAATCTGCAAATTATTTACTTTTTTATATAAATAAATTTTAACAAAATAATTATAAAATAAAAAATATTTTATTTAATTATAAGGTCATATTATTTTCTGCATATTCAGAAAACTGGTTTTTAATCACATTATTTAGATTATTTTTATTGCTATAATATGGTGTATATTATATTATATAATATGTTTATAATATTGAACGTCAAATCGTTATAGCTGTTAAATAAAAAAAAACTTTACACACAATTACTTCAACTTCATTTTACTTATATACTAATCAATCATTGTGTATCTTGTACACCTAAGTATTTATTATTCTTAAAATATGCAAATATAACATAATGACTGAATATACTAAATTTATATGTCCATTATATTCAAAACGGTACAATCTAAATAATTAATTTAAAAAATGTATTAAGTTTTAGATAATTGTTTGACAGTGGTAGAATAGAAAGCACAAAAAGGTCACACAATAACCATAAACTAGCAATGACTTACACCGAAATAGGTGTACGCTACAGCCAATCCAATTTGTTTGGTGAATTCGAGCAATACTTTTTTATGTGTTGGTTTAGTTTGATATACTGAAATTACAGTTTTATTAGGTCATTGAGTAATCTTCCTAACAAATCGATAATGTCATTGTTAAGGCAATCGCCCCAAGGGATATTCCGAGTCAACGTCACGCTATTAACTAGCGTTCTTCTCGACACTCTTCATCTTGCACATACACTACCATTTTACATAGCACTGGAAAAATAAACCTTTCAAACGATTTCTAATTTTCGTACCGATGGGACTCTAGATACCAGCGATATATTAGTTAAAACGCGTATAGATTCCAAAATCAGAATAATTTCTGAAAATATATGACCGTAAATTTGTTTGGGGTTTTATATGTTTAAAATAAATTGTTATGCAAGTATTCATACAAATAAATGAAAAGCATAACTATGAATACTGGCTATTATAACAATGAAATAATATTTATTTTTTTTCGTAAAAAGTTTAGCCTTGCACCAACTACCTATAGTAGTTGTCTTGTAGTCCAAAACCGGAATTCGTAAAATGAAAGAAAACGACACATTAAAATCCTGGACTTTTATTTTAAATCTATGACTAGAAATGATAATAAAATAAAAACAATGAGTACGCCATTGTCTGTTTGTAATGAGAATTGTCAGAAAATACAAAAATAAAATGGAGGATAATGGCACTCAAAGACATTGTTATTCGAAAGCGGTCCGAGAACCATGTCGAAAGACAACCAGAAAATCCCAACAAGTCCGCTGGAAATTTGGCGCGTGTCCATCCTGGTTCCACGAGTGTCCCTTTGGAGGGCTGTCGTCGACGACCCCGTACCAAAATAACGTTATTCGAACGAAAATTGCGAAACTTTTTAATTTCCAAATGCACTCTCTTAAGGCTTAAAAAAAATCTACTTGGGAGCAATCCAAATCGCCCTGGGCTCAATAACAGCGAAAAGCGAAAAGTGGCCCCACAACAACAACTACAGTAGATACATATTACCTACAGCCCCGACTGTATACCTGCTCATTGCAGCCCATGGAAACCGTTTGCAAGGACTGCGTAAGCATCGTATAATACGCGTATTTACGGGATTATTATTATTATTATTATTCCCCGTCAACCGTAGGTAATGTAAAATCTCATTACACGCTAGGACAGCCTGCGATGTAACTATCAACGTCACGGAATATTTTCGAGTTCTCGTCTCTGGAGGCGGTGAAGCAAACGCAATCGCTTGAATGTATAGGTCTTCCGTGTTGGTCCGTAAAACGCACGCACTTTCGTGTGCGTGCGTGCTTGTTTATTTGTGTGTTTGTTTATGTTTGTGTGTGTATGTGTGTGTGTGTGTGTGTGTGCAAGCACGGATTATTTGTGTATGCTGTGTTAATTTTTACGATATCATGGGGTAGTATTATAGCAAGGTAATAAATGTATAATAGATTATAATCCATTTCTCACGGATTAAAACATAATTTCCAGCTACTGCAGCCGTTTGTCCTATAAAACAGGAAATCCAATCCAGAGATGGGTACCTAATATACAACCTACCTAATACAAAAATGAGTTAAATCGACGTTGCAAGGGGCATAAAAGCAACACGTCTCTGTTGTAGTATTTTCACTGATATAACATATTAAAATATAATCCTATTGGACCAATAAATGAGAGTAAATTTAGTTTTGCTTCTCCGTGGGAATTATTAAATAAATACTATAGGTATAAATCATTAAACAAATTAAACAAAAATACCCTAAACTCTGTAACATCAGGAGAAAAAATTGTTTTATTTCTTTCAATCCAGTGTTTTGGACATAAAATGTATTAATTATTCATATTAAATAATTTATTAGTTATTACTAATTTTGTAGGGCTTTTTTAACGGGTTTTCCGTCTGAAATGTCTACATGAAACATCAATTAAAAGGAGATATTATAACTACGCTAATTATTAATTAACCATTTAGGAGATGATTCGACCGTTTCATCAATATTATAATTTTTAGGATTTAAGATTATTTCGTATAGTTTACATAGATTTTATTGGATAGAGAATGATTTGGCTATTATCTCATGGCATGCCTATTTTTTTTCGGAGTTACGTCTTTTGCTACATAGGCTGGAGATAAATATAATAGCAATAACAATATGATATTATAATACAAATATTATTTATTTAATAAAAAAATCTTTTAAATTGTCTTTCTCAATCTCAATTCTTAATGACAATGTTTAAGCTTATCATATGGCGTGTACACTATTATTCCTTTCTATAAGGGGTCTCATTTTTAAAAAAAAAACAGAAGTTTTTATCTTTACAGGACACTTCCTAAGTAGTATAAAAAATCTCAAGAATTTGAAAATATAAAATAAGAAGGTAAAGGTATAATTAAAAATTCTAAAAATTAGATTTTGAATAACTGCTATATTTAAGATGGAACAGGGGATATTCACTTGGTGGATCACTCTGTATATATATATATATATATTATTATGTATGATATAATATACATATATAAGTTTTTAAGTGGGAACTTAAGTAAGTGCCACTTTCCATCAAACACACATAATTAAATGTTTGGATAAACTATTTTTACATTTCACGAATGGCCGTCGATCAAATTGTTGATAATATAAATTTATAATCTTAATGTAATCTCGTGAAAAAAAAAACTATACAAAGAATAATCAAATGTATTCATACAATATGAAAAAAAAATGAATCAATACCACGTACAGCAAATGAAAAACAAGAATAGTAATAAGAAAATAAACTTGTTTATACTGTTTTTTTTATTTTTCAGATCTGTTCTCACAAAAACCAAATTAATTATAACTTGAATGGTAAAAGATGAAAAGAAGAATCAATACTCTTAATATTATTCATACAGTGTATACCTATTTAACAAAAAATATATTCACTATCTTCAGATAATAAACATAAAACAAACGGTAAAATTGTTTTTCACTTGAAGTTTTAAATCAAGTATTGATACTAAAAATAAAGTGAGAAGAAAGCGGAATACATGTTATATTAAAACAAAGGCAACATTATACAAACAAAAAATGAATACCTAGCGATTATGTCACATATAAACTTATTTATACAGACTTCAAATTGAATCATTGTAAGTACCTATCGGCTATATTACACTGGTGTACCTACTCGCCTATAATAGTATATGATCCTAATTATATGTATTTGCATAATATAACATTAATTGATTAATAATATAGGTACAACCGAAATCGAGTTCAATGCACATAAATAAGATAACAAGGATCATTTTGGAAAACTATTATTGGAAATAAACTCATTACTACTATATAATTAAACCCGAAACCACATACATCTTGTAGTTAGGTACTATATACATTATACATAATTATAGAAACTAAGAGAACATCAGTAATTTAATGTTCGATTAGGAAATCGCGTAAACTTAATGAGCACAAAACACATAGATAAACTTAACCATATCTGGCCAATAAAAGAAATTCGATTGGATAAATATTCTGCACATTAAACGACATATTATACACGAACACAAAACATATTACAATTTCAGCAAATTCAGCACCATTATAATTTACGGAACGGCACGTGCAGAAAACGACAGGGCGTATCAAGTAAAATACGATACGCCAGACCAACATAAAAGTAAAATATTCATTGAAAATTGTTTTTGAAAAACCAGTGAAAATGTTAACCACATATTATTGCAGATACTAAAGTGTCCGATTCGCAAAGAAAATTGGTTAATGATGTGGTTGTATTTTGTAACACGTTTGACTTTGCCTAAGTATATACTTTGTTACAAGGATAACTGGTTGCGAATACAGTTTAAAAGTACCCACAGACTTAGAGATGATGACGAGCATCTGTGAGGAAAGATGAGACGCCACGTGCACGCAACGGCGCAGTAGTACATTTCCACGGCGCTATACCTAACACACGGCGTTATGAGTCATATTATTGTATTAATACAGTATAGTCCCACAGTGAGATAACATCTGTTATAAATATTTCTATAAGTACAATATACTTACAGTATATTACGCGCGCGCTATTACCCGTGCAATGAATAATATTGTAGTACGCAATAGATTATGCCCAAAAATAGGTTTTTAGTTTAATTGATATAACATAATATATTACAGTGGCGTCATTTGGGGGAAGGCCATTGGGGCCACTGGGGCAACCTTAAGTCAGCACATTTACCACACGCCCCCCATCCCCCTTTTACCACTATGACACTAATACACTATGCTATGAGAATCTGAGTGAAAAAAATGTGAAGTCGGAAAAGTAGTGAAAAATTGCCCTAGTTTAATAAAAACTGAAATGACGCCACTGATATATTATTATTATTACTATACGCTGCGGTACTGACCTGTGCGGGAACGGTAATTACCCATCGAGGATGCCGGCCGATCCCGGTGGCGGCCAGACACGTGGCGAACGGAAACATCGGCCCGGCTGCAGTGGCGATAACGCCGACTGATACGGTCGGCGTGTGAACGCAGTGTGTGTTGGTTTGTAATAGTGTGCGTCGCGTGTATACGTTTGTTTGCGTACAAGACGTGATGGTATACTTACCCGCGCGTGTGTAGATTTAAAACGCACCCCGACGGGGGTTTCTCGATGTCGGGAGGGCCGAGCGGCGGTAACCGATCGCATGCGCTTCTAAATAGGTCACCGAACACGACTTTGCCCCGTGCACGCCGTCGCCCAACACCACTGGTGTAGTACTTGTACGCGTACTACACCTAGCCCGCGTACATTATAATATCATTATATGGGTGAGTGGGTTGTACTCAAAATATATACGAACAGTTTTCTCGTCTGCGCCGTATGTAGGTACAGGGAGTCTACGGTCGCGGTCGACTGAATACCGTAACAATAATAATTAATATTATAGAAATAATATAACATTAACAAAACACGCTCGTCGGCGAGGAGACAGAGCATGCATGAATAATATGCTATCGTATCAGCAGACATAACATAAACATTACCTACCTATAATATCATAATCTGTGAAGTTAAAACAACGAAATCAAATGCCGATTGCTGCAATATTATTATAACGATATCAGTGTGCGTACCATGTATGTAATATACATTACAGTGTAGGTACACACACGCACGGCGCGGGTGACCCAGTTCATCGCCGCCGCCGTCGGGTCGCGGACCCCTTACAGCCCCCGTCCGCGCGCTTTACGCGGAGTGAGGTTAATGCACTGTTGGCGTACCGCCGTCGCTGCCGCCGCCGCCGCCGCATGCAGCCGCTCCGCCAACGCATTATCGATTCCACCGGAGCACATCCCCTCCGCGCAGACACCCCCGTCCAAGCACGGGCACCCACCCACGCTCCACTCGCCGCCACGTCCGGGTCACGTATACACGGCACTCGCGATCGCGCCAGCGCCTTCCCAACCCTTCAAAACTCGACCGTCCCTCCAACCTCACACCCGCCCTATCGCAGAACTCGACGAACACGCCGGAACCCACACGCCAACGATTCTCTCCGACCACCACCTCAACGCCGCGCGACGACGAGAGAACATACGGGAAATGGACACGCGAGACGGTCTGACGTAATTCACAGCGAGACAACAGCCGCCGCCGCGATCGTTTGTAGGGTGTTTGCGACGATCGGAAGAGCGCACCGTCACCGTCGCGCGTAGTGTGTATCTGGGTGGGTGGGGGTCGCGGGCTGTCACGTGTTCTACGCGAAACCGGACACGTGAGTATGTGCTGCAGGACGCGACAAGCGCGCGCGCACACTCACGCCGGCCGGTGATGTGCACGCGCGGAGTCGGTTGCTGTCGAGCGGGGTTCGCGGGTAACGCGCGTGCTTTTCGCGCGGCGCGGCGGCGGTTCGACGAGTGTGTAGAATGTATAGGTATTCCGCCCCGACCGGCGACCACGATACTGAGGAATATTCTCTAGGCGGCTAGGATAGACCGTCTCGACTAGGACCGCAGTATTATAAATAGTGCACTTTACACGTATTATAATATTATTGACAGTTAATATGGAATTATTGATCTTTAAGCATCAATATAAATTATAATTATAAATCAAATTTAAACGATAAGTTTTACAACAAAGCGAGCGCGTACCGGACGCGTATTACCAAACCGTCATACACCCGACACACACACACACGTTCGCGCAACTGCAGTAGACACTCAAAATATCATCGGTGAAGGCATACACTATACACTGCACACTTATCGTTATATCACTAGGATCGACAAGTATAATAATATGCCTTACAACCCTATTGAATATGTATGCAGTTATGCAATACGAGGTACCAAAATATGCTCTAAAAAAACAATAGAAAATTCTAGTAGGTATTTTATTTTAAATTAAATGTTTATTTATATTTGATATATTATACTGCAAAGGATTTAAATGATTGATAAAAAAAAGATGTTATATTGTGGTATTTCAGTACTTTAATTTCTCTTCATCTGAAAACCAGACAAAAATGTTGACTGTTGATTTACAATATCGATTAAAACATTAATTCAACAATTTGTAGAACAATTTAAATGTTCTACATTTTGAGTTAGATGTCCATACATAAACGTCTTTGTTTTATATTATTGTTGTAATTATTACCTATTGCAATTGTAACACTACATTAATATTACCTATACATTTTATAAAAGTAAACTAAAATAATGATTAAACTATTTATTAATATTACTTGTCTTATAAAGAAAGGATTCGACTAAAGAAAGGGGATAAAAATTACTGTAAACACCCCCTGCAATTTAGGCCCACGCACGCATATTTATATAATATTATAAACTTGCCTTTTTAAAAGGTGCTACTCGTATGTGTAATCCACAGTTAATGCCACCGCCCTAAATATATGTGCAGGCTAGACAATACAATAATATACTAGCTGTATTTCCTCGATTTCGCCCGGAGACAATTAACAATAAATTATAAAATTTTTTACTTCTTAATACGCTGAGTTCAAGGATAATAAGTCAGTATCGGCGTTGTAGGATATCGGATACACTGTACGACGTAGTCACGTAGGTACAGGATACAACGCTTGGTGTATTTTGGTTTTAGTCATATATAGATAATAAAAACATGAATGGAACACCATAGAATGAGGCCTCTATATTTTTCTTAGGATCAGGTATATAGTATATCATATATCATAAAGTATATGATCTAAGATATTTTTGCAGTGGTCGTGAAGTGATAATAAATTGAGGATGTTTGTTTACATTTTTGTATAATATAAGATATTGATAGTCGATACTCGGTCTATAGGTATAGGCATTATTATTACTCTGTGTATAGGTACCTATACACTTATTTGGCCTCAATTGGAATAACTAATCACCGCTGATAAGACGTTATGTCCTATCCATGATTTTATTATTTATGGTTTTAGTGTAATATCTTCATGAGCAAATATTTTTAGCCACTTAGGCATCCCTTTCGTTCAACCTGTTCCGTAGCCGATTAATTAAATTTAAAAAAAAACACTTGAACATGAGATAAGTGGTTTCAGAGCCAACCTATGACAAAAATACCATTTACACTTGTGATTAATAATCGAACAGAATGACATTTTTCAAAGGGACTTTCTTGCTCGTGGCAACTAAATTAAACAATAATAAGTAACTGTTTTTACTTCCATGACAACCAATGGCTAACCGAAATAAATAAAAATCAATTTTAGTATTTTAAGGACGATTAATCATGCGATAAAAAAAACCCAACACACTCGCTCTAAGTCCCAACAAATCTATTAATATAACTTTTATTGAAATCGGTCTAGAAATTTCAAAAATTCAATTTCAATTTCACAACTTTCTATAGGTTCTATATAGGTGCGTTCAGTTTGAAATGTTCAGCCCCCCCCCAGCTCCACTACCGTATGATTTTCTTTAATTATTCGAAATAAATGCACTTACAAATGTCTTTCAAAATGTTACCAAAGGTTTTTAACATTTATGCTTAATATCTACACTTGGTTATGCCGACTTCACATAGGTATGTGTTTTATGTACCTTTATGCCGTAATAATCGAGATTACCGAAAGTTGTTTTCATCGATTCAACAAATATTAGGTATAACACAAGATTTTTTGAAATACATATTATACATGATATATAGTTGACACACTCGCATAGTTTCCTCAAACAAGTGCACAACGGGCGCACTCGAACGGATGTGGAGGTCAAAATATAATATATAACGTCTAATGTTGCTCAATGACTATGCGCCAGTCTCCGGTCATTGGTTCAAATCTTGATCTTCTCCGCAAGCGTATTTATTTTCTGAATAGATTTCGCCAACCGGCAGAATCTAATACACTATACGTGTACATAGCGAGCATGGCCAGCTTTATTCGTATAACGCATAAATAGTACATACCGGATATGTGATATATAAAGGGTATAACGAGCAGTCATGTGTGAAGGGAGTTGTATACACGCACTTAAAACTTAAGACTCATCAAAACACGTACCTATTATGTACCACCATATAACACTAGTTAGGTAATATTAAACTATCTAACACTTTTATAGTCATATTAGAGGCACAGCTTTGATAAATATGACTTCAGAGATTCCGGGGTTAGGTTCTTCGAATCTAAATTAAAATCGATTGACCCATCATTAAATTAATCACGCGGACCACTCGTTGTATTTAATGGTATATGCCCGTAAACGTTAAACGAATAAAAATTAAACGTCGTCTCCAAACTTCAGCTATATTTTATAAACGTTCAACATTTATATATTGCAACTCAAACGAACCGCACAGATTGCACAAAACTTGGTCTCATTGTTTAAGAGCAAACATAAAATATGTTGTTTTTCTACACAATAAAAGACGGTCTAATACGTCCGTAGTATATTAGACCTAATACGTCATAATATTATAGATTTTAGAAATTAAGAAACACTAACCAATAGGCAATAACCAATAACCATGGAACTATAAATATTATAGAATAGCAGAAAATATGATTGTTACAGATATTTTTCCGATAAAATTATTGAAAAATATTTAAATATTTAATATATTCAAATTGGCCACTCTGGCATCGCAGTTTTTCAATCAATAAAAGTTGTGCACGTATGTTATACAGTATACCTAGGTACCCATACATTTGTAGTGTACCGCCGACATCAATCCATGGTACATTATCCCGTTATACTATATTATTTTATATTTTCAATAGTAATAAACTACAATGCAAGTGAAAGTGTGTGATTATTTTAATTGAATAATCACTTAAATATTTTAAGATAAAAATCGAATCCATAATAGTTAAGCACTGAGAAAAAATATTTGAAACTTCACATAATGTAAAAAACGATTGTATTTTAAAAATTAGATCTCCAATCAAATACGTAAAATGTTGTGTCTTACGTGTTTTAATACAATCCAAGAATTATTAAGCATAAGTAATATAATGTTATATTATGGCAATACGGTTTAAAAAACTTGGGACTTCAAAATTAATATTTTTATTATTTATTTCAAAATACCACTTTAACCGCATATTTTGTAAAATAGTATAAATTAATAAAAAAAAAAAATTAGCAAAGTAATAGTTGAACTTGGCAATCGTTTATTGATTTTTGGCTCGCTGTCAATTTTTAATTGTATGGTGATTAATATTTAAAAATTATTTAGTTTTTATAGTATTTTGATGAATATCAATAAATACTAAATTATTTAGGGTAGTATTATATTAGGTAGTCCATATTTATTAAATAAAACCATTTCAACTACCTAAAATCTAGATTAATATTGAACTATAAAATATAAAAAAAGATATTCAGCAGATAAAATTAACAGTTATATAATAAATAGTAAATAATGTAATAATTATTCAATTTGTCTGTAAATTTAAATAATTTTACTCTATCAAAATATGAATTTACCATAGAGCTAATAAAATATTTTTTTACATTTTAAAAAATAAGGTAAATTTACAAAATCTCCATATTTTATATTAAATTTTTGTCAGATTGGACTTCAATTTCTAGGATTTCGAGTTGGCGGGAAAGCAACATATGATATTAGAGCAATGTTACAGGTTTCCATTAATTAATCTAAAAATTACAAACCATGTATGGATAATATATTAGTATAACTGTTAGTAACTTTTTAAATATTAATAAAATAAATTTAGTTTGCATTTTTATTAACCAGGTAATTGTTTTGAGAGAATCCATTAAACCCATATAACTTTATACCTATAACAAAATAGAAATATTATAGAATTTAAGTTAGATACCTACGTATCAGTTTTAAATGTATAGTTGATATTTTATGTTATACGTTTAATTAAATTTCAAAATCAATGAATTGTTATGTCATTAATCAATTGTAAGTAAAATATCCGAAATGGAATAAGCTAATTAATTTAATACGAATCAAGCATTATCGAAGCATAATATCAAACTGCTGAGTGTGTATATATTGGCTACCGTGTTTACCGTATTCCAATAAAGCTAAAACAGAAAATTAGAAAAAATAAAGTAGCACACTGTATTATATATTTTTAATAAGATGAAACTACCCTAGGTACATTATAATCAGGGCTGTGAATTTAATGAACTTAAAAACTTTAAAAAATGCAGTAAAATGTAAAAAAATGCAATATTAAACCGGAATTTTTACGCAACATTTTCAAATTTGGTTTTCGATATAACCCTAAAACAAATTACCGTATGACCGTATTTTCACTGATTGTTCATATTAGCATTTTCTATACACGAATATTTTGACTTATTTTGAGTTTCTTACGGACATTTCAGTTTCCAATTTTAGATTCCAAACGGTGCGAAATAATGTATTGATTTTACATTGATGAGTGTTTATTTTTTTGCAGACAGAACATTTTGGGTAGTAAAAATGCTCTGATTTTAGAGAACAGCATCTTTTCTGATTCAAATTTCCAAGTAACTTTTGAAAGCGTCAAGAAAATAAAAAATAATTTTTTAGCAAAACCAATTTTTTAAAGAATCGATTTTTTTTTTTGCTGTAACTCAAAAAATACAATAAATACACCCTTGAAATTTTGACTCTTTTTGAGCTAGTTATACAAAATGTTTCGAATTTTGTAAATAATTTTTTAGTTAAAAATGTATAAAAGATTTTATTTTCATAGGTATGATAAGAAATGTTAATGAATGATGTTACGTAAGTTGTTCTAAATATAACTTAAAAAAAGACTATACTTAAACGGAACATTAATTTATTATGAGCGTTTGAACTTATAATTTTTACGATATTTGATATTCAGTGGTAAATGATCGATTTCCAATTAACCGATTTTTGAGATTTTGTTGTGTTTATAAAACGAATAAAAGGACTCTTGAAATGTTCACCAAATATTTATGTCAGCATTTTCGATACTTGGTATAATTTTTAAACAATTTTGAGTCATTTATAACTATGTGAACAATTTTCAAATGCAAATTATTTTTCAGTTAGAAATTCATAAAAGTTTTTCATAGCTAATATTAGACATTTTAATAGAAGGTTCCCAACAAGTTTTATCACCTCTATCAAAAAGAAAAAGTTCACCGGAAAGTTACTCTATTTATAGGCAAAAAGATATTTTCGATTTATTATTTTTTTTTTTAACTATTAAATTAGATTATTTATATAAGTATGACACAACGCCTCAGCTCAGAATTGTTTTTCGTATACAATGATTTGTTATTGAGTTCAAATATGACAAATCCATTACAACGACAATGCTTGACAACTAATGTACAGGAGAGTGCGGTACCCAATGAACACCTTTTTTTAAATTAATTTTATACATTTTCATACCATTCTTAATAAATGTATTCTATACAATAAAGTCATCATTAGGCATAAAAATATGATCAAAGAGAAAATTAACTAACAGTCATTAACTCTTAAATAATGTTATTGTATTATATAAAAGTTCACAAATATATTTTTCTTCATTATATAAGTATAGACACAAGAAATGTCCATACTTTAATACTACGTAAACGAGATATTTAGGTATGTATATACAATAACGAACCAAAACATAAAAACTATAAATCAAAATATTTGAGTATAAGAAAGCTGTATAGATTACAAAGGATAAATCATATTTAATTACATTGACGATTAGTATAATTGTCATATCACCTAAATACATCTAATTACTTACATAAAGTTAATGATTATTTATGATATGAAATTTGATATTTGAACCACTTTTTGTGCACAATATTACCTACGCGTATCTACATGGATGACTACAATTTTTATAAATTGCAAAGAAGAATGTAACCCTAAAGGATAAAATACAAATAAATTAAGTTCCCCATTTTTAATTCTCCTTTCCGATAAAAAAAAATATATTATATATTATAATATTATATAGATAATGTTTGAATAGACCTCTTGAAATATCGGATGAACCTCGAGTGTTTTGAATGTTGTTTTTAATTAGGGTCGACTTATTTGGGCCGTTGTTATTATCAATTCCAGTAAAAAGTATCCCATAATAAAATGTCCTACATCTTCTAAATTTTCGATCCCCCCGTAATTTCCTCTTTAATTTAATTTACGAACAATGCTTTCTATTCCTGGTCACTTATTCTAAATTAATAACATTTCCATTATTTTCTATCAACCATGCTACTTTATTTTTAATTACATTAGGTATTAATGTTATTTCATTATGTTATTAATATTATCACTACCTATCAACATAACTCATGTGCTGTAATATATATTTTTTAAATTAAAGCACTTAAAAAAAATGTCCTATATAGTTCAGTGTTTAATACTCGTATTGGTTTCATTGAAGTATAGGTACACACTCGCTAACATACACGAGTACTTACATATTATGTCCGAACAATAATTATCCATTACATTTGCTTCGAGGTTATACACAGTTCTTATGTTTGGTATACAATGCACACTGTTACTCCAAGGCTGTCGATTGTTTATCCAATATACGTTAAATATTAATAAAATATGAAACTTTACCGAGTAATACAAACACTATATATGTATACTACAATAAAAGATTAAGACACAGTGTATGCGGATAGGCAAACAAAACAGGGAGACTTCCAAGGCGGAAAGGAATAGTCTATATGCATATGACTAGAAATCCGAAACCAGTTAACCTAAGTGAAAACAAGTTCCTATTTAATAAAAATTCAGTAGTTGTGTACGAGTCAAAAACGGATTTATGAAAAACTATATGAAAACCATCACTATACCGGTATTGGCAACAATTTATTTACCTACTGTTCGGTATAGGTGTTTGTACTTGTGTATGTTCAATTAGAGTCTAATTAATAAACATCTAATTATTAGACACCAGTACAAAAATGTGTTTTTAACACGACTATAACAATGTTGAGGGTAATAATGTCGCTAAATGATACAATTTATAATATTGGACTCCAGATAAAAAAATATAACAATTTTTTTTTAAATTTTTTCAGTAAAACAGTATTAACTTTACAATCTGTGTTTCCGTTCAATAGTCAAATAAAATAATATTAGTAGGATCTAAAGGGAGCTTCTAATATTGTTTAATAATTTAATATATCTATAAATAATAAAAATATACAAATATATGTGTAGAGACATCGATAGTAAAAATCTGAGGATGGCTGTGCACGGCCCCAAATTTGTATCGCATATGAGAAATTGGGCAAAGTAAATATAGCTGTTGAGAATTTTTCTTTTTGATTTCATATGAGCGTATCAAATCAGTCTTTTATGAACCGTAAATATAGCTGAGATATTTTAATTCTAAAGAGATTGACATGGGGATGCCTTGGAAATTAATTTAAATGCCGGCTCGGATATTTTTAATGTGAACGGTACGGAATACAGTTTTAAGTTTGAAACACACTAACCAAACAAAAGTGTTAAACATAAGTCTCTACATATAAAAACGTGTAAAATCTCAAAATATCAATTTCCTGACATATGTATAAGCATTAACTTAAATTAAAATCTATAAGAAATTAACTGCTGTACTCGCATAATTACATGTAAATGTTCAAATATTTAAATTTAAAAATCCAAATGCTTGTAGAAAACCTACGCTTTTTCTTCAAAAATTTAAAAACCAATTCGTTAAAATGAAACTTAGTGTTTAAACTTTAAATAATTAAAGAATTTTCTTCTTCTTAAAAAGCACATATAACATATAATAATTATAAACTTGTATATATATTATATGCAGTATTAATCTTAAAACCTTCCATTAAGAAAGTTTTAAATAGACAAATAATGTATGAGAAATATTTTTTAAACCTTTAAAAATGTATAAACAAAAAGTACTTGTATAAGTTAATATCTAAAACCTCAAACCTCAAATCTTAAAAAATAGGAACGTAATATTATTTATAAAATACAAGCAAAACAGGAAGTACAAAAATTAATTTAATAAATTATATTAAAACGAAGTATAATAAAAAAAAAACTTTTCAACATATCGATGTATAAAAAATAAAATACATAGCAAAAATAGATGTTTTTACAAAATTCTAGAGTCAATCTGGATTAAAACGCGAGTAATGTAATGTAAAAATTAATTAAAAATATATTAATGACTCACAATACAACATTTCAGTATATCTAGATGTAATATTAGATAAAGTTGCTAGTTTAACTACTACATACATTAAACACAGCATACAATCCTAAACAAATAAGAAACAGTATTTTGCATTTACAAATTTACAATCATGCGCATTAAATATACAATAGGTATCAAAGTTGTACAAAAACGATGAAATGGTTACTCAAACGAAATAACTACCAATCTCATTTAAAGCAAAGTTTGATTTTACTTGTGCATTTTTCGTAGGGGAGGTGGAATATTGATGTCGTTATTATTTCCTTTACTGTGTTACTTCGGTACTTCAACAGCCAATAATACAGTAAACAAAAATAAACTTTTACAGTTATATAAAAATACTAATATGAAGTAAGTAAACAATTTGTACGTAGGTGTTACGGTAATAACAATATATGATGAAAAAAACACGGTGAAACGTTATTTACGGTTGTCAACTACAAATTAAATAGGTACCTACATGACATGACATCTAATTGAATTTATTTAAGTACATTGGACTGTTGAAAAATTGTTTTGTTATTTATTAATATTTTATATTATAAAGACACTATTTTCTGAGTGCAGTTTTTGGGAATGTAGTTTGCCCAAAACATAATGATAATTAAACATTTTAATATGTAATTATAAAATGGGTATAAATAAGTGTGGTTGAAAGATTTTAAAAATTACATAGTAGAGAACGAACATGTATAATTACTATTATTTTTTTATATGCCTTTCGAAAGGGTCATTTGTAGATCAAAACCAGTACATTTCGAAAGACGTAAGTCTATCGAACACCCGCAAACACGTATACACATCGCACTGATTAATCCGAATTTATGTAAAATGTGCATAATTATTATGATAATAATAGTCGATTATGGCTGACTTAATAGCCTCTCGTATGAGACTTAACACATTTAAATATACATAACTATCAATATAGCCACATTGACGGATAAACAATACATTTTGGTCAATGAATACAATATTTACTAGAATACCATATGAATTGTAATATAAAATGTACCTACCTATTATATTATATATACTATCGTATACCATGTAATGCATATACCTACCATGAATTTCAGTTAACTATTGGTATCATTTTATAGCATAAAATACGATAATTAAAATGAAAGTTTCGTATGTTTATTTAAGGGACTTGCAAAGCAAATAGGCGAAACGCAGCAACAAATCCATACACAACTAAAAATAATACGAAATATATGTTTTCAGTTATACCAAAATATCGGTTTCTCTTTGCACCCAAACTCCTTTGTGCTAGTTTAACTAAACTTCAAATAAAGACTTCCCTTGGATATAATGCATGTATTGTAGTACTAACCTATTTTCGGGTTCACGTATAAATATATTACACATCAAAGTACTTTAATACTATTTAATAAAATATCACGGAGTAAGTATTTATTAATTAAACACGTGTTTCGGAAACCTTGGTCATTAAAGCATATTCTTTGTTCTCAAACACACATTGTGTTATAATACCATGCACAAAATAATGATTATTTTAATTGTGATCGTACATTTAATCAAAAATAATATATTAAATACAAATCTCAAGCGGTTTATTAAATTAACCAACTTAGAATATAACTATAACTATTTTTTTTTTAAACAAACTCATCAATATAATTGTAGTAAAAAAAAATTATTCTATATAATCCATTCAGTATAAATGTGTAACTTATAAGCTGAATTTAACATAACTAAATACAACAATCAATGTAAGTATTAAATTCACATTGGATGAAAATTAAAAATTGAAAACTTTAGAATTTAGATTAGAACACTGGATGAAATGTTGAGAATAATTTGTAACAGTTGGGTCATTACAATATTTAATACTTGGACCAGTGGTCGAAATGGCTCAAGATAAGTGGAGGGGTGCCTTACAATTCAGATATCCTGGTATCATCATAACATTCTTCTATTTTTCATCTAACAAAAAAGTAGAAGGATGACATCCCTCCGTATCCTCCCCCCCCCCACTTCGAGCACTGACTTGGACTATGATTAAATATGTTTACAAACAAATAAGCTTGATTGATTCTTTGAGGATTTTTATAAGTCATCCAAACACATTGTTTCTTATAGAACTAGCAGCTGGTAGAGTAGGAATTACGGATGGTTTTATCGGGCTAGAATAACTGTGAAGAAAATCAAATAGAACTGATTAAAAATAGGATCTAAAGGTAGGAAGTAAATTCATAAAAGTTATCGATTATAAGTTATTTTATTAATAACAATATTACTAACGTTGATTAAAATCAGACAAATTTAATAAAACTGCGTGGACTACGATTCCAAAGTCAGAATGAAAAAAATAGTTTTGTACATATAAAAGTTATGTAAATAATATTACATAATTTTTCAAAGTTTTAGGGACACAATCATTATTATCCTATGGTATTATGTTATGCAAGCGTAACAAAGTAGATACCTATACATCATACTTCACATTACAGTGATAAAAAATCTTAAAGTTAATACTAAGGGTAACTTTTCTGTATTTTGAGCTAGTTAAGGTGTCTAGGTCCGGTTAAGTGTCAGTTAACACTAACCCACTGATAACAGATTTTATTACCGACAGCATTCCGCCGGTTTCCGTTAACTTTAACCGGAAATGATAAGAACGGCCCTAAGTGTCTAAAGTCGGATGTCCAGTGTAATTATCCAGTTGATCGCATTGTTAGGGACCTCGTGGGGTTCTTTTAATATCCGTTGAAATTTGTTTTAATGTGAGAGATGGACAGTATTGAATAGCCCCAATCACAATATGGCCGGTCTCTCATTATCCATTAATTATAGAGCATCAATCCAGAGCGGACATGCCCTGTGCGTAATCGATTACTTTTAAGTGCTATCTATTCTTAACGTGTTAAGGGCTGTCCAGGGTTCTGCAAGAACAGGGATATCCAGAGTTTAGAATAAGCTGCAGCTATAAGTACCTACGTTAAAACTTTTCCATATTAGTATCCATTTGCCGGTATTCTGCGGTATCCGATGTGTTTGTTTATAAGATACGCTGGTTTTCTTATATCAACATTTTAGACATTTAGAACTGTTTAGAAATGGGTCACATATAATTAAAATAAATCACATAACTCATAGGCAATAGCGCGATTAGTTGATTAATATAGTTAAATCCTTTACATTTTTCGATAGTATACAGCAGTTAGATTTTCTCTAAATGTATATTGTATACATAGGGCGCTATCTGGTTCTTAATACATTATTTTTTTTCCCTTAGTTTTCATTTATGTATTAGTTTAAGCTTTGAGATAAACAAAAAAATTAATTAAGGGTATGTGATTTGACTTACGGATTAGGGTACTAGGTTGGTAATGATAAATAACTCTATTCTTATTATGACGTATCAAAAACATAAAAATAAATAAAATAGTGTACAGGTACGCTTACACTAGTTACCCCAGTTTCTTTATAAATTGTGTACACACTCAAATTGGGTTTCGAGTTAAAGTACCTACTGTACGGCGTACAGGACGCAAATTTGTTTTTTTTCAACAACGTATATCATATTATCATAATAGTAGTTCTCAATTAATTAATATAAAAAGATTAGAAAAAATTAAGTGAAATGTATAATTAATTACTATCAAATAAATTACTATTATTATAACGCACATCAAATATTGTTTTTAAATTACCTAGTACCTACTTATTAGTTAAACTAATATAAATATTATCTAGTTAATTATATAGTAATTTAATATTAAAATTATATTTTGCATATATTATGTATAATAGTATTATTATTATATGTACCTATATATATCACAATGGAATAATAAAAACCAAACTCATTAAAAATCCCATATTATGTAGTATCGAACATTCTAAACAAACAAAAAGCAAGTAATTATATATAATATATATTGAGTAGGTGTATTTTAATCGTGATTTAAAAATGTCTAAGACCCGGTATAGAACTTTTTAATGAACTTTTGATAAAATAGAAATAATAAAATTGATGCTACCATTTTCTCAAAATAAAAGTGCAACGGTATTTCATAGATTATTACACAGCCCATGATGATCCTCGTTATAAAATCATTAAAAACGTGATGAGCAAAACAATATTATTATCGTTTATGTTATTATAAATTAATTATAATCTATATTTTTTATTAAAATATTTTGGTTAATCAAACAGTACCAAATATGCCGATAAAAATCATAATCAATAACTACAAACAGCTTTTTGTAATCTGTTTTAACAGCATTATAAAATATATAAAATTCAACTTAGTTCATATCTATAGATTCACCGTTTTCAGTGACTCCACCCTCAAAAACAGAAAAATACCAACGAGTCAATAAAACACAAGAGAGGAGTACCAAAACCATCACATATGACTTGCAAGTATACGTACAATGTACATGCAGCAAAAAAGTCTGATATCCTTGATATGTATTAAGTATCACCATACTATATAGCCGTCGATTATCTACATGAACGACCATTTTACATAACGTTTCCAGTCATTGGCAGCGTGCAACATTGACAACCCCGTGCGTAAATAGGAAAAGAGCAAAACGAATGACAAATAGAAGTATATACACAACTATATGTTGTATGTATACATGTAATATGTATATTGTATCTGTATGTATGTGTGTGCGCATATATATATATATATATATATATATATATATATATATGATTGAAATATATCTATTATATAGGATATGAAGCTTAGTACTCGTTTGGTAAAACCCACTAATCTACGACTGGAAGACAAAAACTCAGGGACAGTAACAGCAGTATGTAGGAGTGCATTCTAAGTCAGCGGTTGATAGAAATCACAAAAGCTTAAATTGTTGGTTGGGGCGATGGAAACGGAAACAAGACCAGTTGGTGGCCGGTATGAATGAGTGAAAATCCACGGAGAAAGAGTAGGTTATGTGGCTTTTCTGTTTCGCAAAAACTGTGTACTTCGTGGACGTCTTATATGCACACAGATGCAGGAAGAGATGACGGAGGCTAAGGCGGCGTCAGCAGCCTTATTCATGATGATTTGGTGCGCAGCCTTTATCGATCAGCCGGGACTTGACACCACCGCCGTCGCAAAAGACCCGACCTGACCTCCGCACCACCCACGAACGCCTTTGATGGTCCGCAACTTGTATATGAGGATGAATGTCCTCGCCTCGCCTATATAGAACCCTGCACCGCTAAGTCCTGTGCCGTTCTCTTCCTTCGCCACACTGCACATTCTCTCGGAACAATTTTTTTTCACTTAATGGGTGTTAAGTACATAATTCACTTATTTTAGCCAACACTATATTTGTTGTATACCTACGTAATGTTGACATTTTAATGAGTAAATTATTGCATGTATACGTCACACACGCACTATATACGCCAAAAGTATGGTAAGACCGTATCCGAGGTGCAGGCATCGAAAACATTAAATCCATCGATAGCTATCAGTTTTAATAAATCGTTGTTATATAACACACTCAATATTATAGTGTATTAGTGTATAATAATAAATTATCATATATTTCTTCCACGTGAAATTCGGCATACCAATAGGTACCACGAAGTATACAATATACATTGAACGGATACATGTAATACATAATATATATTAAAATAATATTAAATACTTATTAGAATTCTACATGTCAGAATTATTTTCTTGAACCTCCTAATTCAATACAAATTTTAATTCGACATTACAATTATCATATATTTTTGTTTATTTGTTAAGTAATGTATTTAAACAATAGGATTAGTTTAACATAGTTTAATATATCTACTCTATATGTGTATAGACGTATGAACGACCAGAGTCTATATTAACTTAAGAAAACATATATTAACTAAATATAGTTAACAAAGTATTATCTTAAATAGAGTTATTAAAAATTGAAATTTTGAACGGAATATGAAAGTTTTTGGTTTGTTATGGAGAAAATCTAGCGTTTTTTGATTTTTGAAGAGAAATGCATCAAAGGGTACCTACTAAAATAGTACTTCAAAAGTTGTAAGTGGCAAATTTGTGAAGTACCTATATTCAATTTACTTATATTAAGGAAGACCACTATATTTATTTGTAGGTAATTCCCATAAATATAAACGAATATTTCCAAGACATTTTATTCGAATTTTTAAGAGAAAAAAAAAATTGACGAGCAACACATTCAATACCAAATCACAGAATAGAATAATGTACAAAATGACCAAATATACTTATACTTATTAGCATAATAATACAACCCATAATATGGAAACATGTTATAGAACAAAATTTAGTTTTAGCTATTAATTTAATTTATAATGATTTATTACTTTCAGCGAGTAATGTGAAATATTAAATAGGTATTAAAACGTTGATTTCAATTTAGATTTTAGTTATAGGTATCAGCTATAGTTAAAATGTAAATCAAAATTTAGTAATTCATTACAATACCTTGGCAAAATATTAAGTTTTAATCACAAAACACTTTCAAATTCACAAACCAATTATTAACAATATGTAAATAACTAATAACACAACAATAAAGTGATGGTTAAAGGAAATTATTTCGTATAAGATATAACCAACTCATTAAAAATACAAAATATTTCAATTATGTTATTAACAACCTAATTTACCACAAATTACAGATTACTTATCTTAAATGAATTATAATAATTTATCTATTTAAATTGAATATATTAGCTATATCATAAATCAATCTTATTATTATAATTATTTATAAAATACTAACAAAGAAAACACACAATAATAACGACAAAGCTAAATGTCTAAACTGAATATAATACTTTAAAATAAGTAATCCGGTTATGTATCATATACATTTTAAATTAAAAAGTTAAAACATCATCGATAACTATACCTTTTCGCATAATTAATTGTATTGAATTAAAATACCAGTATTGATAAAAACCACAAACAATCTGTACTTTTAGAAGTGTCTAAATATTATAATTCAGTATATTAGAGAATTTTTTGAATGTTTAGAAAATTAGATTTTAAAAATAATTTCCATTATCCAATATTCTATATCGGGCTATATGTATTGAGCCATAA